>JAHWFO010040748.1:0-113535 GCA_023313115.1 Rhysida immarginata
CGATAGGTTAAATCTGACAAGTGGAATGAATTTCTAAGAATATTCTCGTGTGGCTTGATATATCACAAGATCTGCTTTCCCATTGGAAACAATAGATCTCTATCCAATGTAGCGCAGGTTTCAGGAGATCTTGAGATCCTCGGAGTTCGAATCCCGCTGTCGCACGGATGTTTGTCTTTATTCAGTACTAATCATGAGGAAAACAACGGAAAACTATCCATTAATTATTCCTTGCTTACCAGTAATATCTTATACTGATGAAAAAGCTCTTCAACGGAGAAAATCATCCAATCTAATATAGCGGATTTCAAGATGGCAGTGAAGTTCAGAATGTATCCATATATGGTCTTCATATCAAATTGGTGTACTCGATATTATTAATGTACCGCTGGGTTTTGAAAATAGTAGGCAGTACAGGGATATTTGGACCACCCTGTACATCACATAATGGAAAAGAAAAGTTATTTTCTATGTCATCGTTATCATCATCATCATCATTCAATGTTTATCAATCCAAGGTTTCCTACACTATGTGATCAAAAGATTAGAAACACCCCTCATAAGTCATGGAATGTGGAAAATGTCGCATGAGAATAACATAAATTAAGTACATAGCATCACACACATTTCAGACCCATATCTGCTTCGTATTATTAAGATATGGATCGTTCAAAAGAGCTCAGCGACTTCCAACTTGGAACTATCATAGGATGCCACTTGTGCAACAAGTCAGTCGTGAATTTTCCACCATTCTACATAGACCCCATTGCACAACTATAGACAATATGATTGCAAAGTGGAAGACCAAGGGAGCAACAACAGTGCAACCACGAACTGGCAGACCCAAGAAATTGACAGACAGAGATCGTCGAGTGACCCGAAGAATCGAAACCCTTCTGTTGAAATGATTGCTACAGAGTTCAGAAGTTGGTGGAATACTTCTCTCCACAAACTCTGGAAAACCAAAGTTTCCACATACAAAAATTACTATATAAACAAAACCATCGTAATTTATTATTTTACAAAATCGCAAATTCGTCAAAGTCATTTTTTAAAATTCGTCAAACTCATCGTAATTTTTTAAAAGCCATCCGTCTCACTAAAAGAAATATTGCAACGTCAAACTCATCCAATCGAACATTATGCAAAATAATACACGTAAATTGTAAATCCAACCTTCACAAACTATCTTAAGACCAACGTAAACGACGTCCCACCATGTCCCAAATGTGCTCAATTGGAGATAGGTCTGGGAACCTCGCGGGCAATGGCAGGCAGTTGACATCATGCAGACATGCCATGCTCATTTTGCCGTGTGCGGTCTGGTGTTATCCTGCTGAAAGGCTGCGCCGGGTATGGTGTGCAGAAAGGGCAGTAATACGGGCTGCAGAATTTCTGTGACGTACCGTGCTGCTGTCAGGGTGCCTTGGATGGTCACTAAAGGCGTTCTAGTATCGTAGCCGATGGCACCCCAGACCATGATCCCGGGTGTTGGTCCACGATGGCGATACCGGAAACATTGTTCATTGGCACGTTCCAATGGTCTGCGCCACACCTGTCCGCAAGTGTCGTCGGTGTCCAAACAAAAGTGGGATTCGTCGCTGAAGACCACCGGGCGCCATTCCATTCGCCAGCCCACTCGTTCACGACACCATTGCATTCGTATCGCGTGGTGCTCAGGTGTCAAAGTAAGACACAATATTGGGCACCTGGCAGACATTGTCGCGGCGTGTAACCGGCGTGCTATTGTCGCTACTGACACTGGAGCAGTACCGGGAATAGTGATGTTGTCGCACAGTTGCCGCAGGGCGATGGTTCTGTCCGCTAGCGCTGTTCGCAGTATCCGCCTATCGGTACGAGCTGACGTGCTTCTCCGGGCCCCAGAGCCTGGTCTTCTGGCATGTGTGCCTTCCTCTCGCCATTGCCTTCAACATCGGCCTACCGTTGACCATCCAGCCTCGGAGAGGCCAATAATCCGGACCTCGTTCAAAGTCCGTTAATTGCGTGAACGGTCGTCGTTGTCGTCGTCGCGGCATTGAGACCGTTGTGCGAATTATAATACTGTACGTTTACGAGGCAGTTGCTTCCTCCCTACTATATGGAATGTCTCGCACAGGTGTCAACTGATGAGCCTATACAGGCACCCGGACACCCTGTATCAACCCAAATGATCATGTCCCGTGAGCATGCATCTTATCGTTTACTAGTCAGAGCTAGACGAACCCCCTACTAAATATGGATAAGGTCGGATAACTCCTTGTCGGTGGGGCAATTTCATTGCAAAGCAGTGTATCCCAACTCCCTTGTATAAAACAATTACTCACAATTCGTAATAAACTCAAACTAACTGATATAACTAACACACATTTGATACCAGCTTGAATACTCAAAAACCTCGATATTATCTGTCTACAAAAACTACTAAATCTCTGCCTCAGTATCATTTCTGAAAAATCCTTCCCAAGACTACTAAAAATAGCAACAATCATCCGAATTTACAAATCAGGAAATAAAATTCAAAAAGAAAGCTATCGTCGCATATCAGTCCTACCTCCATTAACCAAACTAATAGAAAAAAACATCTTCAATGAAACCCCCAACAATCTCTGGTCTCGTTTACCCCCCCCCCCCCCCAACAAAGTAGCCAACGCCCAGGTTTCCGTGTACAGTGGTTACCCATAGATCTTTACATCAAAGCAGTCAACGCATACGATCAAAATTCAAGCACTGTGCTAGTCCAGACTGATGTCTCCAAAGCCTTTGACACAGTTTCACGAAAACAACTCATAAACGACCTTCAAAGCCTTTCATATTAATGATCTATATCTGTCATTAATCAAAGATAACTTCTCTGTAGAGATAACACAATATACGATAACTCCCAAAATACTGCTAAATCTCGACGAGGAGTTATCCAAGGTTCAGGTCTAGGCCCGTTTATTTTATGCTGTCTCAGCCTCATTTATAGAGGGCGAGTCTGAAACCCTGTCACAAACTTTTAGAGGTAATATGGATGATTTTAAGCAAAAAAGTTCACATGAACATGGGTTCGAATTTGAACGATAACCGAGATAAGAATAGAAATAAAAATGCCACCACTAAGATCAACAAGTTAATAACTCGAGTTCTATAAGGCCTAGGATAATGATGTTTGGAAGAATAATAGGGTACTTAATATCGTGTATACCGTTAAAATTTGATCGAATTCCAACGAGTAGTTTCCGAGTTACGTAGTCAAAATCGTAACACGTGGTGGTTAGTACTCAGATGTGAGCACGTGCTACGATGTTGACTGCGTAACTCGGAAACTACTCGTTGGAATTCGTTCAAATTTTAACGGTATCCACAGTTTTATGTACCCTATTATTTCTTCAAACTTCATTATCCTACACTCACAGCAATTTCCAGATCATAGGACTCATTTTATTAGGTTATAGCTCTCTGACTCGATTATAAGAATACAGTACTTCGTAGATAAGTTGTACGACCCATCTTCAAGTGTTTATGAATCCCTGACTCATCTAACAGCGCCAAACACAGCTTAACGAGCAAAGTCATAGGAAATGGGAATCATTTCCGGTAAAGAGACGAAATCAAGTTATGAAAACATGGCGGATAGCGATACTGGACGAATTCGCCGTTCGTATTAGTAAGAAGATGAATACAAAATTATTAGAACTAATACTACTCTTTAATATGACTATGGATGGGACAAGTTATCTAAAGACTATCTATCAGTAGGGATAGTCTCTTCAGCTCCTGAGTGCGAGAACAGTCTCCCTCAAAAACCGAACGTTGAATAATCATTCTCCAACATTGTTCGTCTTGCCCCTTCAAATCTTACCAGTTCAAGAAAAATTGAACGAAAACAGGAATCTAAGTAAGTAACACTTTTCTCACTTTTTCCTAACGTAAATTATAATTATTTAATAGTGTCAAATTTATTTGCTAATACGTGTTCTTATTCATTATTGTTAGGATTATTTTTTATTTACTCGTTTTAATCTGAAATGCATTTCTACTGAACAGCAATCATTATTGTCGACTGCTTACAACATGGCTAGTTTCTCGCAGCAAGAATAGATCTAAACAACGGGAGCTGTGTATCGGGACCTTATAGAAAGTAAGAAGAAGAGTGGCTGACTTAATTTCAGCACGGAGGTCGAATAAGATACTAACCAAAATAAAATGTCACTATTTCCCTTTCCATTATTATAGAGTAGTGTAAATCATTGATCGAATCCTTTTTTCTGTATGTCAGAATATGAGCCTTCCTCTTCAGCATCCTCGTGATAGTTTCCATTTAGCCTACCCAAAGGAATATAAAAGAAATTTTACAGATTTATAATGAGAACGATGTAAGGGTTACAACAAAAATATTCCCTTGATTTTTGTGCAAATCAATTCTGTTAAGTGATGGTGAATTTATTGCATTGTACATTATAAGGTGAATGTATTGTTAAATTAATAAATGATGTTATGAAAAATATTGATGTTTAAAAATTTTAAAAACATGTCGTTTCTCTTCCTATTGTTGTCTACCCTACAAGCTTGAAGTTCTATCTTCTGCTGGCGAATTTTGACTATAAAGATGATAAAATATAATACAGGTCGGTATACAAATGTAAACGTGTGTAATTATCAGTATACACGTGTAAATTTGTGTAAATATCTATATACACGTGTGTAACTGTGTAAATAGGTATATACACGTGTGTAAATTTGTGTACGTGTGTGTAAAGTTGTGTATATATGCTAGAAAGTGTAAACTTGAGTAAATAGGTGTAAACTTGTGTAAATTTGTGTATATATACGTGTAGACAAGCTGTAGAGATGTGTAAATAGTGTATACACGTGTATAAATTTGTGTACATATATTTGTAAACTTTTGTAAATAAGCTTCATAAATGTGTACATAAGCTTATACACGAGTAAATGTGTGTGTAAATAAGTGTATAGATATGTATAACTTGTGTGATTTGTTTATATATGTGTGTAAACTTGAGTATATTGTGTAAACATGTGGGTAAATGTATATACATGTGTGTAAATTGTGTAAATACACGTGTATAATAGTGTAAACTAACTTGCGTAAATGTGTGTTTACACGTGTAAACTTGAGTAACCATGGCTATACAAGTGTGTACATTTGTGTAAATCTGGCTATATAAATGTGTAAGTAGCTGTAAAAATGTATAAATATATATGTAAATATGTATGCAAGCTGGCGTAAATATGTATATACGCTGTATAGTAAACATTCCGTTAATGAGTCTTAAGTCCTATACAATCGAGTCAATTGACCCGAGATAATGGCGACTCAGCAATTCGAGTCAAACAACTCTTACTGACATATGTGTCCAAAGACTCTCTTTAATGGGTCGTATTGGAAGACTCATAGGACCCTCACAAGTGGGTCATATGAACTGCATATTGCTGTAAGTGTAGGTATTGTATAAGTGAGTTATTAACTTGTTGATCTTAGTGGCGGCATTTTGATTTCTGTTCATATCTCAGTTATCGTTCAAATTCGAACCCATGTTCATATGAACTTTTTTGCTTAAAAATCATCCATACTACCTCCTCTAAAAGTTTGCGACAGGGTTTCAGACGCACCCTTTATACCAACATGAATTCAACTTAAACATACGAAGTTATGAAGATGACAATATCCTGTTCAAATTCTTTGACCCCAAAGATTCAGACGGCATAAACAAGTAAATGGAACAAGATATAAAGTGGCTATAAATGCTACAAATAATAATATCAAAAAATGCATCTATACCATCATCAATAAAAATATTAGGCTTCACCTTTGACTCTCGTCTACTTCTCAATAGTCAATCTGACGCTATAATAACACTGGTCGACATCAAAAAAATGAGCAAAACAATGTATATGTGGAATTGATACATATCGACGCGCTAAATTCAAATATGTAATCAGAATTTATCTAGCACGTCTAGTTTTGATGCTATAAGCAATTTTTGTTTTCATTACAATTGTTTACATTTCGATACTGACAGCGGTATTTGTTCAAATCTAAGTTGGTCAATAAAGAAAAAAAAGCATGGGTAGCTTTTGAAAACATATGTCACAATTTTCTTGGAAATATAAGGACTGCAAATTACAAAGAACTGGTACAAGAACTTCTTTCTTCATATCAAGAACTCGGATAAACATGTCATTAAAAATACACTTCTTGCATTCGCATTTAGATTTTTTTCCCAGAAAATCTTAGGTCTGATGAGCATGGTGTAAGGTTTCACCAAGATATTGCGCACATGGAAAAAAGATATAACGGCAAGTGGTCCCCAGCAATGTTAGCCGATTTCTGCTGGGAAATCAATCATGAAACAACAGATAAAACTTATAAAAGAAAGCGATCTAGCAAATACTTATTTTTTATGTGATATTAGTATTTTAATTTATTTAAGATTTTAATTTTTTATCATAGAGGTCATGTCATGCGTAAGAGTTTTGTACTTTTTTCATAATAAATATGTATTTAATATGTCAATATAGTATTTTATTTAAATAACCATTTCTCGAAAACTAGACGTGATAGAATCAATCTGTAAACAGCTTTGGATTTAGCACACTAAAATCAATTAAAATCACATGACAAAGTTCTTGCTCCCAACTTTTTTTTTTTTTTTTTGCCGACCAGTGTAAATGTCATTTATTTAAACAACTTCGTGCTTTTCTTATGGCTACAGAAATCGGACAAGTAATACTATCGAACGTTATATCAACCTTATACTACAGTGTCATAGCCTGGGCAAGCAGTACAAAACCTAATTTAAATCGCATCAAAGTTGCCTATGATTATACGAATAGCCTTCAATAACGAATACCACTTCAATTACCCAAATCTACAGCTATTATTAACTTACTACACTATCAAACTTAGCAATGAATTATCAAATGCTTTACACCTAAAAGATCATCCTACTGAATTTGTTAGAGAGTGGTACATCATTAACACCGATTACCAAATTACTCCTAGATACAAATTCGATATTCCATTCATGGTATCTAAATACGACAACAAATGGACTCTAATGTTCAACCAAGTCAGGCAACCGAAAAGCCCAAAACTGATAGGATTTTAAGGAATTCCAGGCCAAAAAGGAAAGCAATGGTAGCATAATGGTGCCATTAAAGGCGTGCAAGTGAACCAATTTTGGCAGTCATTATTTTTACGTTATATTCATTCATGACACGTCATTTCAAGTTGTTTGATATATTACATCCCATACCTTAGCATTAAAGTTTCCAATGGATCATGATGGTATCACTAAATCACGTAAATTTGAACCAACTTCGATTATCATTAACTTTACCATATACTCATTCATAATACATCACTCCAAGCCGTTTGACATATTACATGCCATAGCCCAGCATTGAAAGTTCCAATAGACCATCAGGGTTACACTAAACCACGCATCTTTCAACCAATTTTACGTTATATTCATTCATGACACATCATTCCAAGCTGTTTGATATATTACAAGCCATTGAATGTATCCAATGGACCATAATGGTTCCACTAAAACAGGTACAGTTGAACCAGTTTTAACTGATTTTGACCATCAAGGAAGACCATCACGTGTGTTCACTTAATTCACAAGCCTTTTCTCTGCCTTGGCTATGGAATTCCAAAGAGAGAGCAGCATTGATCAGTGCACATGCCATTTATACATAGAATTGTATAGTGAAAAACGTGGTCCCCTCTGTTATTTGCGACCTTTTGAACCGGAAGTAGTTCACCGATTTTTTTCCACCAACGAACTCAGTCTTTCGTTTTACCTAAGTTGTCGAATGGCGAAAACGGAAGTCGAAAATTCGGAAGCGCTTGACCGCTAGAGCACCAACAGACAGACGGACACACATTGTGAAAACATAAGTACTCTATCGGTCCTGGGCTTTGCCAATACCAACGAAAATACTCTACTTTCTATGATCAGGGTACTTTATATCAACGGGGAAAAGGACCATGACTAAACCTACCCTGAAGAATAGCAATACAATCCCGAACTTTGACTAACATTTTATACAGTAACTGATGTATTCCCAACTAATTTCCTATATTTTTTATTATTTCTCTAAATTACTTTCCTATTTGTACTTTATTCCACCTGGAATGAAAATAAATAAATAAAATTAGGTTCATTGGTTTCTAGTTCATACCTGGTGCCAGCTCCAGATACTTTTCTTCGACCACATAAGTGTTTTTTGCTGAGCGAGAAGTAGTTCGAGCTTGCACTTTTGTTGATCAGAAATGGATTCGATCATTGGTTCATTACTATCTTCATGATTGACGGAAACAGCACACGGTTCAAAGAAAAAGTTGTCTACTTTTATGCCATACATCTTGTAAAGTGGCTTCTCTATTAAATATACGTTTCTCTAAGCCATTTCTTGACGTTTGATTTCCTTATAAACCCCTGCAAGTATGAGGATTTGTGAACGAGATGACGTTTGATAAGGAGATCATTATCCAAAACTCGAGGTAATTCGCGGACCATATTGGTCACATCGACTGGAACATTAATCACTTGACCGACTATGCTACGACTACCATGCACAAACCGAAGACGTCTGAACTGCATGAATGGTAGACGAGTTGATACCAAAGTCTTTAGGATACGAAGGATATTTAATACCATTCGAACAAGAGAGACGTGGTATTTTATTTGCACTAAGTGAATTGTAACAAGTCTCACATACTTTGAAATTACATACATCCTCGTTCTGAAACTCTTCGGTTAGCATCTCCACACTCTTGCTCGGTGATTTGCGTAAATCATTCTCAAAGCACAGACGATCGCAAACGGAGCAGGCGTGAACGAAATTATTCCCGCAAAACCGTTTAGTAAACTCGATGTCGGCGACGATTCTTTCAGTCTTGATGCGTTTACATGTGGATTCTTCATCGGGTTCAACTTCCTCAGCAGTGCGAACTCTTTTATTATTTTCCATCTCAATCTCTTTACGAAGACGATATTTTTTTTTATTACGCTCGGCGTTCGCATTTTTCTTTTGTCCTTCTTTTCAAAATGTAAGCTCGACGGTTTCAGTTTTCAGTTTATTGTTCCGACGATATCGCGTACATTTCTCAGCATTCTATCTTTTCCCCTTCTTTCATCTTTTGCAAGACGTGTATTTTCTCATCCTCAGTTGTACTCGATGAGAAAAGTGTATTCATCAAGTAGGTCTATTCGTTTAATTCTCGGCGGTCTTGTTCTTCACGTCGGCGTTGACGCATGCGTCTCAAACGATTGGCTTGGTTTCTTCCACGTCTTCTCTCCGTCACGGAGGCCAACGAGAGAGGTATTAACACGAAGCCCGATATTTTAAACACTATTAAATATTGAGATTTAATTTTTAAGCTATTTTATAAAGCGCAAAAAGATAAAACAAATGACACATAAAATGTCGTGCTAGCCTAAAGGAAGCCGGAGCTAGACTAAATTAATACCCGCCACAAAGCAGATTTTCTGACTCAACTTTGCACTGCGATTGCATCAGCCGATGATGTCAGCAGGAAGTCACTAAAGGTCAAGAGTAGTATGCTTTGTTTTATGCTCTATCGAATGCAATATCGTTCATTCTATTATTAATAGTTTTCAAGTTATTAAGGTTTTCGTGATCAACACTTTTCGTGGCATCCCAGCCTTGAAAGGTAAAACGTATTCTACGTCAAAAAACAATATTTACTGGTACTATTATGAAGAGCTCATAAGGGCTATGAGCTCTTGCTATTATATATTTGAATGTAGAATCATAACCTACCTTCTACAACTAATTTTGGAATTCATCATTTGGGTTATGCTTATAACCAACAAAACCCTTAGTAAGTTGAAAACACCCTATTCTCAACCTATCCACATACAAAAACTCCAAAAATACTGAACATATTTTGAATTATTTTAAATTATAAACTATTAGTTTCGTTAGCAGACCTCATAGCTGGAGCACTCGGCAATCTACCTGATCTCCTAGTAAATTAATACGGATTAAAAACAGTCATCAGGAAATACTGGCCGATACCCATCGAAATCAGTTAGCGCAGACTTTTATCATCAATAACTTATGATAATCTGCAGTTAAACACTAGAAGTAATCAAGAAACTAGCTTAAACGATAGGAGCGGAAATTCTCTGGAAGGAAATGCATCTGTTGCTTGAAATTGCATATCTATTGCCATCTACCGGTGCAATATTGTAACCGTGGTGTACATGTAATTTCTACGATTTCTACAGCACGAAAGCTTTTCATATTCTAATATTTCTTGTTCTTCTATTGTGTTTAAGTCAAATAGGAGTCCTTCAGTAAGTTTTTAACATAAACCGGGCAGGATTGTTAATTAATTTTTAATATTTCAAGAAGAAATTAATGTTTGCCTTAGGAAAACTACATTTTGGCATTATGTGTCATTTTTTAGGCTGAAAAAAACACGAGAGCACTGTTGCAAATGACCAGAAGCAAAGAATACATAGGATTGTTAAGGATCTATGGTAACAAGTTACGGAGGGCTAGAAAAAGTGTGTGTGTTCAATCTGGTTGCCAAGTATCGCAGTTTCCACACAAAGATCAATTCGTACCACTATTGTTGACACGCTTTCCAAACACACACACACTTTGTTGAGACGGGTGCGAATAGTATTTTATTCTGTTCTCCAGGAGAATTCATACAACGTTTTCACTGGAATACAACTCAAAATTAACAGCAGCATTAAATGTTTGCATTTTAATGAATAGTGTAGAGATAGATGATACGATAGCGATATTTTTTTAAAACGATATTTTGTATACAGGGTACTTTTGAAAAGGATGTCGTGAGATGCCTAGCCATGTTCTGCACCTAAAAATAAACACAAGTTTCCTCATACGTTTTGTCGAAATTGCATTCCTTAAAGGAGTAAACAGCTCGTAAAGTTTGGTTGAACTCCGCCCATAACGTAAACAAAAGCGCATGAAAAAAAATAAACACCGCCACGTGTTCTATGAATAGGTTATTCCAGAGTCCTATTGGATAAAACCTTTTCCAGGATGATAATAAATAGCTAGTTTCATTTATCTGGGTTCTTGGTCCCTCAATCCATAAACGCATCTTAATGTGCGTTAAAGCGAGCTGTGGAGGATTCATTACTCGGCGATAGCTCGTTGACAATCCATTCGGCCTGATACGTATTTTCTCTTCCGAACTTTTTATTGTCGTAGCACACTATTTGACTCTGCTCTATTCCTATGCCTTCATCTTCTTCCATTCCTCGGTTTTCCTCGCTTCTTTCGCCATTATGACTTCTACACCTGGTTCCCTTGTCACCAAGCACCTTTCTCCTTTCTAGACCCAGTCGTTCTGCCTCTCTTCCTACTTTCCAATTCGCCTCCGTTTTCACGTCATTGCTTACGTCTTCCTTTCTTGATTTTCTTGCTTCCTTCTCGCTGCCTCTTACGTCATTTAATCTTATTCCGAGGACAACGAGAGACAGGCCAGGGCACTCAAAAGTCACATGATCATCGGGGTCCGAGCAACAATTCATCCTTCATTGTCTCCATCTTGGATTTTAACAATCAGCATTTTCTCGTTTGTTGGAAACAATGAAGGATGGATTGTTTTCTGGACCCCGATGATCAGGAGACATTGGAGTGCCCTGGCCTGTCTCTCGTTGCCTCGATCTTTTTCGCTTCCAGGCCTCGTTATCTCGTTGGCGATCTTCCGTCATCAGGCGCATGTCCTCCATGGTAATACCCAAGCAACTCGAACCCACATTCTCTATGTAGTCTAGCCACCTAGTTCTAGGCCGACCCCTTGGTCTCTTACCCACCGGCTTGGAAAATAACAACTGTCTAGGAAGACCAGTTTGCGGCTTCCGTATCACGTGTTGTTAAAATTTATGTCAAAAATGATAGGGGTGATGGAATATGCGATTCTAAGCAAAAAAGTTCGTCCGAATTTGAACGATAACGGAGATATGAAGAGAAATAAAAATGCCGCCATTAAGATCAACAAGTTAATAACTCACTTTTTACAACATCTAGGATGATCAAATTTGGAAGAATAATAGGATACATAAAATTGTGTACACTCACTCATCAAAAGTCACGGCACACCTGCCTAAAAACGTATTGGGCTCCCTCTGGCCAGGAAAACGGCGGCGACCCGTCGTGGAAGAGAATTACCAGTCCCCAGAATACATCCACAGGCACTGCAAACAATGCCACCTCCACTGCACTCCATAACGACGCTGCATTTACCAGTTGCGTTGGTGACGACCTGACAGATCGTTCGATGACATCCCACAAATGTTCAATGGGATTGCAATCTGGGGAACGTGGAAGACAAATCATTGTCGTGAAATCGGTAGCATGTTCCTCCAGCCACTGCCGTGTCACAAGGGCCGTGTATGGAGGCGCATTAGCTTGCTGGAAGTTGCCATTGGCCGCGGGGTAAAAACAGTTCATGAAGGTGATCCCCAAGAAGATCAACGTAGGTAGTAGCACACAGAGTGGATGTTAGATGCACCAATTGACCCATGCATGCCACGAGAAAATACCCCAGACCTGTAAGGCCTGCACCTGCCTGAGTGGTCCCCACCTGATAAGCGGGGTCCATGGCTTCGTGTGGCCCGCGCCAGACACGGACACGATCATCGGCCCGGTACAGCTGAAACCGTGACTCGGACCAAGCAACCCTTCGCCAGTGCACAACAGCTCAGTGTCGGTGTTGGGTGGCCCAGGCTAGGCGTTCCTGACGATGTGCAGCTGTCAAGAGTGGCACCCGTCGTGGCCTCCTGTTCCCAAAGCCTGCAACTGCCAAGGTTTGCCGAATTGTCGTCACAGACACAGTTGTGGGGCGTCCCTGGTTGTACCGCATGGTGATTTGGCCCGCTGTCGCCATTCGGTCAAGCAGTTGGCTACATCTGATATTGAGGCACCCATCCGTCTGCCATCAAAAATGATCCCCCGTTCAAATGCGGATAACTCTCGGCGTGCTGCCATTTCTGCAGCTAGTTTTGCTTACAATGATTGTGTGATATCAAGGAGTCCTGTGCACCTGTATTCCGAGAATGGAAGCAGCTGGATCTGTCTCATTACAGGGAATCTGATTGGAGAGGTGTGCCCTTACTTTTGGTAGGTGACTGTATACTGTTAAAATTTGATTAAATTCCAACGAGTAGTTTCCAAGTTACGTAGTCAACATCGTAACGCGTGGTGGTTAGTACTCACATGTGAGCACGTGTTACGATGTTGAGTGCGTAATTCGGAAACTACTCGTTGGAACTCGTTCAAATTTTAACGGCATGCGCAGTTTTATGTACCCTATGTCACATGGTATCCATCAACGTGAGATTATCTTGAAGGATGCAAGCGTGATACGTATTCGGAGGAACGAGATGAACCGCCTCGAATACAGAGAAGTCGGTTAGAAGAGTTCTTCAGTGTTCCTTGATGCGAAGGACGACGAAGGAGTTTTCGCCGAGCAACGATAAGCTGTTTTCAAGCCTGTGTCTGCCGAAGGTCTCATTACTTCTATCCAATTCTTCGTGGCATCTGACGGTAAGATTGGGTGACTGAAAAATGATGAGAAGTGGGAGTGGAAAGGTGATAAGACATCAGAATCAGCATCCACTTCCCTACCATCAACCATTAAACGATGACATCTTTTAGAGTTAGCTCGACGTTTCTCCTCAGCGAATGCGGCCGATGACATATTTCTGACGTCAGCAGCCCAAGCGAGTTTGTCTCTGAGTGCCGCGCTAGATGCTTTGCGGATCATTAGAGCGTTGATCTCGCTCTTCACCTGACAAATATCGGCATCTAACTCCTCTTCGGGGTGGAATTCTAGAGGGGCCGCAGAATTTCTTGGAGCATGAGGAGATGACAGCGACGACGTCTTGCAGCATCTATCCCAATCTTCTTGAAGAATCGTTTGATTTTGTCTTTAAACACAAGCCACGAAGCAAGAGTAGGAGACATATTGTGGAGATGTTTTTCCACAAACTGAACAATGTGGAGACACATTCCCCAGTATTTCTCATTGTCAAGCAGAGAAATATTCATGAACCAGTTCTTATTGGAAGCAATCCCTGTGGTAAACGCTGGAATTGGAGGCTGCCATGACCATATGATGGCACTGTGATCAGAGAAATAACAAGGAATAACATTCATGAATCCGCGTGTGCCAACAAATGCATTATCGATCAGAAATAGGTCTAATCGAGATGACACCAAGAGTCCCCGATGGTAGGTGAACCCAAGATTGTTATTTCAAGGAGAGAGTGTCCAGAGGTCGAATAATGTATTTTGCTGGCATAAAAGATGCGCATGTTCAGACGAAAAATTGTTGTTATCATCGTCTGGATGGCAGTTAAAGTCACCAGCAATCACCACAGGAAAAGATGAGCACAAATAACAGTTAGAATCATTGAAGCATATCTGTGTCTCTGCTGCAATACACGGCGCATACACTTTGAGCAATCGGAATTTCACCTCAGATGATAAAATTCATAAAGAAATTACTCTGCACTCACAGTCATATATGCAGTTTGACACCTAAATGGAAGGGGGTAAAAATGATGGTAGCATTCCCTCGTCCAATAGGTGAAGAAGAATTGATGAAAAATTGAGCACTAGGGTTTTGATTGCGAAGGCCAGATAAATTGCAGCTTTGTTGCGAAGAAGCTAATTTAACTTCTTGTAAAAGAATACTGTCTGGCCTGTACAGAGCAATAAAAGTTAACAATACCGATTGCTTAAAGGAGGAACCCAAGGAACGTATGTTCTGTGTGAGATGACTTTCATTCTGAGGATTTAGGTGGAAGAGGCTGACCTGAATTCGATGGATGCTTTTTATTTATATAGATTTATTTATTTACCATTTTTATAAATACTTTTTATAATTATCTCCTTTAAAACGTGAATCATTAAGGCAAGCACCCTAGCCGATAAAAAAGATGGTCAACCATTAACTTCATCAACCATTGTTGACGCAACATACAAACACGGGCAACTTATTATTAACTCAAACGATTTATTGCAAGCGCAAGCAAACGAACACAAACACATATACCAATTTTCATGGATTTAACTTAAAAATGACGGATTTTCATAAAAAATTACATCTCCTATTTGACCCTCTTAGGGGATGAATTTCGTAAAATTCTTTCTTAGTGATTCTCTAAATTATAAAATAAAACTACAGACCAAATTTCATATTAATAGCTTCGGCGGTTTCAGCTCGGCGATGATGAATCGGTCAGGACATGTTACTTAGATTTAGCATTTAGCAGTCAGGACATATAGATTTAGCGAAGCATTGCCGGGTACGCTAGTAATAAAGTAAAGCGTGGAATTCACTCACGGATTTGCCCGGCAGGCGTTCCCAACTTTGGGCATACAGACGCCTGAGTTTGCCTGTTCTTATCTAGGAGTCCGTGGTAAAACACGAGACCAAAGATCTTTTGCGGAAAACACGTGTGTCAAAGCTTTCCCATTGGCTGCTGAAATGGGTGCCCGGCGGCAGTGTGACCAGATGTAGTAATTTCACTACTACCGTAGTAATAAATGGTCTGAAATCCTAGCTGTAGTAATGATCGTAGTGATTTGGAAAAAGTAGTAATAGGTATAATAATATCCTAAAACATTGGTCATCAGTCCAACATGCAACACCACGTAGAGGGGATGGTGTTGATCGATTAGTTATGTGATAACTCATGCTTGCGTTGCGTTTTGCGTGAGTGGATGTTGTTGTTTCTATTTCACAATGCTTCCGCTAGAAGCCAGCCCAGCCATTGGCAGTCTAGAGTGCCTTTATAACCACTCTATGGCAGTTAGACAGCAGCCCAGTAGCTTGACGATCAATATTTCCATCAATATGGTCCTCCATCAATATTGAAGCGAATATTGACAATATTATTGATCGTCTAGGAGCTACGTTACGTTGCTACGATAACAATACTCGCACGCTTTCCCATCGTTTTACATGCCATTGTTCGGAGTTCTCCTTGGGTAATGCAACACCAAAACCACATATTAATCTGTGACCAAAACGATCAACACTTATTTCATACTAGAATAAAAATGTAATTCCTCGGGAACTTCATGATTGATCCGAATCAAAAGTACCCTAAATCTTCACCCAGACTATAAGCTATAACCATACTAAGTTTCATGAAAATCCGTCCTGTAGTTTTTGTGTGATACAAACAAACAGACAGACAATATGTTTATTATATAGGTATACTGAATATGTATCCAGACAAGGTCTACATTAAAGATAACAGGAAACCACTGATCCAAATAAAACTTATAATCTGACGTCCGATTAAAAGTTTTATGTGGATCAGTGGTTCAGTGGTTTCCTGTTATCTTTATTGAAGTTCGTCCACAGTGTCCGGCTCCAGTTCTCTCTTAAAGTCTACATTACTACAGTGGTCGATCCAAATGCACCTAGAGTAACCTAGTGGAGTCACGATCGTAGTGGGGTCGGAGTTGTGGATGAATGGTCACATGGTCTTTATAACTACTGATATTTACAAAAAGCAGTATACGGCACGTGCTATATCATCCGAAATGATAAGAAACAAAGGAAGGTACGGATCTTTTTTATTTTCTAAATAATACGTTCGTGAAAATCAGTTTTTGATTAAAAATAAAATCTTGTAAACATTCCAAGGAGAAGCTTTAGAGGTGGAGCAGAATTACATTAATTACTACCCCCCCCCCCCCAGTAGGATTAGACAAGTAGCAGACCCTGCGATCATCTATTTTTACCTCAGAACTTTATACCTCCCCCCAAGTTTCTTAATCAAAAAATTGATTTTCTCGAAATTGTGTGTAGAAAGTGTAAAAAAGCTCTTATCTTCTTTCCTTTCTCATCATTTCGATGGAATGACATATCATGCCAAATGTTGCCATAGTTCTAACAACCAAGTGACTGCCACCCCCGCAATTTCGATCCCACTGGAACGATTGGGCCTAAACTTCATAATAACGTAGATCTTGTCTAGAGGAATCTGTACACTGAATTTCACTCCTTCACGTACCTAAAGAGCACATGGATCTTTTGTCCTCTTTGAATCCCACCCCCGTAATTCCGACCCAATTGCACAAATCAAAACCAATCTAAATAATGAAGGTGGACATGCCGACAGTAAGGTACATTCCGAATCTCAACCTTCTACCTCAAACAATGTAAAACTTTTGAAGGGGACGGACGGGCAAAATAAAACCAATACCTAGCTCCATTCTTCCGCTACTTAATGATATACACTGCTTTGCAATGAAGTTGCCCCACCAACAAGGAATTATCCGACCTTATCCATATTTAGTGGGGGGGTTCGTCTACCTCCGACTAGTAAACGATTAGATGCATGCTCACGGGACATGACCATTTGGGTTGATATAGGGTGTCCGAGTGTCTGTATAGGCTTATCAGTTGACGCCTGTGCGAGACGTTCCATGCAGTAGGGAGGAAGCAACTACCTCATGAACATATTGTACTGTAATCTGCACAACGGCCTCAATGCCGCGACGACAACGACAACCGTTCACGCAATTAACGGACTTTGAACGAGATCGAATTATTGGCCTCATCGAGGCTGGATGGTCAACCAGACGGATTGCTGTCCATGTGTCGCGGAACGCATGAACGGTAGGCCGATGTTGGAGGCAATGGCGAGAGGAAGGCACACATGCCAGAAGACCAGGCTCTGGGGCCCAGAGAAGCACGTCAGCTCGTACCGACAGGTGGATATTGTGAACACCGCTAGCGGACAGAACCGTCACCCTGCGGCAACTGGGCGACATCACTATTCCCGGTACTGCTCCAGTGTCAATAGCTACAATAGCACGCCGGTTACACGCCACGACAATGTCTGCCAGGCGTCCATTGTTGTGTCTTCCTTTGACACCTGAGCACCGCGCGATACGACTGCAATTGTGTCGTGAATGAGTGGGCTGGCGAATGGAATGGCGCCCGATGTTCTTTAGCGACGAATCCCGCTTTTGTTTGGACACCGATGACAGACGCGGACGGGTGTGGCACAGACCATTGGAATGTGCCAATGAACAATGCATCTGGTATCGCCATCATGGACCAACACCCGGGATCATGGTCTGGGGTGCCATTGGCTACGATACTAGAACGCCTGTAGTCACCATCCAAGGCAGCCTGACAGCAGCACGGTATGTCACAGAGACTCGGCAGCCCATATTACTGCCCTTTCTGCACACCATACCCAGCGCAGTCTTTCAGCAGGATAACGGCAGACCGCACACGGCAATCATGAGCAAGGTACGTCTGCATTATGTCAACTGCCTACCATGGCCTGCGAGGTCCCCAGACTTATCGCCAATTGAGCACGTGTGGGACATGGTGGGACATCGTTTACAATCACCCCACAATCTCCATGAACGAAC
Source organism: Rhysida immarginata (assembly GCA_023313115.1). Taxonomy (NCBI): domain Eukaryota; kingdom Metazoa; phylum Arthropoda; class Chilopoda; order Scolopendromorpha; family Scolopendridae; genus Rhysida; species Rhysida immarginata. The sequence continues at coordinate 18,436 of JAHWFO010040748.1, forward strand.
ATAGTATGTTCACCAGACCTGGGCAGGCGTACCCCAAGATGACATTCACCACCTGTATGATCACCTACACCTGCGGCTGGAACAATGCATCGCGCTAGAGGTGGTAGAGGTGATGCCGCTTTCCGTTGGGACACCCTGTACAAACGAGTGCACGTCTTGGCTTCATAACGTAATAAACGTGTGTTCAGATGTATCTCTTGCTGTATACCTACTTTTGGCTCATTCGGATAACTCCTTGTGGATGGGGCAATTTCATTGCAAAGCAGTGTAGCTTGGGACGATAGTGACAAAAGAGTTACCTGAAGGTTTGGCTCATACTGAGATTGTAAATTACTTTCATGTTTAACAAATATAATTAACAGAATAAAAATTTTGAAAAATACTACATAATGAAAAGAATCATTGAGAATACAATAGCCATGTGTCTCAACAACTTAAATCTAGCATCAATAAAGGATGGCCAATTTTGAAGTGATTCTTTTCCAGATTGTAGACAGGGTGTCTCAAACCCTTAGGGTCAAAATTCTACAAGCAGTAGAAAACTGGTACAGTATTTTGAAATGGGGAACCAATGATCAGAAATGCATGTTTCAGGTACCACAAGATCTTGAATGAGTAATGTGTGAGGAAAGTTTTTGTAAGCTGCTTTCATTTTCAGAGCAAGCAACTGCTTGCATTAACATTTGGTGACACGATCTTGCAAAATAATCACCTGTTTTGTTTCCAGTTTATGCCTTGTTGTCGAAGATGGAGCTTGGGACGCGTGGAACATAAGTATCAGATAGTACCCTCAGACGATAATTTTTATCGATACCTTTTCATTAATTTCGATATTTTCGATATATTTATCATTTATTCTTTTTGTTTGGTTGTTCTTATGCATTCGTTCTTTTATTATTTTGAGCATTTATTTTTCTTGTTATCCATAGTGCTTAATAATCTTTAAAGGTTGTGATATCCTAACTTTCAACAATATACCTTGTTCATGTAAATATTAGCAAGATCTAGATGAATCCACCAATAATTTACCTGTTATTACACATTTATATAATAGAATTAAGAGACATGAGAAACAATTACATTACTATAATTATTTGAACAATACATTTCTTAACAACGTTCAATAAATATCACTGGTTATCAAAGTACAAATATTCTTACCAGAGCGCATTAAACATAAGAAACAAAATTACGAAAGCTGGCCAACCTAGCTGTTGTTTAAGACGTAGAAAGCGATGACAGTTTTTGGCAGTACTTCAAATGCGTTTTTAGATTGGTGTATTTTCCCTAGTCTTGAACTATCTCTTGCAAAAATTGCACATTGCAGTCAACTTTCATTTTTTTGGGAAAAATTTCCAAAGTTTACTTTTACTTTGCATCTTTGGTGCCATCTTGACATATTGACTAATTAAGCCTATCGATATGCTATTTATCGAAAATTTCAATTTACGATACATTGATAAAATTACCCGGCAATATATCGAAATTATCAATAGTCAACTGTAGCTGCACATCCTTAGATGGTGCATTATTCATCACAGAACTTCCAGACATGCATGTAACATCCTGTGCAGCAGGATGTAGTGCCGGGAAAGCTGAATGGATGTACAAAGAAAAGATTTTCAAACCACACAGAGCAGCCAGGACGTTAAAGAAACTACTGTTTGCATGCTAGATTTTGTGGAGATGGTGTTGGTGAAGATTTCGTGACAGAAGCACCATCAATAAATCAACTTACCTATGAAATGAGTGATAGATAGTAGTTTGCTCTGAAACAAAAGCAGCCTACACAAATATTCCTCACATCTATTACCCATTTTAAGATCTTGTAGTACCTGAAATATACATTTCCAACTATTGATTCCCAATCTCAAAATACTCAGTTTATAGTCCTCTGCCGTCTATAGATATTTTGACCTTAAAGATTTGAAATGCCCTAATTTTTACAGAGCTGTGCATCAAATAAATGCTTTCAGAAATATTTATTGCTTGCGTTTTGAGTAATTATTTTGAATTAAGTCACATACAAAGTAGTCTTCGTTTTATGCGAGTTCAGTTAAGGGCATTTTCGCTTTATGGATGTTTGAAATTAAACACAAATATAGTACTGAATTCTTGGCTTAAGACGAAACCTCAGTTTAACGATAATGCTTGCGCAGAATGAAGTTGCCAGCTCAAAAAAGTTTTTTCCGCTACAATCAAGAAAATGTACTAAAGAAATTAAATTCACTAAATTTAATTGAAAATCCATTAACTTGGCAACACTGAAAATAAAATTTGTGCAGAACAAGAATTCATGAAATTGTCGATGCAATGCGTTTAGAACGAGAATTTATGCGCAACATGTCCACATTTATTCACACATTTTCAGTCTTCAGTGAAAACTTGTTTAAACTGTGATCTTAATGACTAGCAAATGTGCAAATGAAAATGATGCAAATAAAAAAAACCAGAGGAATACAATTTCACTGCAGACAAAAGTTGACATCATTAGCAAGTGTGAACAAGGAAAAACTGCTGCCGATATCAAACTTTCTTCAGGCCTTTCTGAATCAAGATTGCATATGATCAAGCAGAATGCTGAAAAAATTAAAGAAAATATTCAAGGCACAATGAAGTTGAGTGCTCAACACTTAACATACTTTCAAGATCCTATTATGAAACGAATGGAAAGGTTACTTGTCACAAGGGGTTGGAGATCAATCGCAACAAAAAATTCCAGTGTCATCACTAATACAGTTTATATTTGGGTTTTTAAAAACATAACCGTCTACTTTAACATGTAAGTCAATGGGAAAATGGTCCCTGCTTAAAGATGGAGTTTCAACGTAAAAGGAGGACTACCTGTATATAGTATGCATATGATAATTGGCATTTTTTTTCCTATAATGGATTTAGCACTTGAAAACATTAGATAGAAGCAGTTTACTTTCATCAGTCTTTTATGTTCTGCCATTGACGTTTGTCAGTTGGGTGAAGAATGAAATTGCCAGGTATATTCGTGTGTACAAAATGATTAAATACATATTAGTTAAATCTGGCAGTCACTGAAACCAGATAGGCTGCTTGGGTGAATCTATTGCCATTTAACTAGTTAATCTTATTTGTTTTCTTGGTAGAGTTCCATTAGCAGATTTTATAGCCCGTTTTCGTATTTTAAAATAGGTCTGAGAAAGGTATGACCGCTTTATATGGAATGAAGTATTAGCTCTCTTCAAATTTTTTTTAAGTGTTTTAGTTGAGTTATGATTTAGTCTATGTATTAAACTCTGGCACTCTATACAAATTCCAGTTCCTTCAGGAAGATTAATAAACTTAATTCTTTCACTGGGAAAATAGCCTTCACATTTCTTATCTTGTATTCGCCAACATGGAAACTCAAAATGAAGCACAGACGAGAGAGCCTGAACATCTAAATTAAAAAATATATTTATCAATTCAATAAATTTGTGTTTTAATCTTTTATTAATGATGTAAAAATAAAACTGGTGCTATTGAGATTACAACGTACCATTTACTTTCCTCACACCCATACAGAACAAATACTTTTTTCCATTCTCTAACTTCTCAAATAGACCATGTAAAATGATATCATCTACATGTTCACCAGCAGAATAAGGGTATTTAAGAGGAGCCTGAAATAAAACATGCCACCATGCCTCTCCTGATTCTAAAAGCTGGATACGCACTGGAGTGTATCCTATGCACGGAATATTGTGCCATCCTCGGCGGGTTATCTCCAAGTGTGAATCGGTTAACTGCCAATTTAGGTTAAATAAATGTCAAGGTACATTAAAATTCAATTTAATATTTTATTAAAATACCAATGCATTTCACTCACCGAAAAACCGAGTTGAGGGTAAAATTTTAAAACCGAGATGGCTTTTGCAAATTTTGGCAATTCAAATTCTCTGTATATTACAACCTATGAAGATAAAAGATGGTTAATACTTTTATTATTTAGATAATGAACCACAAACATTATTATCATTATTGCTATACATATTCTGTCCTATTAAAGCTGGGGCCTCTAAACTACAATTTTCTCAACAAAAAATAAATGCTGTGACCCCGTACAGGGTAACTGTCTATGCTTTCCGTTCACAGCAATGGAAGTGAATCACGTGTTTTATCATGTGATACGCTGTGGGGTAGAATCAGATAGCCAAATGCACATAAATTACAACCATTCATAGTGTATTTTCATATCTGTTGTTAACAGAAATCGGCGAAATCAAAGGTGGTGTCCTCATTTAATATGGGTCGTACAAATGAAAACGAAAATTTGTTTGGAAAAAAAAAAAAGACTACGTGTAGGATCGTAAGTTTTTGTTTTCAACAATTGCGAAACCCCATGTACAAATTGAAAAATAGGTTGCAAGTGTTGCATCACGTGAGAAAGAATGATAGCTCGTGCTTCGAAGCTCTGCGTCGCTTCGTCCAAAAAGGCAATCTCAAACAATCAAAGTCAAATCGCGAAAAAATCAAAAGCAATCGCAAACAGCACGGGGAAGGTGATGTTGACCGTATCTTTTGATCGCAAAGGCCAGATTTTACTGGACTGTCTTGAAAAAGGCACCACAGTTAACGCAGCATGATATGGGGAAACATTGAAGGCACTGCACGCAGCCATCAAATGCAAGCGTCCAGGACTTCTTAAGGTGGGTTCCCATAGCTCGCTTGGAGCGTGAAGCTTGAAGCTTTGAGCGTTTTGCTTGTGATTTTTCAAGCTCAAGCTATCCTAAACACCAAGCTGATATCCACTAGTTGCATGAAGCGCTTGGATTTTCAAGCTGATTTTCGCTTCAAGCGGATATCTAGGTCAGTTTGATTTTAAAGCTACAAGCAGCTTGGAAATGACTGAGACGCATGCGCACAATATGCCTTTCTCTTGTGATTGCAAAGGGTGCGTACATGGGGTCACTATTGTGTGAATACAAAGGAGAAAAGGGAAGGAAAAATTCCGCGATTTGTATTTGTTTCCCTTTTCTCCTTTGTATTTATGATTTGTTTGAAGAATATCTTCAGTTTATTATTATTTCTTCTTTGAGTATTATAGTATGGTTTAAATTTTTTTTATTAATAAATTTATTATTATTTCTTTTATTTTATTTATTTAATTAAATTTATTTATTATTTGTTAGTTTATTTTATTACATTTGATTTAGTTTATTTTATATAACTTTTAAATTGTTATTTTATATTTATTTTTATTTTCAATTTATTTTAATTTATTTTATTTTATTCATTTTTTATAATAAACATTTACAGTTTTTATTCATGAATTATATTGAATTTATTAAATTTATTTAATTGTTATTTTACTCGTTTTATTTTATCAATTTGTGTATTACTTTATGTAATACTTAGGTTTATTTAATTAATTAATGAATAGCTCTGTTTATTTAAATTTAATTGGTTTTGTTTTATTTTATTCTATTTATTGTAGCATCAGCAAAAATAAAAATAAATACTAAGTATTGCTAAATTGGAAATATGTTATCGTTTTTATAAAATACTTTTAAGATTAACTATCAATAGCTTCTTAAAAGTTAAACTCGTTCTCTGGAAAATTAACAACAAACGTTTTCATGCATTGAGAGGCACCATGTTTTTTTGAATTCCCGCATGCAATTTCTCGCGAGACACATTAATATCTAGCGAGCTATGGGATACCTTCAACGATAGCTTGGCTTTTCAAGCTGTATTTTTCTAGTGAGTAGAATTTGCTTCAGAGCTCAAGCTTCGCTTTAAAGCTCAAGCGAGCTATGGGAACGCACCTTTACAGAAGGTGTGCTTCTTCTCCACGACAACACACATCCTCACACCTCGAAAGCAACGGCAGACCTCATCAAAAAGTTCAACTGGATGAAGCAATGCAGCATCCATCTTATAGCCCTGACTTATCCCCATGTGACTTTCATGTGTTTGGGGATCTCAAGAAACATCTGAAAGGCCGCAGGTTTCAGTCGGACGATGAAGTGAAGGAAGAGGTTTTGGAATGGTTCCACAGTGGGATAAATGCCTTAACGCATTTGGAGAGTATTTTTAAATTCCTTGTACACACTTTGGATAAAATAAATAATTTGAGTTTTCATTTGCCGGCCAGGTGGCCGAGAGGGCTAGGGCGTAGGCTTTCTAGTTCTCAAGTCCGCCTGGTCGTGGGTTCGAATCCCGCCGTGGGCATGGATGTTTGTGTTTGTCCCGGGCTGCTTATAGATATAACTTGTGTAAAAGGCGCAAAATGACCTTAGTAGTCGACGCCTAAATTCTAATAAACCAAACCTAGTTTTCATTTGTACGATTCTTATATAACCAACTGAGCAAATATATATATCAGTTCATTAGAAATGATGTATATAGCATGTCTGTGTTACATCACATAGAAAAATGTATGCCCCTGGGGAAAAAAAAAAAAAAGTTATGTCAAGTTTTAATGAATTTTTAGCACCACACTCGAATGGTTACAGGGTGAGGATACCATCCTCGGCTAATTCCATGCTAACACGATACAAATGGTCGTAATACACATGAATTTTCTGTCCGATTCCACCCCACAGCTATCACGTGATAAAATGCTCATGTCACTTTCACTGCCATGAATGGAAAGCATATACCCTGTACAGAGCCATAGCCAAAAGTTAAAAAAAAAAGCATTTTACTGTAATATTTTGCAGCAATTTCACTTTAATCAGAAACACTAAAAGTGAACAAGTTAGTCAAACAAATAACAGTAAATATTAAAAATCAACTCATGTAATAAAATTTAAAACGAGAAGAGTGGTGGATAACAAGGTAAAAACTATGAAGAAAATAAATGGCACGATGTGAAATCTTAAGAAAAATTTCCAATGGAATAACAAACAAAGTGAATGAAGAAAACAGGGGAAGTATGATAAAAATATACAGATTTTATTAATAGTTTGCAAACAATATTCACATAGAGTTACAATAAATTTTCATTACAATAAAACAATGCTCATCAGCATAAAATTAAATGGAACATCTTTTATATATATATTTTGCTATCCATATCTGTAATCAACTAAAGTCTCAAACAAGCAGTAGATATCAAAAAAACAAACTATAACAGTGAGACGTGAATTTGGAAACAGCTAATATTAATCATGAGGAAATATCTGATCATTTTTGCAAACCCCTTCGGATATCATCGTTTTATTAATTTTTACACTTCTCTTCATTATTATTCAAAAAATAGTCAAAAGGCAATCCAATTTATTAAATGTAACTCTTAAAACCAATGCTGAAAACATCCACCTTTATTATCTTGCAAAGAAGCTGTACATTAAAGCCGGCAATGAATGGAAAAAGATATTCTGCTCTTTCAATGAACACTGAAAATCAAAAATTTATATAATTGGCAACATTTAAAAATACATAATGTAGTCTTTAAGAAAATTAATCCAGCATTGTTTTATAAATACATTATGTTTTTCACAACTAGTATCACAAATACCTTACCTGTGGTAATAACTAATAAGAGGGGAAGTCAGTAAGTAAGTTCCAAATGAAACAAATACATGTAAGAGTACTGGCTTGGAAACTACAGTTGAACTTCAAATTAATAGATCACGAAACAACGGACAAATTTTCAGATAGTCTGGACGGAATTTCTGCATAGCGGACAGAGTCTGATAGTTGCGAAAATCTAGCAATTATTTCTTTAAAGAAAAATTATTCACATACATCCAACTAAGTCACATATAAAACATTAATGGCTGGATTAGTAATCCATAAAAAAGAACTAGGCAGTCAGCTGATCTGCTAATTGGTGCGAGACCTAATAAGGCCGATGTTTGTGAAACAATTCGACACTCGAATACAGCTTGTCGACGTGACTGACAATCATGAAATTTGTGTTAAGCATATAATAGGAAACTAATAATCTGTGAACTGTATACAGTAAAATCCCGTTATAACATACCTCACTTTAGCGTACATTTCAAAATAACCGCACAAATTTAAAATCCCTGGCCGAAATCTAGGTGTTTTAATGTTGAAAAGTTTCATTTTAACATCCTTTAAATTAACCTACATTTCAGATTAACTAACTAATTTTAAGTTCCCTCGGTTAAAAAAATCCCTTCATTACAACGTACATCATTCAAATGTCTTGCTCTGATTGGTCAATACCTTAAACAACCCATGCAAAAGTGGCAAATGGCAATGAATCAAAATGAACAAAAAAATCGCCAACAACAAATTGAACAAAAAAAACAATAAATCATTAGATGGTCAATGAGGGTTTTAATTGTATGCCAACCTCAGCTGTTCAAATTAATGATGAAAAATAGGAAAGAAAATTCCCAGCCTGGATTCGAACCAGGAACCTTTGGCTCAGACCGCCAACGCGCCAACCAATTGCGTCACTGCGGCCATGAAAGCATAGCCTACATGATAAGAGAACCGCTATTTACATGACCTTAGGGCTTGGTTGGAGCAGTTACCTAGTCCGCAGGCCGGGACTATCTTTCCTAAAGCCTGGTTTCCATTTAGCGTCGGTTCAGCGTCGGCGTGTTTTTTGCTTCGACGTCGTTTTTTGCAATCCACGCCTGTGAGACGCACCCTGATTAGCACGCGAACGCGGTCGTTTTCCATTTAGCGACTTTCAACAGTTATCCTGCATCTGGTCTGATCTGATTGGTCAAGTCGCTGCAAACAATTGTCGCTCTCTCAAGGTGATGGAAAAAGAAGATATCAACCACTCCGGTCAAGTTCACGCTTTGAATTTATTACTATATCATTTTCACTTAATAAATAAATGATTCACCAAATTTTTATAACCTGTTTAATAATAAATTCACGAAGGAAAAGTCGCGAGAACCCGTGTCGGCGAACAGCAGCTACGGCAGCCATGATTCTCCATCTGAATCGGCGAAGACAACTACCCAGAAACCATAGCGAAGTAGATCGCACCTGATTGGCTAGATCAAAACGACGCCTGAAAAAGACGCCTAAAAATCTAGCCATGCCAGATCTTGAAACGACGCGTGACCCACGCCGGACCGACGCAGACGCTTAACAGACGCTAATTGGAAAACGAATGCGTTTTTCAAAAATTCCAAAAAAAGACGCAGACGCCTAACCCACGCTAAATGGAAACCAGGCTTAAGGCATAAATTCTTGAAAGAATAAATCATTAGATGGTCAGTGAGGGTTTTAATTGTATGCCAACCTCAGCTGTTCAAATTAATGATGAAAAATAGGAAACTGCTCCAACCTCTGTGACTAAATAGAAGAGGGGGTATATATCAGTTCGTTAGGGTATATCGCTTGTGTTCAAAAATCGAACCGTTTCGGCAATCAAAATACTCTACCTTATTGCTTAACCAGGACCCTGTGTTATGTTTTTGTTCTTTACATGGATATTATGAACATGATGTTTGCCAATGAGGAAGAACCTAAAAGAGATATTCCCTGAACTGTATCAAAGCCCCACGAGTATATATCCTATGATTTACCCTGCTCGAGAGACTACTAAACACTTCGCCCGTGTCTCTCGTCTGACAGGAGGCGTGGCGGTACTTGAATTTCCGCGCCGTCGAGGCCGTCAAATCGATCGTCAAAGCTGGCGCATCTGCTTTAAGCAGGCAGTTCGTCGCAACAGAGCACGATGCTACGGCTATCGTTTGCGTTGTGGCATCGCAATTCACATTTCCTTGGAGAAGCCTTCCACAATAGGAGCGGGACAAGCTCGGATCGTAACACTGACACGACTTGCATGCTGTACGCACTTTATCCGTCTGGGTCGTCGAGTTAAGCATCGCTGATAACACCATTTACAGTCCAAAAAAACAGGCCTACTTCATCATTTTCTTTATACGATGATGCTCTTTGTCACTATCAATTTGAATGAGTAACACAAATAATAACTTGATCATCTTCGAAGAGCTCACTGTAATAAAAACAAAGGAGAAAAAAATGGATGAAAACTGTGTCGACCAATCATAATGAAGATGTAACTGGAAGTGGTTTTCAAATCTCGAAGGGGCTTCGAGAGTAAAATTTGATCACTGTTCAATCAAAAAAAAATTAAGGGATCCACTAAATGTCCATGATAGTACCTAATAAATTCACGAAACACTAAAGTCAACATAAATAGAAATAAACTAAGGCTATGAAAGTGAACTATGTATCCAACTATTTATTATCATTGGGGTCGAGGTTACTGCTTTTGCATTGGTTTCGTGCATAAGCTACGGTAAACGTATATTTAAGGAAAATTAAAAACTTAAATTGTTTCATAAAATAAGGATTAGAAAAGATTATCATTAATTAACATCACTATAAAGTTGTTAATTACTTAGACTTTTAATTGATATAAATAAACCCTGCAGAGTAGACTTTAGAAAATTAGGTTAAATTGCAACAATTTAAAAAAACTCAAACTTTGTGTATTAAAAGTTAACATGAATGTTATTAAAAGTTAACACTGAAGTGCCAGAAGTCGTGGGAGCGTCGTATGCAAACTTTCAGGTGTCGCTTGTATCAGAGTTTGATGAACATTCCATTTCTGAAGTGGTGCGGGCATTCAACATTCCTCAATCCAGTGTCATTACCTCCTGCCATGGACATGCAGTGATTGACCACAGCTGCTAAATGCGATGACCAAGAGCAGTATATGAGCAGAATGGTCCAGGCCCGTAGCCGGGGGGGGGCCCCCCCCACGACCAACCCATTATGGAAAAAGATCCGACTCAGTGGAATTTTTGAAAATCGACTCCCCCAAGATAACGTCCTGGCCACGGCCCTGTGGTCCTTCGTAACAGACACAAGTCACTATAGCAATGAACAACCACATTCAATTAAAGGTGTACTAGGTCAGTGCAGCCAAATTTGGCGTCGACAGGATATGGCAGCAGAAGACCGACAAATGTCTTTACTCACAGCGCACCATCAAAGGCTGTGCCTCGCCTGGCTCGTGAACATATTTGTGAATGAAAACAGATAGCTTAGTCCGATGAGTCACGATTAAAGTAGGTACGTATGAGGTCCAGACTCTTCAGTGAGGCCATGAACCCTAATTGTCAGGATGCTACTATGCAAGCTGGTGATGGCTCCATCATTGTGTGAGGAATGTTTACGTGACAGGATTTGGGTCCTGTGATCAAATTGGATCTACAATTGACTGGAGATCATTAAGTACAGTTGCTTGATAACCAGCCCTTCATGGCCTCCATGTAGCCAAACAACGATGGGCTATTCCAGGAGGACAATGCACCTGTTACCAGGCCAACATTACTTGCAATTGGTTTGAGGAGCATTCTGAACAATTCCAACAAATGAATTGGCCACCTATATTGCCAGACTTAAACCCCATCGAACATATTTGAGATATCATCGAACGATCCATTCGTGCACAAGAGCCTGCAACTGTAACAATCGTGGAATTATGTTATGCAGGTTATCGAGGGCTCATGGCTAAACGTCTCTTTAGAGGATTTCCGGGGACTGGTAGAATCTACTCTACGTCAAGTTGCTGCACTTTGCCAGACAAAAAGGAGGGCCTACACGATATTGAATAGGTATCCCATGACTTTTGGCATTTCATTGTAAATTTAAAAGTTCAGACCTTCATTAGTTGTTTACTAATTGGACCAATTCCTCCCAGTTGCCCAGCACTAAAATGAATTACTCTGATTTTGTCAAATGCCAATCATATGCATAGTAAAATAATAAAATAATAGTTAAAGAAATCTTGAAAAATTCAAAGATGTTCTGCAAACGTTGGCGATAAGATCCAAGATAATATGCAGGGCGTATGTTTACAAACTTTAAGATAGTCCATATAAACATATCTGAAAATCCTTAGATTTTGAGGTACAGTAGACTCTCACTAGTCCGACACCTCTCCAGTCCGCTACCTCGCTAAGTCGGACTGGGCAAGTCGGGGTTGTGGTTTCAGTTTTCTTCAGTGTCTTGATTTTTTTTCCTAATTAATGGGTCAATAATTTCAGAGATTATCTTAAGTCCTTCATTCTTCATTGCTTTAATATATAAGCGTGGTCATGTGTAATTTCAATTTCTTGTTTTTTCTGTTGTTCAGAAAGGGGTAGAAGAAAACCCCTGTGACTAATTTGTTTAAAAGCAGCCCGGTAATTTGTATGGAAAGGAATTGTAAGGGCCAATTGATATATGAAGGAATAAATTGAACTTTCTATAAATAGCTCAGTCTGTTATTATCCCTATAAAGAAACATGACTACTATTTGTTGTCAGAATATGTGTATTCAGGTGAACTGGAAAACTGAACTTGTTTGTTGCACTATGAAGGTCCAAGATATCAATTTTGTACACAGGAATCAGTGGAGAAAATTCATGACTGGAGAAATAGTAAGATCTCTGTATATCAAAATCAATAGTTCTATATAAAATCTTTAGTGTGGTCCCATACTTTTTTAATTTTAATTCATTGGAAGTATCATCTAATAATCAAAAAGTAGTCTTTTAGGTCTTAAAAATCTTATCTACGAGGGCTATCCAGAATGTAAATTCCGTTTTTAAAATATTGCTACTGTATTTGGGATTTGTGCATATGTATTGCAATTGTTTAGAATGTCTCAACGAATCACAGAAAATGAAGACAACTGCCTTGTGTGAAATTCTTTCTGTCATTCGTTTTCTGAAAGCGAAGAACATTAAACAGTTGAAAGTCTCCTTCAAATTTGATTCATGACAATGCACACCCATATTCTGCTGCTTCAATTCGAAATCTCCTGAAGGTCTTCTGTTGGAAACGATTCAATCTTTCGTCTACAGTCCAGACCTTGCATCAAGTGATATCCATCTGTTCAAACACGAGATAACAACAAACTATGACCAGATTAAACAAACTATTGGTATGTGGTTTGCATCACGGGCAGCACTTTTCTGTGACAAGGGAAATACAACAAGTGCCTCGACAATGGCAGAAACTATGTTTTGAATTTGTTTTATCAGACCAACAGTTGCACCTTAACTACCTTGCGAAAATTCAGAATATTAAAGTATTTAAAGGGCCAATACAGAAAATGATGCCGATTACAGTGCCATCATGAATTGAAGAACACATTTCAGAAAAACCTTCCATAATTTTTAACGTAGAATTTGAATCTGAAATAAATAAAAAAATAATGGGGATTCCAATTTAAGATTTCAAAGTTTAGAAAAGTAGTGTATGGTGTTTCTTCAAATTCAGTAAGCATCTTTGCTAATGTTTTTTCGGTTTGTTTTTAAGGTCCCATTGGAACTTACTTTCTGGATAACCCTCGTAAATAAATAATCACTTTAGAGTTTGAAATGTTTATTTTTAAAAAACTTTTAGCCATGAATTACATCTGTATAACTAATGATACTTTGGGAATTGAAGACTTATGTAAGAAGATATCATCACCAGACTGTGGTGCAATATCGGTGTTTGTGGGCACAACTCGGAATCATTGTGATGCTAAACAAGTAATTCACCTAGAATACGAAGCCTACGTAAAAATGGCAGAGAAAGAACTTGAAAAGATTTGTGAAGAAATGAGGAAACGTTGGGCCATTGTGAACATAGCTATTTCTCATCGTCTTGGTGTTGTACCTTTGACAGAGGCTAGTGTCATCATTGCAGTGACTTCTGAACATAGGCATGATTCCATCCACGCAACAGAATTTGCAATTAATAAGCTGAAAACAACTGTTCCCATTTGGAAAAAAGAAGTATACGCGGATGATGTTCCTCAGTGGAAGGAGAACAAAGAATGTCCGTGGCATTCTGATTAGATTAATTTTAAATTAATCCGTTTGTGTTCTTTTTAATTTTTTGCACTATTAATTATTAAACTTCCACGGATTGTGAATTTATATGTACAAGGTGCGGCAGGGAAACAGCAATTTAAAAACGCCACCAGGGATACAAATTTATTCATGGTAACATGTACAAAATGAAAGTACAAAGCTTACATACATTTCATAGCCCAGTTACTTGAAAATGGCATCATGCACATTTGAAGTGAATTCGACATCACAACTTCCTTACAGTACTACCTATCTTCTCAAAGTTATTTGCCCACACTTTGATTGTACGAGAAGAAGGAACTGTTATCTAATATGCAAGACAGTGCCGTACCCAGAATTTGTTTCGAGGGGGGGGGGCTGAGGGGGCCCAATTCTGCTTGTGGGGAGGGGTCCCCCACGTAACAGATTTAGTTGACATGGTAGCCAATTTCGGGGGGGTGCTGCAGCCCCCTCAGCACCCCCCCTTGGGTACGGTCCTGATGCAAGATTAAAATGAGCACGGAATACACACTGTGCAGCCAAGTCCGTATTTTCTGTATTATAAGTCTCTTCCCCCCCCCCTCCCCCCCAAAAAAAAAAATTTTGGCTTCTGTGGGTTCTGCGACTTATATAGCGAATGCAACGTTTGTATGAAATTCACAATATCTTTAAAAAGAACCGATTGGTAGTCAACATGGTAAAAGTGTAGAATAGTGCCCTGTAACCTCCTTGGCACTGTCTTGAGATTGGTCACGTTAACATTAAGATTGGTCACGTTCATGTTCTGTGTTTATTACTGTGTTTAGTTAATTGATAAGTAATTTGCCTTACAGTCTCTGCTTTTTTAGTGGTAACATTTCAGGCTTTCTTATTAGCAATTCAAAATGGCTGCCCAGTTAATCATTCATTATTAATCATGTTTATTCAGAAATTGTGGAAATTAAAAGATTATTACTGGTAAATAATTTGTACAATGGTCTCAAATGTTATATCGTGCAACTTATAAAGTGAATGCGACATATATACAGAGGGGTCCAAAAGAGATACTCACTGTTTCTAATTCAATAATTTCAAAATAAAAAGACTTACACTTACTAATCTCATGTGGAAGAGTAGTGTAATTATGAAACTATGAAATGTGTCATGGTAGGTGGCTCTGATGGTCGGTGGTGAACCAGGGAACGCTCGAAAGTGGGGTGAGCCGGTCAAGTGTAAGACGCATTCTGAAGGGCTGCTACACGTGATGAATGAGGACGAAGGATGGAGTACTGTGACTGGTTTGAGCACTTGGTTCGCGAGAATGAGGAATTACAAGAAAGTTTGTATGTCTGTATGGTCTTGTGCTACCACTGGCAGCCGTACTTCTGTGTGCCATTTTCAGCACCATCAGCATTGTTTAGAAGCTGCTGGTGGTCCTTTCAAACGCTTATTATAGCTCCTCTCACCCTGCCAAAAATTGTACCTGCAAGTCAAATTTATAACAAGATATGGACTATCAAACACTGAGTACATTTTTTGGACCCCTCTGTATTGTTTTTTCATGATTCTTTCTTGAATTTTCACTAGTGCGACTTAAGAGTTTGGAAATTGGTGCAACTATCATTGTTTCTGCAAAACGCCTTCACAGTGAATGGGTCCACAACTCCACCTCGACTGAGCATGAGAGTAAATGCTAAAGTTTTGTCTTCCAGATGCAGCAATCTCATTTTCTTCTATCTCACGCAATTGATATTTCTAGGGTTTCCTTATTGCCCATTCACTGCCACGCCCTGTACTTTAGATTAGGAGACTTTAAAATGGTAACCATATAAGTGGGTATCATTCTCTGGAAAGAAGGTGATGGATAATATTAAATTATACAAATCAGTATATTAAAATTGCGTATTACTGTAAATTTTTGTTATTAAATACATTTGAATTTTTTTGTTATAATTTTATGAATTTCATTTTCAGCAAGTGCTTTCACTTGTGTAACTTTATGTGAGACTTTTAGACTGTCTAAAATTATCATTGGGAAAAGTTACTTTTAACATTATATGCAAATAAAAAGTTAGTGCTTGTTATTGTCTATTGTACAAATTTTTAATAGCATGTAATATATTATTTTGTTAGAATAACTTTTAATGTAAAGTTACTTATAAAGTTCCTGTAAAGATGAAGCAAAAACCAAATGAATTTTTCTTCTTCATATTTTTCTCTTTGTTTTATTAAATTATAATTTTGTCCTTGAAGAAAGATAATCTTCTAGTCAAATAAGAAACTTTGGAACAAACTGTTTGTAAAAATTCATGTAGATTATAATAGAAAGTTGCTTTTGCTGATTTATCTTTTCTGAAAACTTTAACATAAAATAAATTTATCAGAGCGTTTATTTTATTGTCTCATCATTTCATCTTAAATTAAGCACTTGTGTAATACAAGGGCAGTCTGATATTAAAAAGTACGACAGGGTGGTCATAAAGTTATTACAATCAACTGAAAGAACGATGGCTTTTGAAAATGTGTGGTGCCACTGGGAAGTAACATCCCTTGAGTGCTGAAGGATACAAAGTGGTGTTTGATGCCGACCATTAAAAAACTTAAGATCATGTGAGTCATGATAAGGCATTTGAAGGGGAACAACGCCAAACAAATCCATGAGTAGTTAGTGGCCACTTATGGTGACAATGCCCCATCGTACGAGACAGTTGCCAAGTGGTGTCGACGTTTCCAGGGCAGCCAGACAAGCGTGGTAGATGAACGCCCCTCCATCTTGACAAGCCTAAATTGCGAAGCAAGTGGAGAGGATAGTCGTCTCAGATTGCCATATCACCATGAAACAGGTCATGGTGTCCAAAGGGCTCAGACTTCTGCACGACAACGCGTCAGCCGGAGCTGGGCTTCGAAGTACTGCCCCATGCGACGTATTCATCCAACCTGTCTCCAAGCGACTTCTTCCTCTTCCTTCACCTGAAGAACCCGCTTTGTGGATAGCATTTCCAAGATGACGATGAGGTCATCTTCGAGGTGGAGTAGTTCCTCAACAGCCAAAAAGAGGACTTCTATAAAAGTGGCATCCAGCAAGTCATCCATCTTTAGGAAAAGTGTGTGTGGCCCTGGGAGATGCATTTGTGGAAAAGGATTGATGCTACCACCATGCAGTTTCACCCTATCTCTCACTTTACCAGCTGATTGTAATGACTTTATGACCGCCCCTCGTACAATGTGTGGGAACTCACGAGGTGTTGTAGAGTCTCCAGTACATGTTCGCAGATGGCGGGTGCCGATGCCATGGGATTCCTTAATGCTTGGAGCATCATACGACGGTCCTCCCTTGGGGTGGTGTTTGTTGGTCGACCCGAACTTGCACGACATGCATGAATGCCCTCATGTACCCATTGATTCCAACATCGGGCCACTGTGATATCTGAATGGTTCACATGCCCGGCAATTTACACGATACGACCAACCAGCCTCATGCATTCCCACAATGCAGCCCCTGTCAAATGCTGTCAATTGGTGGCTAGGATGTCTAACGTGTCTGCGAAGTATCGTGGTTCCTTTGTACAGTACGGTAATCATCTGTGTGTCTTGCGTAACTGTCGGACTCACAGCAGTTGACTGGTAACAACTTATCAACGACATGGCGGTGACATCATAAATGCACTCTGGTGAGCGTTCTAGACATAAGGCCCACCGCAAATATGCTTTGTCGCGGGCGACATGGGTCGCTCCATGGGCACTGCGCATGCGTCGGCGTCGCTCCATGTCGCTCCTTGTTGCCCGAGCGTGACCTCGTTTTTTGCCCTTGGTCGCGCGTGACGGAAAAAACGGGTTTTCAGGCGACGTCGCCTCTGCTGAGCTGAATTCAATGGAAGCGACCAGCGACAACATCGTCGATAGCCAATCAAAACATTGAATTCCTCCATAGGGAAAACCAGTGAAAAAATACAGTGGACGACAGAGAAATGATAGATATTGTTAAGAATAATTATGCAGAAACTGGATATGAAACATTTTGACACTCCATTGTTCCATTTTGCCATTTTTATAATTAATGACACTCCATTATTATTATTATTATTATTATTATTATTATTATTATTCGTGTTAAATTTCAGCTTATTTTCTTACGTAAAAAATAATTTTTATTTCGAAACAGTTATTTAATTCACTGATTTTATTTTTATATATCTCTCTCTCTCTATTATCTAATTATTTATTAAGTACTTTTATATTCAAGTATTTTTGTAGTGTTGTTTTAATATTTTTTATAATAAAGAAATTCTAAATATTCCTTGATTTTATGTTAATTTTTTGTTAATGTTTCATATCCAGTGATGTTTAAAACATTATATGATATAACTGATATTATTATGAACAAATAAATTCATGTAATAGTATATATGATTTATCTTGCATTAGCCTGAGTAGCTAAACGTTCGTAAAATTCATCTTATTTGCAAGGATATCGTAAAATACGGATTTATTATTATTATTTAAACAACACTATAAAAAAAATATTAAAACAACCCTACAAAAATACTTAAATATGAAAGAACTTAGATAATACTTAAATTACATCATAATTTATTCATAAAATTAATGAAAGGCATAATATTTGGTTTCAATATTTCATTGATTTTTGGATGTTAGCTTATATTTTCTAAGCAAAAAAATTTTCTGTATAGTCTGCACCTGTTTTGTTTTCTGAATTAGTTATTAATTATGATTTAAAAAATGAGAAATAAATAAAAACATTAGTTGAAAATAATTAAACCATTACTAACATCAGTTCACAGGACTAAAAGCATGAATATTTTGCTACCGCATTTATTTATTTAAATAGTTATCATTATGTATATACCATAGGAGAGAAGACGGGTGAGCCGGCGACATTCTTGTATTTGCGGCGGGAAAGAGCTGGCGACAAAGAGCGACAACTGACGTCAGCAGTGTGACCTTGACGAACCCCTCACTGCAGGCGGCAACGAGCGACATGCTCGCTCTTAATTTTTTATTTGCGGTGGGCCTTACAGATCCTTGTGAATCTAATCATTTACTCACACATCAATGGTATGCATGTGTACCAAAATAGAATAATATTGGACCACTCCTTCTAGGTGCTTCATTTTTTTTGTCAGCCTGTGTAGTAAGGTGCTTATCATTATTTTTCATTCAATAGTTTGGGTATAGCAAGCGGACAACATGAGCAGTGTCATAGAATATTATTCCAAAATTTAGGTGCGTGCAGTTATCCAATTTCTTCAGGCAGAAGGTGTGAATCAGAATGAGACTCATCGCAGGTTAATAAACATTTATGGGGAGAACATTTTGAGTCGAACTGATAATCCAGAAGAACAAAGAGGATGACTAATGTCTGTGCCGGCACAAGTGTGAAGTGGTGGAAAGCTTGATAAGACCAAAGAATCAAAATGCATGAAATTATTCAACAAACTGACATTCCCAAGAGCACACTTCAGCAGTAGTAACAAACTTGTGCAACACTGGGATAAATACCTGAATGCAAATGGTTACTACGTTGAAAAATGAACATTACCATGTACTTTTTATAGCTTGATTTTCAAACTTTTCCAAATAAATCTGTTCCATGTGTACATTCATGTGTACCTTTATTACAGTCTGTCCTTGAACATTCTTACTGCATGGGCAAACATCCTGGCAGAAAAAATGAGGGCAAAAATAAAATAATGTATGCTTTACATACCAATGTCTCAAACCTTTAGGGTCAAATGATAGAGGAATATAAACGGAGTCATGTATAAAATAAGATAGTCTAAATATGTACACACAATTATTTTTAAATTCATAAGTCATTCTGATTAAGAATAAAATATTGTTTCAGATAATAATTAGGTGATCCTTGGCAACTGAAGCTATGCTTCAACATTAGGATTTCGTTAAATGTTCATTATGTAAAATGAAAAATGAAAGGAAAAATTCTGTAATCTGGACTCGAATCAGGGACCACAAGTACCTAGCTTGTCACCTCTACTAACTAGGCAGCCATGAACATTAGTAGAGTAGGGCTATCTCAAATGTCCTATTGTCTGCTAAGCAGTCCAACTGGTGCTCAAAAATTTGTTGTATTCTACCTATTAAGAGATTTGCTGTTGTCCAGATCAATCATTGACGTATTTTTGTACAGAAATTATTCACATTAGTACACTAGTCTGTTACTACTTAGGGTGGTGGTGATTAAGTTTAAAATTTAAATAAATAGTTAAAGGACAACCAATTGGGGGACAAAAAATTTGCCATATCTATATCACGGTCTTAATAACATGCTATCTTTGGTAAGTTGCATATTTTATTGATCTGTTAATGGTTCTCAGTACTTGTAGTTGATTTATAAAGTCATTTCTGAGTCCCAACATGGTCAAAACGGAAGTAATTTTTGTGAGGAAATTTGTCGCTGCTTTGTGGAAGCTGTGAAGAGTGGGAGAATATCAAAGAAATGTCACAGAACAATTTCATTGTTTCCGAATGCAGTATCATGAAGTATCACAATATCAACCACGCATGATTAGCAGATAAAAATGAACTGGCCGACCTTGAAAGACCATCCTTCACATTGAACTGAAATTTTCCCCAAGTCTCTTCAAAACCTTGCAGAAAAACGTCCTGTTGACAGTCTGACCAGGTCAAATAATTTGAAAATTTGCAAAGGCACAAGAACACATTGCAACACAAACAGCAATGACTCACAAAGAAATGTGCCTATGATTAAGAAACTTGGCAGAGCAGCAGCTGAAAGGCACCAAGTGGCCTCTAGTGGCAGAAACACACACTGTTTTTTGTTTGGGCATTATACCGTACATGTATTCAAATTCTCAGATATTTTGGGTAACACATAGTATTCAATACGCTGTGTGCGGCAATGTGGACGTAAATCCACAAATTCAAATAATATATCTTCCTTTAGGATACCGCTTCTGATGCCAGTGGCTAAATAGCATCTGGCTTCAAAAATTAAATTGGTGCTAGTTTTGCTTCCTTCTCTTGTTCCATGTTCATACCAAGCATGACCAAAAAAGATGGTACTGCCAGCAATTTTAATGATGATTAATGAAGTCTTACATTAACATGATACAGCAGTTCAAGTTCCGTGTATTTCGAGCTGAATCACTCTCGAAAATAAATCTTTCCATGTACACTACTTTGTATTGTAAATTAAACCATCTAAATGTAAATCTTTCCCTGTAGTCTGAGTTTTTCTAAATTTAATGTACAGTCAGCCCCAATAACCTCAATTATCGGGGCTCTACTGTACATCATTCGACTAATGAATATTAACCTCAGCAGATTAGACAATGAAATCATAAATTTGATAATATCTGGAGTATTGGTTCTAATAATTGGATTATTCAGTACCAAATGGTGCATCATGCTATTTACTAATGGAAATCTGCCTGCCTGTCTGTTTGTAACTCGATCTTCTCTAAGCATATGAAAGATATTTAAACTTTTTTTCACCAATCGACAAAGATATGGATCCTCGCACGGACCAGTTTGAAGATGCTTGAAATCGATACAAAGGCATTTGCTCTAATGGTACCATTATGATATCCCTTAGAAATTTTCATTGCTAAGATATTGTATGTAATATATCAAACAACTCATAATAATGAGTATTGAATGAAATAACATTATTAATTACTGTTTTTGCCAATCAATAAATATAGTTCGAAGAATATTGAAATTTGTTTAATGGCATGTGTTTTAGTGTCAGCATTATGATATACCCTTAGAATTTTCAATCCTAAGATATGGCATGCAATACACCAAATGACTCATAACGTGTCATGAACGAATATATAAGAATAATAATAAGTTTGAAGATTTTGATTCTGTGGTACCCCTTCTAATGATACCATTTTGGTACCATTGAAAATTTTCAATGGTGAGATATGGCATGTAATATATCAAATAACTCTTAATGATGTCTCATAAATGAATATATAAGAATAAATTAATAAATTCCAAAATGGTCGATTCAGTGGAACCTATTTTAATTTTTTCAAAATGATTCAAAAATTTAGAAATACAGTATAATCTGCTTAATACGAAATCCAAGGGAACAAGATTTTATTTTGTAATATCTGAAATTTGTGCTACGCGAAAACTTATATACAGCATGTAAATTTTATACTATTAAAAAAAAATTTAACAAATCTATATATCAGTACTAACTTTATAGAGAGTTAATTGCAAATAATTCAAGAATAGTTGACTTCTTTCGCCTACTTAACAATTAAACTGCAACTGGTTGTTTGCCTGTAATCAACGTGATTCCTAAAGTCATTCTTCATGAGTGATTTCTTATGATTGTTCCTCACGCCGCAATCAGGAGTGTCCACTCGATGTCTTACAAGGGAACTACCTGGGCTCACTCTCGAGCTTTTTGTCTGAAAATGTTTTTATAAATTCTTACCAGTGCCAATAGTAAAACCCCAAGTGCTTTTGCTTGGCATTAATCGGGAAGTTCGATTTTTCGATACTTCGATTGTTACCATTGTTTTGCCTGATTCTAAGCAAAATAACCTACCCTACCATTTTTAATAATAATAAAATTAAAAATCAACTAAATTGCATTATTTTAATTTAAAAATACATTTACTCTCCTTTACTGTGTTGTTGTTTATCCATTTTAACCAAAATAACAATCACAAATTACCAAAACAATAGCAAAATGAAACAAATTTAGTTGTATTTTACTCAAAATTTCATTAAAAATTATTTCGTATTAATAGATGATTTTACATGTAAAATTCATTGAAGGGATTGGAGTAGGTATGATTTATAAGAAATTTTTTTTTGTTTTCAAAATCTCCTTTACATCACACATTTCCTAAATAGCCGGGTACTGACTGAGCAAGCAGCCTCGGTTTCAAGGAAACTGCGCAAACATTTGCCTCGCGAGGCAAGCGTGAGCCACAAGTCGGCCGAGCATTTTATTACTCTCAGTTCAGACCGCACATACAGACAACTGTTGCAGCTTCTGCGTTTATATTAGTTCATCTTGTAAAGAAAAAGAAGAAAAAATCTATGAATACAGATTGCAACATGGGAACAAATTATTTGAAGAAATGTGTTTTGATGATGAAGAGAAAAAATTTTACACGGATGTCTGAGACTGAATCTGAAACACTCTACTCTCTTGTAAATACCAAAATACTTGAGAATGACACAAATTTTATAACTCTCAGTTAATTTCCTGGCTTATACTTCACCAGGTATCTTCCCTTAGCTCTCTATTTGTATATTCTACGCATTGTGAATTCCAAAATTATTAAAAGAACCATATAATTCGATGAGCTTTAAAATCTTTTTCTCTATAGCGCGAACGAGCGAGACAAGATAGAATCGTCTTGAGTGCGCGAGGCATTCGTTCTCAGGCGCCTTTGAATATCGACAAAAACCGACTCGGGATGGCTCGGGCGAGGCGTGTCCTGACTGGCCGAGCATTTGCCTCACACGTCTGCCTCGCAAGGCTGCTCGCTCACTCAGTATCCGGCTAATAAATAATAGGAGGTATCGTGATATGCGGCTTCCCTGTCTAACCCACTCCTCTGAGTATATGTGCCATGTGCAGTTAATGTGATTGTGGGCAGAATTTCAAAACGGAGGAGTAGAACATGCTGTTCTGTTATTATATTTGAAATATGCCTAATTATCAATGTATAACACATGAATATAATTTGGATATAGAAAAAACAAAAATTTAGTCATGCATCTATTGATAAAACCTCAACTTTCATCCATTCCTTCCACCTTTTGAACATAAAAAAGCAAACTGTACAGTCAAAGCTCCGTATTCGTGGACCAAAAAAATTGTGACCACAAATGACGATTTTTTTTTTTTATCAGCTGCAAAACAAAAAAAAATTACTGTTTTTAAACCATTACCTAAACTTAATAATAATAATAATTAATACTGTTAAAATGTATCTCAATAAATTACTTTCCATTAAGATATTTTTTTATTATTCCCCTGTTTCCGTACAAAATGCCACTCCGTATTCGCAGTACATTTTGGAACGTATCCCCTGTGAATAAGGAGCTTTGAATGTATTTGGAATTAGTACCCAAGAGAGACACTGCCCACGGGAAGGAGAAAAAATTCGTGTGGCCCATGTCTAGAGCTTGAGCATTGTAAGGAAGCCGCATATTGCGATACATCCTATTATTAATGTAATTTATTTTCAAGAAATACGAGGGGCGATTGATAAATAAGGTCTCCATGGCTCTAACTTTTTTATTTGTTAACCGATTTTCAAAATTCTTTTTGTATCTTATACTCACATTTGTCCGCTATGTAATGCACTCTTCACTTTTCGACATAGTTCCCATCCCTTTTCACGCATTGCCCAACGCGTGACTAGTTGGATGAACGTGTCTGAGAGGAATTCCGGAGTTGTTGTCGACACCAGGATTGAATGGCAGCTTTGGATCCTCTTCTGGAGTAGGATAACGTCCGCCCGCACACGAGTCACCACACACCAGAGGCGTTGCAGCGCCTACAGTTCAAAGATGAAAAATTGCAGTTCAAAAATGGAAGACTTTGCACGTTTCACCACTTACCAAAGAAGAAAGAGCCCCTTAAGGGACATGAGTTGGTTCTGACGGCGAGGTAAACGCTGCCATTCAATCCTGGTGTCGACAACAACTCCGGAATTCCTCTCCGACGGGTTCACCCAACTAGTCACGCATCGGCGCAATGCTTGGAAAGGAATGGGGATTATGTCGAAAAGTCAATAGTGCATTACATAGAGAACAAATGCGAGTATAAGATACAAAAAGAATTTTGAAAATCGGTTAACAAATAAAAAAGTTACAGCCATGGAGACCTTATTTATCAATCGCCCCTCGTAATTAATTTTGATTGTTCAATTTTCTTTGGATTGTGTTCCTTTTTAAGAGTGCATCTCTCATGTCTTGCAAATGACATCGGTGACTTTTGTTGTACGAGCTGGCGGTACAGCAGAGCATTGTTGAACGGAGATGGTAAAACCTCGGAACATCTATTGGAACTTTACTACGATGCCGGATTCTGCAGCGGTTGGTCCAGTCTTGAATCTTGGTTATTGGGGCATTTGTCCAACTTGTTAGCCCAACCAGGATGAAGTCGACTGTTTTGCAATTTCTTTTCTTCAATGTTAACATGGACCAGTATAATCTTCTGTTTTGCTCATGCTAGACGCCACTTGATGAAAATTCAATGATTTATTTGTTTCAGTTCATCAGTGGCGGTGAGTCAATCCATAAGCTTAGTCAATTTTGCATCTATGAAGCCATCTTATTCAACCCTTAAGAATTCTTGGGAACTTTTTTTCATAGTTCTTCTGTTGTAATGTCTTTTATTACAATAATATGACTTGAGTAATTACTTTGAAATTCATCAGAAACCTTCGTTTCCTGTTATCCCTTCCAATTTGGATATTGTAATTTTAAAAAAGCTATTGTTTTTATAATATACAGTTTCTGACTTTTTACAAATGCTCTTGCATTTGCGTCAATATTAGGAGTGACATAATTGTCAGAAAATCTCCTAGGATGGAACAAAATATGTTGCTTAAGCTATAACTAACCATTATCTTATATGTAGCCCTTGCTTATGTATTGTGGGCAGATTAAGAAGCAACACGCATCAATAGTTGCGATTATTTAAATTATAAAGAAAGAATGACTCCAGATGCTTAGGCATTTTGTTAAGGCTTATCTTGTACCCTTTTATGTGTGATTTCTGGAACAGCACCCTCTAGTAAATCATAGAAGTCAATTGGTAAATCAAGCTTTAGCTAATTGTTTTGTAACTTCTGTAATTATTGTCCCAGCTGTTGACCTGCAGATCCCGTTATAGTCTTAATTGGTAATCTTTTAACTTCAAATTTTATGTGTCACTTTTATATGAAATGTCAAAGCTCCTTAACATCAAAGTTCCGTTTTCTTTTTCTTTAAATAAAAATCATTATATTAATGGTTTTGTAAATAAAATCAATTTTTATAAACTTTAGGTTAGTTTATTTGCAGTCCTGAACCGTTAATTATTTTTTGGAAATAATAAAACTATAAATAATAAAAGTTATTGTGGAAACAACGCCATTACATTGACGTAATGCAGAAAGGTATTACCACTATTTTAATGGAGGAAATAATTTCATTAAGGATATCCATATCTAGTATCACGATGTATAAACAAATGAAAGAGAATCCGAGAAATGATATGGGAAACTAGAATATATTTCGAAAGTCTTCATCATCGGACGCTGTCTTGTTACAAGTTTGAAGCTGGGAAGCCTGGTCCTTTATAACGATAGATAAGGCAGACCTAGCCGAGAGCTTCTTAAAGCACCGACTTGTAAGGGGGCTCTTCCGTTTTGTTGCTGGTTTTCTAGTACAATCAGGTAATCGATCATTCCATCTCTCTCAAAGCATGTTTGGCCATTAAGAAGAAGGATACTGCTGGTATGCTCCTAATTTCCATCTCTTCTTTGATTAGAATCTTGCCCTTGTGTCACTTCCATAGGATTTCCATGCATAAGATGCAATGTTTAGTCCTGATGAGGTGGTCTGCATATGTCGATTTTCTGTCTCTTTTTCTCCATGATCGGTGGTGTTCCTTGAATCTCTTGGAAAGATCTGGACGAAGATCTGATGTAGATTGCCTAACAGTCCGGACACGCAGTCTGTAGACACCTGCAAGTTGGAAAGAGTCTGAGTCGTCGTTTCTTCGGGATGGGTTCAGAATCCTCCTGGTGTTGTTGGTCGTGCGGAAGGCAATACCCAGGTCTTGTCTTTGAAATAGGCTCGAACACGGTAAATGTTCTGTTCCGTCTACTTGAAGATGGCATAGTTTTCGGGGTTTTGATTATCTTCTGTCACTTAGTTACATAAATCTTGACCAAGTCTCGGAATATGGATTTAGTGACTCGTCTAGGGAATTGGTTAATCTTCGCTAATTCAAATATGGTGGCTACTTCATGCTTACGGGCCTTGCCGTCAACAGGGTATGTAAGAGCTCGTCGAAACCCGTGCCATAATGCCGCATTTGCACGAGTTCTCGGGTGCATTGAGTCGTATGGGATGATGTTGCTGTTGTCGAAATCTTCCTATATATGCCAAATGAAAGTCCATTTGTGCCTCTTTCAACATGGAAATCTAAATAGTTGATTGTCCACTTCTGACTCCATTGTGTATTGTAATTTGGGGTGAAAGGAGTTGAATCGTGTCAATAAAGCGTCTTCAGAACAAATCCTCCGATGATGAAGACTTTCGAAACGCGTTACGGCAATAAATATTTTCTTGTTTCCATATCACTTCTCAGATTCTCCTTCATTTATTAATAATTTCATATTAAGCATTTTTGTATTAACCCAGCGTCACTCGCGCCAAATTTTATAACAGCACTACCCGCGCTGCGGTGTTTACACCGCACTTTTTAAAAGTGATTTTATTTGATAAAAAAAAGAACTCAGTGAGATAAAATAACATAAAATGTTATTTATTATACTTTTATAAATTTCTTTATGCCAAAATTCTTCATTCATCATCATAAATCATCATTCCTAATTCATCATCGCGGAGAATGCGTCACTCGCGCCAAATTTCATAACTACCCGCGCTGCGGTGTTTACACCGCACTTTTCAAAAGTGATTTTATTTGATAAAAAAAGATATTGCAATTTATGACCACTTATACAAATTAGGAGAAAATAATAAAATTAAGTGATTTTAAAGTGATTTTTAAGAAATCATGTTCATGTCAAAAATTTACTTACATGACTGCTCGCGCAGCAGTGTTTGCACCGCAAAGTGAGACCAAGCGTGGAAAACATAGCTTTAATCTTCACTTTCGATAAAATGAATGAGATCAACACCGGCGCTATCTGTTGCCAATAAGTTGTACTTGAAATACATGGAAGTCATCACAAGGTAGCACCTCTGTATGATGAGCTATATCAAAAAAATCAAAAAGTGCGGTGTAAACACCGCTCGCGCGAGTGACGCCGGGTTAAGTGGATTATGCTGTATTATGTTTCAAATGTTTATGGGACGACGACTAGTTCAGCTTTCGGTACTTCGTTATGTCATCCCTTAATGGTTTATCTTGTTTTGGGGCTGAACATTTTGATTGCAATAACCAATTGATAACATTACCTGTGTTTCTAATATGTGGCTTTACTGTATAATGCAATAACATTATTCACAGACTGACAAATAATACTATTTAATATTTTCACATTTATTTATACTAAAATTACACATAAAAGTAAATTCATTCGTCTGTTGCAAAATTCTTAAAGCATTCCATTCTTTTTTAAGTTTTAAAATGTTTTTAATACCATGTTAACACATATGGGTTAAAATATACATATTGACAAATATTTACGCTTTAGTTTGTAATTACTGAATTAAATACAGTAGTTCGGTAATTACAGTGTCAGAGCATCTTGTTTTGTTTTTTTTTCTTTTAAAATGCTCTTAGTTGTTTTAGGCCCAAATGCTCTGGATAACTTATAATAGTATAGAACAAAACTTTTTAAAAATACAAATAAATATCTGAAATGAAAAGCAATTACCAAATTATCATGTTTTTAAACCTCAATTATAACTTTAAGGAGCATTTTCAAATCATAAGTGTGAGCACAGAAGGCCTTTTGCCTGCTCCCACTATTTATTTATTTATAAATACACATTTATGATGTTGGATTTTTTTAATGTTTTTATGTTTTTTAATTTCCAAATAGAAAAATAAAAGAATATTTATATAACGAACTTAAAACACAGTTCTCGATACTAGCTCTCAAAGCTTAACTACTAGCAATGATTTAAAAAAAAAAATTGCATTTTTTTTTTCAACAGATGATTCAATGAACAAAATCCAAGACTGTAAATATAATGGGCAACTGGAAATTATATACAAGATATTTTCATTAGTCAACGATTCTAATCATATACATTATTTAACAATGAGTGTTGGGATTCTTCTTTTAATTTTTCGAAATGGTTGGAAATTAAATACACAGTCTAAGAGAGAGAGAGAGAGAGAAGAGAAGAGAAAAGAGTGAGTGACCTTTAAAGAATTTAAAAAAATTCCGCAAAGCTAAAGTTTGTGATAATGTTTTTTATATTTTAATATGCAATTGAAACCATCATGATAATGAGGATGACAATGATACAATGATTTGCAGTAATAATAATAATAATAATAATAATAATAATAATAATAATGATCTCAATCTTGGATTATACAGAAGATGTTTGTGGGTTTATACAATGAATATTTCCTATTCACAGTTACAGCAACAATTTTTAATCCATGAATTTTTATGGATTTTTAAAATAAGTTTTGTAACAAAAAGAATACTAACTTTTTTAAAAAAAACAAAACATTTTTTAAATGATACATTACATACATCTAATGCATTCATGTCTGTTACTGTAAAAGTAAAGAAGAGAGATAGATAGAGAGAGAGAGAGAGAGAGAGATAGAGTATGTATGTGTGAGTGTGTGTATGTGCATGTATATATACACACACACTTACAGTATTTATATATATCTATATATACATACACATAACCTATAATCTACTACATACCGTTTATTTCTACATTAACTATTAACTAATGTAGTTCACGACAAAATACAAAAGGCATTAAAAAGTCAACTATTAGATGAAACGGATGAAAAAAACAAAAAATAAAACAAAATTAAAAATAACCAAATTACGTGAATAATTTCCCCAATTTATCAGACGTTATGGGTGCAATACATCCTCCTCCTCTCCCCCATTTAAACTAGCATATGAATTGGTTCTTTCGTCTTTATGCTTTGCAGATGGAATTTTGGAGATAGTGAAGTGAAAACCAATGGCACTTGAGGCTTTTACAAGATTATTAACAAAGCTACGGAGGGAAGGGTGGGTGACAAGATGAAGAGAATTTTTAAATTAACTAATAAATAATCTCATCTCAAAAGAGTCGACGATGAATTTTTAAAGATGATCGCTAAGCTAATAATAATAATACAGTTGTCTCTTCACAAGTCGGCAACCTCGGTTCCTGGCCATGCCGTCTTGTGGATTTTCCTGACTTGCGGAATTCCAAGATGGGTACTCGCGTCTATGTCATCGCCGCGTTCCGTTCGTAATACATATACTTCAGTAAATTACCAGCTTTTGAAAAAGAAAATTGCAAGGGAAAATTAAACCGGATTAAATATACAGTATTACCCACTTATAACGAACACGGTTAGACCGAACAGCTGCATATAATGAAAAACACTCGGTCCCAACCCTGCCAGTCTATTATCTATGCATTTTTACACTTATATTGCAAAATGTTTTTTAAAGAACTCCGGTTATAGCGAAGGTAAGTTGATGAAATTTGTTATGAAAATAGCGCCTATTATCACTATAATTTGGTATTATATGCATCCAATTGTACTTAAACAAAAAACTGATTGCTGAATAATGTTAGAGAAACCAAGATGGTAGCAAGGAGAGCGAAGAAAGTGACGATGACGAACAATTTTCGATAGTTATTTTAAATTATATAAGTTTATAACCAAGAATTTTATAAAATCGTTAAAACAGAAAAGTATCCTGGATTATTTTAAAGATCATGAATAAAATTGGTTAAAATATTGATTACGCCTAGTTTTAATACTTTTTTATTATATTTCGGATATAGCAAAAAGAAACCCAGTTCTCTTGGATTTCGCTTAAGCAGGTAATACGGTAGTAATATTTTTTAAAATTAAGGCAGTTTGATGTTTTTAAAGGAAAAATTTAGCCGCTTATGTGGGAAGAGGTGCCTCTATAATCAATCACAGTTTCGAATTTCATGGAAAATAACCACCTCGAAGAAAGCAGGTTTAAATTAAGTTCCATAATTAACTTTCATAGCTCTCAAAACAGGTTGAATGCATTAGGGGAACTATAAAACTGGTTAATTTTGAATATTTTAATCGTAATAATCGTCACTGATTTAGTTTTGTTGGCAAAAAATCCCCGACTGAAGTCCTTGTCCGCCATTTTGGCTTTCAGGAAAAAAATTGCTAATTTGTGGAATTTCCCGACTTGTGGAATGCCGACTTGCAGAGGGACGACTGTAATAATAATAATAATAATAATAATAATAATAATAATAATAATAATAATAATCAATACACAGAACAAATGCAATGTTATGGTGCAAATAGCTTGCAATATAAAGACCACAGGAGGAAGGGTTTAAATTAACAATATACATCATCTTTACAATAACTGATGGGAGAAAAAAGAATTAAATGAAATCATTTTCATACAAATGATTCTTTTTGTTTTTACATAGTATACTTTCATTTTTTAAAATATATTTCTTGCATAATTATTTGAGTTTACATGTCTTTTCATGTTATGTTGAAATATTACAAACAGGAAAAAATAGAATAATAAATATACATAAATGCTTTAGCTCACGTTAGACTTAAAACACCAAATAGAGTAATTTTAAAAGGCTATTAAAGAGGGAAAGAACATTTTACATGGAGCAGTCATAACAAATTGGCATTTCTCTCCCTTTCAACGACTGTCGGGCATAGAACGCTTACAGTCGTACCATCAACTCACTGTGCGAACGTAAATTGAATGCCAGGCAGTGGCACGTAAATTTCTCTCGCCCCCTCGCTCTATTTAAATTTCTCATTCGCTAGTATATTTCATAGCATATACAGACAATTTTATTATTGAAATTTCCAATTCATCATTAAAAATTTGGATGACGACGACAAAGAACAATCAAAGGCTTACTCCCCCTCCAAAGTGCAGCTCTTTCCTTTAAAGTTGGCATAAAGACATCTCTTGTGTGTAACAATCAACAGCAACAACAATATTAACAACCATCGCTCTAAAGCCTTAAATTTTTTTTTTTTCTTCCAAAATAACTGCCTCTCTTTTTAAACCCATCTTTTTCCTAATGATTGAAGACAATGCTCCAGCATAATAGAAAAGGCACTCATACATAAAATATTTTAACTATTATAGTTTATCCTATTTATCTAACATAACAATTTATTTTTTATACCAATCAACATAACATTGATTCAAAAACATAATCTTTAAGAAAGTTGTGCTATTAACATTCAAAGCCCCAAATGGAGCTAGATGGGTCCTCAAATGTTACAGCTATTCAAGTTTGCAAATTTTCTTAAGTCCTGCCTCTGTAGCCGAGGCTTTCTTCAATAAAATAGGTTTCACATCATTTTCAAAATTTATTTATACAGTGTTAAAAATCAATGAAGATTATTGCAAATGTAATTATTCACAATTGTTTACATTTCTTTTGTACCACATCTTCAACTGTAAACACGACTAGATAAAAACTTTGATGATATAAATAAATAAATAGACAATAAATACATTAATGTGGAATAAAAATGGAAATATAAAATAATTAATGTCGTCTAATAAAAACTTAAATCCCCGTTCTTTTAATTCTTCTCAAAGTATCAGAAATGCTGTCCTTCGTATTTAAGAATACATTCTGAATTTAAGCATATTAAGTATAACAAATTTTGCAATCTAGTCAATAGTATTTCACAGGCTACGTAATGCCAATTAAATGAAGAACTACAGCAGGGAAAGGAAAAAATATACAGATATAAAACAAAAGTGTCTATTCCTGGTCATTATCTATCAAGTGACTTTGTGCTTCTAATGAGATGGCTCGACATATTTACACTCTTCAATGGCTAAGGTCAAAGCGCATAACCGGTTAATGATTGGTGACGTTATCAGTTTAACCAACAATTAATTTAACGAGTTCTTACTGGAGTTCTGAAATCATAAATAAATATATAAAAATATATATTCCATCACGTCATTCCCGGATGAGATGGACAACAAAGCGGTATCTTACACTTCACTCTAGGGCAACTCTCCATAAGCACTGAATCTCACTTGGGTAAAGTGGAAAATAGATGTGACGAGAACACATTTACAGGGGAAGCCCACAGCATCTGGAATACGCCACCCATCCGAAATAGGCCCACAATGCTTACTTTTGAAGTCGTAGTTATTACAATAACTTAATAGAAAAAGTTTGAACTCTTCTATCTATTTTAAAATTTCTCCATGATACAGGTTAACCCAATAACTCGAACTCTGATAACTCAAACTAAACTCTTGGTTTCATCCCCCGAAACAATAATTAGTAAAAATTTCATTGAACATGAATTTCATTTAAATCCGCTTAAGTCAAACCCACTTTTTTAAAATTTTTCAATCCATATATTTTATTAAATTTGTCATTATTTTTTATATATATTTAAATTCCATAAGCTAATAACATAAAATTGCATGTACTTTGCAAATGTCTGGTGTACTGCTGCAAAGGAGTACCCATAAGTGGGGGAACTTCCAATGAAGAGCATGTCCATGATTCAATTATAGTGATCACTTGAGGATAGAAGTTAGATAGTTCCAAAGTACAGCACTCCAATACTTCCATTGCCTCTACATCAAAATCTTACCAAATAAACCTACTATGTTGCCAATCTCAGAACCAGTTTCTTCTTTTTGTTAATTGTTCCAACAATACCGATTTAATTCTCCTTGACTATACCAATTCTCGTTAATCACAGCATTTTAAAAGGTAGCGGAATTCAGATGGTGAATGCGCTTGCCTGTGGGTACAGTCTTTGTTTTGTATATTTTGTTTAAATTCTCTCTGACAGCAATAATCACGATATGGTTCACTCCGCGTTAATTTGAAACCGAAACGAGGTTCCACGCGCTTCATTCGATTAAAAACAAAACGTTTCCATTTAAAAATTAAAAACGAACATCCAGTTCTGATTATTTTAAACAAGAATTCCTGTACTTATTTAATTTCAATATTGTAATAGAGGAAGATAAATTAATTTGTTCGTTTTCTTTGTAGAGTACTGAACATAAATGTTTCATTAGTTATATAATACAGTACATGTACAGTCAAACGTGGTTATAAGAGCTACGCCGAGAAATTGATAATTAGCTGTTATAAATGGAGACAACAAAAAAACAAGACAAATGCGGGGAACTGAAAAGTAGCTATCGAGTGTTCTTTTATCCAGAGTTCTATACTTATCCAATAACTTTATTTCCGTTCAAATGCTGAAGTCGATTCCCTGGTAAGTCAAATTTTACTCTGGTTCTCTGACAATTCGAGTTAACAGGGTAACTAGTATATGGAATATAGAAAACCACCAGTGTACAATGATGTTTGTTCTTTATATGATTTGGAATATGAAATATTTTAATTTTATTTAATTATCATTTTGTAAAGTATAAATTTACATAACAACCCCAGCTACGATTATCAAAATAAATAAATTCAGGAAGTAGCAAAAGTAAACTTTACGTGAACAGAAATAGTTGAAATTTCGATGACAGAAATCTGTTTTATAAAAATCTCCAAAATTCTATAATTTCAATAGAATAAACCATTCTTGTTTGATATTTGAAAGGGAGTCTCATTTAATTAAATTTTGGTTCCACTAGATTCATTAACATTAAATTTCGACTGAAACTTTTTAATCGAAACTTAAATACAGTAGTTAATTTAACGTGGCTTTCTAGTATTCATAGGGAAAAAAGCTTATCATGTAAGAAATGAAATGAAATTTGCGCTATTCCCTTTCATTCCACCCAAGAGAATAACTGGCTTATCTCAGGAACACTGATATCTGTATCTGACTGTGTGATGATGACATGTCATTTGGCTAACCGGAATTTATGACTCACCAATCGCTAACTGTTCTCATCGCTTAAGCTTTTTGACCTTAGCTATTGTCAGAAACTTGGACAATATTAATAAATTTGGCATTTTATGAATAAAAAAATTCTTACTCAATGTTAAAATATTCATCTGCAAAATGACATATGGACAATTTGGATTCTTAATATTTTAATTATTAAAAAAATAAAAATAAATTAAAAAAAATTATATTAGAAAAACGAGTCTTATGAGAAACATCTGCAGCTGGAAAATTTTAAGTAAAATTACATATGCAATTTCAAATCAAAAAATATCAAAAACAAACTAAATTTGTATAGCAAAAGCAATCGTAATAGGGGCAATTAACTATACTTAGATTGGCTGTGAGAAACAGGTTGTAAATACTGGATTAACCATCTTGATTGCAATAAACCATGATTAAAATAAACCTTAGAAGTTTTCTTTTCTTCTGAGTCCTTTAATCAAAAATGTTAAAAAATATAAAGTGTACAATAATTTTTGTATATAGAGTTCTTAAAAGTATTTTAAAATATAACATCTTATTAAAATTTTAATTTCAAATCTTTAATTATCATCATATTTAAAAATATGTTACAGAATTTAAGTACTGTTGTCCTCAACATGTGACTAGGAAGTTCATTCGCTTGTTCATCACCCAACATTTTTCTAGCGGTCCAATTCAAAAGTAATTAAGGAGTTTAGGTCGCTTTAATTTTTAGGCTTTGGGAGGAGGAAAAAAAGTTTCATCTTAAAATATCCGAAAATCTTTACTCACTCACACTTACATATATAAAGCAGTCCTACATCAATATCAAGTGTGTAAACATTCAATGTTTCTAGATATGCTGTTTTGTTTTGGTATTATTTTGCAAAGGCTCTAAATTTATGATGACCACACAATGTTTATAGAAAAAAGATACTAATCAAATCAATATCTATATTCTGCTCCCTTAAAACAGATTGTCATTTCTGCAGTGATTGCTTTCAAATCTAACAACAAAATAAAGATCCTAATATTGCCTTTGAATTGCACAATGTGCTTACTATACTCGAGACATTCAAGAGTTAAAATTTCTCATCCTGACTACCTTTAAACAAAAAAATAAAAAAAAATAAAAAATTTAAAATTACTAACGTATTAGGAAAGCATGAATGAATGAATAAATGCATCATGTTAAAATCAAAATGAAAAATTAAAACTACAGAATTTATGTATATTGTTCGTGATTTTTAACCAGGAATTCTCATAGTAAGAAGGTGCGGGAAATAATAAAACTGCCATAATTTTACGATTTTGCAGATGATTTTTAGAGATGAAGAGTTCAACGCAACAAAGGAGTGAGAAGATGGGAGGAAAATGCAAATGAATGTTTAATCTCACAAGATGAACCATGATCGCAAGTGAAAAGATAAATTATTTCAATGACGTGACATTATCTGTAACAAATTCTATGTAAATGCATAACTATACCTGTCTTTTGCATAAATTATTGCCTCATGTTTCATTAATCACAAATTTTAAATTAAAAAAATAGCAATTAAATATACAACTTAAATAAACAAAACAACAAATCTTATAAGATGCCAGCAACCGATCGTCACAGGTTATGATTTATGATGAACACGGTTTCATAAATCTATCTTTCCTCTAAGCATTCCTCAAGTCCTGGTAGAAATCCACATATAAAAATACAATTAAAATAAAAAGGAATAAAGAAACGCTCTGCAATATCACAATTAAAATGAAACACATTTGCTAAGATTTTTAAATTTAAATTAAGATTAGGAGCTTGCTAAACTGGAAATAAATGAGATTCGTCAAAATGAGAGATTGATAATTGCTAAAATTTAAAAAAAAAAAAATGCATTTTACATAAAACAATAATTAATTTGAATTAAAGAAAAAAAGCAAAGGAAGAAAATATATATGTATATATGGAGGGAGGGGTGGACATATAATCTTAATGCAACATATATTTACACGATATGCTATTAGTACCATACTTTCGCGAATATACCCGCGGGTTATACACTTTTTTACATCCACAGGGAATACTAATATCACGTATATTGGATAACCTGTGGGGAATACAAGGGATACGGGGTATGCAAAAAAAACTTCCATACAATTCAAATTTTGAGGGGTATACAGGGGCACGGGGCATATTCACGAAAATACAATATTTATTCGAAATTATTAGGCATAATATTGTGAATGTGGTACAAGAAATAAAATTACTGTAAAGAAAAGTAAAAGTTTCCATTTCCCCTTCTCCAAACTTTTAAAATACTCCACTATTATACAATCATATACAATAACTTTAACATTTTACTCCTTTCCCTTTTCTCTCCCTTATGTTAAACCAATAATCTCCTGTTGGTCTTCGTAGATATTTCACTTTCTCCCCCTTTCTTAAAGCTTCTCCACTTAATAATCTTGAATAAGAAACAA
This sequence comes from Rhysida immarginata, assembly GCA_023313115.1. NCBI lineage: Eukaryota > Metazoa > Arthropoda > Chilopoda > Scolopendromorpha > Scolopendridae > Rhysida > Rhysida immarginata. The sequence continues at coordinate 55,408 of JAHWFO010040748.1, forward strand.
ATGGAAAATTCCAAGTCAAAAATGTTCTATTAGATTCCAATCAAAAAATTAAATTACTAATTTACAAACGAGGCCTTTGTTCGATACTAGAGACGTTAAATTTAAATACATGATGTGCAATCTATTATATTGTTAAACAACAACATATAAATGGTCACATTCTTCTTGCTACTAGTGTACTGGAAATGTTTTTTGTGATGTTTAAAAAAAAACTAACTAAGGATGTGTTTGTTTGTATATTGTGACGAAAGCGACAAGCCTTCTCTTTGAATCACGATGCTGTGAAAGTCTTTAGACTAATGATATACAACAACTTCGTGAGAACAACTGCTTTTCAACGGGCGATCGACAACAGTGATGGATGTCTTCTAATACTCACAGTAAATAACAAGACGATAAATTATATTTTTGAGATGACTCCAATACAAAGTTCAGTTCCTAAGAAAAAGAGAAAACTAATTATCATAAAAACTTGGTGGATGCTTCCATCAAGTAAAAGTCTGAAGAAGTCGAACACCACTTGTCCACAATGAATTTTCGAAGGAAAAGTAGTCTGTTCTCCGTTTCTATTTACATTGTGAAACCAATGAAAGGGGATAAGGAACTAATATCTTGAAAGAATCTATCCAGGTTGTGATTCGGGCAATCAAATATTGTAAAGATATCATCGACATATACCACAGGTTGAAATAAGTGAAGCTGGCCATCACCCTGTTTTTGAGATTCCTATTGAATAGGTCTGCAAGAAACAGGCTGATAGAGCATCCCATAGGTTGCTGACTTGAAAAAAGTTATTGTTACAGCAAAAGTTACTAACTAACCATCATGATGTCTTTGACTATTCCTAAAGGGGATATTACTGAGCTTTAAAACTTCCTCGAGTTGTTCAGGGTCTCCTTAATGGGTATGTTGAGAAAGAGGGCGGTAATGTCAAAAGATACCAACTCGCTACCTTGTGGAACATGTTTTAATTTCATCTATAAGTTCCTAACTGTGATAGTGAAATCTTTACCAGGCAATTTAAGTTGCTGGAACTGGTACAGTTGTCCCTCTTTACAAGTCGACAACCTCGGTTCCAGGGCCTTACCGTCTTGTGGATTTTCCTGACTTGTGGAATTCCAAGATGGCAGACAATAGAAAAAAGTCTTTTAAAACTATTATGTGCTAAGCATTTCCAGCAATAAAACACTTGGAACACACTTCAATTAATGATAGGTAATCATATCTACTTCATTGCCAAATCGCATTCATTCCTCGGTAAATTACATAACTTTTGAAGAAGAAAATTGCAAAGAAAAATTAAACTAAATTAAATATAGTAATATTTTTTCAAATTAAGACAACCTTAATCACAAGTCAGCATTTCTATTTTTTAAGGGAAAATGTAGCCGCTTATGCAGGGAGGGGAGCGGGAACGTGCCTCTATAATTGGTTGCAATTTCAAATTTCATGGAAAATAACCAGTTCAAAGAAAGTCGGGTAATCTTAATTCTCACATTAATTTCCATAATTAGCATAATGTAGCCCCCCAAAATAGGAGGTATACATTAGGGGAAACTATAAAACTGGTTAATTTTGAATATTTTAATTGTCATTGATTTAATTTTGTTGGCAGAAATCCCCGATTGGAAGTTATTGTCCGTCATCTTGGGTTTCAAGAAAAAATTGCCGACTTGTGGAAGGACGACTGTGTAAGAGAAATTTAGATAATAGACTCACTATGGACAAGTGGTGTTCAACTTCTTTACTCTATTATTCGAATTCAATTCTTGTTTGAATGCATCCTTTCGTTTGTAATAAGGACACTGCCTAAAACGCTGATTCCGCTGAAGCTGACAAACAAAGTTTCATATCGTCTTTTTGTTGGGTTACAAAGTGTAATAAGGTGAGCCTCATTAACAATGATCAGTCTGATGAGAGTTAGCATAATAACATGAACTTCATCGCTTTCGTTGCAATAAACAAGCACACCCTAAATGAAAATCCTCTAGAAATGTAGGAGTCAAATCTAATTTCGTTTTTAAAAATATTACACAAGGGGAGGGAACGGGAAAAAGAAAAACTAATTAATATTATTCATAATTTAAGAAGAAATGATTTTTTTTTTTAATGGGGAGATGATGTGAATGATACATCTTTCCATTTCAGATGTTTATATCTCGTAAATTGTAAATGCAAAACGGTCAGCTGAATTCCAATCTACGTAATCATCACACATGATTATTATTATTATTTCTATCCATATTAAAATCAATAATTTACAAATAAATATAAACTATTAAAAAAAATAACATTTCAAAAATAAATAATGAAGACAAAATTAATGTATTTTTTTTGGCAATGCGATATTAAAAAAAATTAATATATTAAAAAAAAAAAAAGTGAAGTTAAAAAACGTAATTGGTAGTTTGCACCATCATAACCTTATGGAATTAATACTGGCATTCACAATGCTTTCAAGACAGTATAAGTTGCATGAAAGTATTCAATCTCAATGCAGGACTGCTTATTTCAAAATATCTACACATGTATTTATAAGTCTTTAGATTATTTTCCCTTTTTTTTTTTCCTTTATAAGTTTTTACATGATAATTTAAATCACTGCAAAAAAAAAAAATTACTATTTTACAAAAAAAAGAAAAAGAAAAAAAAAAGAAAAAAAATACATCATAAAGAAAAAAACAAAACAAAAGAAAAGGTTTTTTTTTAAAATGGAAGAAAATTTCCAAATGAATTCAAGTGAACTAGAGCCTAAAAATTCCACCCCTTATCTTTTTTTTTAAAAAAATATGTATAAATTTTTAAGTAGCTGGAGTGGATGTAGCAAACTTGGCAGGGTTGAAATCAGGATTAACAAATGAAAATCCTTGGAATTCCTCTTGATTAATGGCACGTACTACTTCAGGATTAATAGGTGTTAATACAGGTTCTTCTTTTGTAAAGTCTTGATCAAAATTGTTTACGTCCTTTTTTGTTTTCTAAAAAACATGAAAAAACATTATTGATCATACATGAAAAATGCAGAACATAAAAATAGAACAACAGAAGTAAATAAAATTAAAATAAACTTTTTGGAGTCGATCATAAATTGGAAATATATTCATATGAACTACAAAGCGGCTAGAAAGTAACTAGGTACAGTATAACCCTGTTAACATGAACTCAATTAACATGAACAAAACTTTTGATCCCATCCCCCTAAAGAATTAAGTACTTCAAATTTGACCTGTTAACACGAACAAATTTTTTTTAAATTTTCGAATCTAAGCCATATTATTTATTATACAGGGTGATTCAAATCGTGTAAAACAATTTAAGCGGGGTATTGTATGTCAAAGTAAACACGAAAAGTCCTATTAACATGGGTCCAATATTTATTTCTTTTCAAGTTACAAGAAATGTTCAAAGTGGCCTCCTTGAGCCTAAATGCAAGTAGTGACGTCAGCATACTCTGCGGACGTCAATCGATTCATTATGTTATGATAGTTTGCTACAATTGTTTACGAATTAAATTACTTGCACATTACTTCCCTTCAGTAAGTGGAGTTCACCTTGGGTCGATCCATTAGACCTCTTGCAATCAGTCAACAGATGTGGTTCCAACACGAAAGGGCCTCTCCTCAATTTGGTAGAGTTGCTACTGAATGGCTTTACATGCACTTCCCTAACAAATGAATTGGGTGCAATGGGCCCATAGCATGGCCACCTCGCTCACTGGACCTTAATCCACTGGATTGCTATCTGCGGGGACATTTGAAACAAATGGCGTACACTGTCCAGATAGACACATGGGCACAATTAGTGGCCAGAATAATAGCATCAGCTGGCGAAATTAGACGTGATCATGAGGTAACGACAAACGTATACGAGTCACTTATTCGACGATGCAATGTCTGCATTCAGGCTCAAGGTGGCCACTTTGAACATTTCTTGTAACTTGAAAAGAAATAAAAATTGAACCCACGAATAGGACTTTTTGTGTTTACCTTGACCTCTATAATATCCCCTTAAATTGCTTTACACACGATTTGAACCACCCTGTATTTGGCATTATTTTTCTCAAATTTACATCTGAAATTAAGTTTCAACAGGCAACTCTGTATTTAATAGCCACTCTGCCTATAATAGCCACTTTTCATTTCCCTCTAAGCAGAGACTGTTAAAAAAGGCAATGGGAATTTAGTGAAGACAACTAACTTTCGTAGCAAAAGAAACTTATCTTTTTTTTTGTTAATGTTTTCTTTTATTCTTTTTGTAAATGTTTTTGTAAACTTAAATTGCAGTCTTCTTTCAGTTTCTAAAGAGTACGATACAATGGATATAAATGTAAGAAAACGAAAGCAAAACTCGCTGACATTGGAACATATGTTGGATATTTCGGAATGCATGCAGGATCCGACACTAAAAAAGACAGATATATCCAAGGAATTTCATCTTCCAAAATCTTTGTTGTAGACCATAATTAAGAACGCTGAGAAAATTCGGCAACAGGCAACAGATTCATCCATATGGAAACGGTTTCGTCCTCCAGTGCACGTGAAGAATGCTTTGGAGGTGGTGAACAGCTACTTCGTCAGTTTGCCACATATAAGTGATGACGTCTTTAAGAACACGTTTTTAATAGAAAATTTAGTTGATAGTCATGTAATGAATAATACGAGGCAGACAAAACTTTTTAAATTTTTTAAAAAATGATTGCTGTAATAATTTTAATAAACACACTTATAACAAACCATTCCTGTGTTATTGATTTTTATATTTTGTTTTCAAACCAAAGTTGAATTCGAGAATCAGGCCAAAACTGCTTAACACAAATCCTGGATAACAGGAACTTTTTGTCCGGTCCCCTGACGATTCATGTTAACCGGGTTATACTGTATTATTAAATGGCTGTAGAATTTTTAATATCGATGGAATCATTATGAAAACAGTGTGTACATATACACCATTCAATAGGCTTTCAACTTTCGCACATCCATAGTACAGAAGATGGCTGTGAGAGGGGGTACACGCAACAATAGCAAAGATGGCCAATTGCCTATCTCACAAATCAATGCAATTCCATTGTTATTGTTCACACATGGTGGCTTACTGCGAAAAAAAGGAATGCCAATATTCGTCCAGAGACAATAAAGAATTGTCACAGGAAGCTAATGACCACAGGTTCGGTAAAGGATGCAGGAAGAACTGGTCGTAATTCCATGTGTCGCTCTGAGGATAATATGATGCTTGTGTAGAAAATGTTCGATCGTAGCCTGTTGAAATCAACATGTTAGGCACCTGTTAAGTTTCCACAGTGAAATTTATTTCTGTTCACAGTTAAAGGTTGGTATCACGTTGGGGTTTTACAGCTGAGGTAAGTAAAGTTAGGTTAGATTGTTAGTTAAAGTTTGTGTAAAAGGAAAAGAAGTGGAGTAAAATATTCATAAAAAGCATAACAACAAATGAAATATAGATCAAGTTAGAACTACTCGAGTTTAAGACATTAACAAATTGATAGAATAATCTTGTATCCACTACATTTAATACATTTAATTAATTAATTATTTACGAAAAAATTTTAATATAAAATACAGTTTAAAATAGAGTGTGAAAAATCTTCATGTCTCCCTACCCAAGGCATATGAAATACATTTTTTTGTGTTCCATTGAATGTATTTCCAAATGTTTTTTTTATATCACCAAGAATATCATATTTTTTTAAACTTCAGAAAACATCAAGGTAACAAGACTTAATGCAAAGAGAAACAATAATGATCTTACAATTTTGGGTTTAAATGGAGGCTTTACTTTACGAGACTCCAAAGCCTCCCAATCGATTTCTTTGAAGAATGGGTGAACACGAATAGCCTCTTCACCTCCCTGAGATGAAACGCAGCCTAGTCTCCTTGCAGGATTTTTAGTCATGAACTAAATTAAGCAGAAATATTAAATTTTAATTAAAATTCATTTACTGTAAACTCAATATTAAAACATCTGTCTAATTCATTATCAACAATGTCAGTACAAAAAAAATCTGAATTTCAAACAATAAGGTTCAGGAACTACCACCCAAAATAAATACTAAAATACAAAAAATAAAAGAACTTTATTGAATTAATTTTCTACATATATTCACTTCTTCTCCCATTCAGTGTACAAGGCTCTCAAAGGCCCCTTGAAAGTCCACTGATGAAATCCCATTCAGGACGGCCATCAGATTTCACTGATCGAGTCTACAACTTCAAAACATTCTCCTTTCAACAGTACGTACCCGGACATCTGATCGAAAGACGTTTGACCAACAGACATTTGACCGCTTACATGTCCATTGGTCAGATGTCCAGGTATCCCTTATAAAATGGATTTAAGCTTGGAGAAGAGCATCAAGTTTGCAAGAGCCAGTTCAACTGACAAGGGAATCCCACATAGTATATCCATGAACTTTTTTTTTGTGTGCAAGCACACCGTGGAAGCGATAGCGTTGCGCGGCAGCGGAGCGCTCCGGAAGTGCAGAGTTCAACAAATATGGCGGTAAGAGGGGAAGCAAAATCGTTAACGGCGGTCGCCAAAGAATTGCAGGTAGAGCACTGTTATTAAGCATAAAACCTTAATTTTGCTGTACAATTATTCGTCTCGAAATAATTTATAAGATGAGGTAAACATCCATGAATACTATTTTTATTTAAAATTATAAAGCACTGCGATACATACCCCATCACCGACACAACGTATTACTCGACATTGCACATGAAGCCAGCTGCGTGTTTGATTACCGAATTACTTAATAAAATGAAATAATAAATTAAGGAAATGTTTATTAATTACTATAATCATTTTGTACTGGAAGGCAATTAGCTAATTGTAATAATCTATTTTAAAAAACTAAGTTTGTTTAGAAACTTGAGAAGCCATTCAATTGTCGTCTGCTGCTGTCTACTTCCACTGATTTCATGTGAAGTGGATTCGTGCTTACTGCTGAGTAGTAGAAGACAGAAGTTCCCTTAAGCGCATTAATACACAGCCCGCCTTAACAATGGAGTCCTTGCATGGCTGTCTGTACTCAAATTTTCTTGTTTTCACGGTTTATTTTGAAAGAAACAAACTTTCACACTCTCTTATTTTGCAAACATCTATAGTAGCTTCAGATGAGTAACATATTTCAATTTGTGGAAATCTGTGACATACATGTTCGAGGGATTCCCTTGTGAGTACAGAGGGTGTTTGACGATTGTCACTTTGTTCTCGCCAAAATCTGAGAGACAAGAATTCACAAATGTGCTGCCAGTTTTGATACTTATCTAGCGGTTATTGGATAGCAATGAGCACACAATATCAACATTTGTGGTGGGATGGGCCTCTCTCGGATCATCTTACAGTGACTCACGCCCATTTTTTGAAACGTGAATATCACCTGAACAGCTTGCTATGAATAAGACAATCATTTCCATATGCAGTTTAGAACATTTCTGTAGCTGTGTTACTGCATTTATAATACAAAACATAATGGTCGCTCTTTAATAGATTGAAAAAATTTTGCAACATAAACAGCAGTGAGAAATTCACAGTGTCGTTACAAACTCTGCACTACTCGATATGCTACAAAACAAAGGTGGTCTACCACCAAGAATATATTCTAAATAATTCCATATTTTCCGTAGAAATGGCACAACAAAATTTTTTTTAATAAAAAATCCATCCTGGAACTTTTTGTATATCATTTTACCCTTGAATAAGACAATCATGCAAAAACAAAATATAAACATCAAATTTTCCCATACAGTTTAGCTTTAAAATGACAATTACTAATAAAGGGAAGAAAATAATTTTCTCACAACACATGTAAAAATAAATAAATAAATAAATAAATAAATAAATAAATAAATAAATAAAACTTGCCCCTTTCAAAATAGATACTGCTTCTTTTGTAAGCCAGACAGGATAAAGGACATCATCATGAAGGATCGATTCAAAGAGATCATCTTCATTGTCTGCTTCAAAAGGAGGTTGCCCTGCCATCATTTCATACATAAGAACTCCTAATGCCCACCAATCTACTGAAGGTCCATATTCCAATTCTTGTAAAATCTATAAGATAATAATAATAGGATGTTTTGTACACTTCTGAATAAAAAGCATAACGATGTAGCACAATATATTCATACAAGAAAAAAAAATAAGCTATGCATTGTGCATATTACTTTGATTTACAATTCTTTATTTGTGATTTATCTGTCTGCAAACACAAGTGGCTAATGCTCAGGTCCATCTTCAGTGAACTATCAAATTGGCCTGAATATAGATAGTGTGATGGGTTTCCCTTTAAATTTTAACTTTAAAATGCATTGAATAATAAAAGACCTTGTATGCAAAAACAAATTATCAACATAAAATGTGATAAAATAAATAAACGACTCTTTGACCACAACAAAAATAAAAAAGGAAAAATACGACCTTATCCTGTAAGCACTTTTCGAGGGCAAAGCTCTCATCATTCAGCAGATAAAACACGAAGTAACAAGGAGTAAACCCCAATGATGAGAGTTTCATTCTCCTTGTTACTCCGTGTTTTACCTGCTGAATGATGAGAGCTTCGCCTTCGAAAAGTGCTTACAGGATAAGGTCGTATTTTTCCTATTTTATTTTTGTTGTGGTCAAAGGCCATCAGAAAGCAGTTCGGCTGAGCTCCAAGATTTGCCGCGGTCAGGGTGGTCATCCTCGGCTGTCACACCTGACAAGATGCACTCACTCATCAGGACCGATGCAGAACGACTCGGCAGTTAGCGCTGGAGCTGTCAATCAGAAAAGGAAGTGTGAGTGAAATCATCCGTGCTCTTAATTACACAAAAACATGTTCACGATGGGTTCCACGCTGTCTTACAGAGGAATACAAAGCTCTGAGAAAAAACATTTCTTCTGAGTTGCTTCAAAGTTTCTTCTCCCGGATTGTGACAGTTGATGAAACCTGGGTGCACCATTTTGAACCCGAAACAAAATGACAATTGATGGAATGGCGTCATCCGCATTCTCCACAGAAGAAAAAGTCCAAAGCAACTGCTTCTGCTGGTAAGGTCATGATCACTGTGTTTTGGGACTGTGATAGTGTCATACTCATTGATGTGATGCCAAGAGGCAGCACCATTAATTCTGAGGCATATGTGAACACATTAACCAAACTCAAGAAGCACTTCCAGCGATTTGGACGCCATAACAACCCAGCTGATTGTTTGCTTCAACACAACAACGCTTGCCCTCACGCCAGTTTGAGGACGTCGGAACACATCACGAAACAGGGTTGGACAGTATTATCCCATTCACCCTACAGCCCTGACCTAGCGCCCTCGGGCTTTCACTTGTTTAGGCCACTGAAGAATGCCATTCGTGAAAGACATTTTGAGGATGACGAAGAGGTGATTTGCAAGTGAAGACATGGCTGCATGAACAGAACAAGGACTGGTACTGACAGGGCATACACACCCTTTTGTCTCGCTGGAGGAGAGCCATAGAAAGGGACAGAGATTAGGTGGAAAAATAGGGAGTGTAGAAGAAACATCATTCTTTCATGTGTATAAGTTTCATTGTGTTCAATAAATAATTGTTGAAGAAAAAAATTGTGGTGCATTACTTTCTGGGCTACCCTCTTACATCATTCTAAATCTGTTACACGAATGTATTCTTTTGTTTTTTTGTGTACACACTGTGTATGTATTGTGCATAAGCAGTATCTGTTTGGGTAGTGTCTGCGATAGCCCAATTCGTAGAGGTGTCGAGCGTGATACTCATGGTTCCTGGTTCAAATCCAGGTCACGGAATGTTTCCTTCCATTTTACCAATAACATCATTACCTTATGCTTAGAAACATCAATTTCTTAATAATTCAAATTATTACGTCAAGGCCCTGGCAAAGCTCAACAAATTATACTGCCAAATTCAGCCTCACAAGAATTCAATGTTGGTTCAATGCAAAAGTACATACCCTCACACAACTCTAAAAACCACGTAAGCCAGTGATTCTCAACTCGTGCTACTCATATGCAAGCGGTTAACTGATGGTACTTGGAAAGAATTTGGCAATGTTTTGTTAGTTGTTTTGTTATGCATTTCATTAATCTACGTTAAACCAACACCTGACTCTAAGTATATAAACTATAAACTCTGGACCAAAGCACCATAAAAAAGTAAAAGATCATTTCTAGAAACATTGATTGCAGAGATTTATCTTAATGAACGCAGTTATTTTGTTTGGGTGATACGCAATTGTTAAAAAATTTGTTTTAATGGTACGTGATGGGTGAAAAGGTTCAGAAATGGAACAAGAGCTAGTACAGATAAGAACATGCATGCACATGTTTCACACCGACAACATAAGGCCATACAAATTGATGGGGATTTCACATATAGCGATTATTATTTTTTTAGCAACCCTCGCGTATTGTAATTTTTTACACCATACCATATCTTACCTCAGGAGCAATATAATCAGGAGTACCACAGAATGTTGTAGTGGTGACACCATTCATAATGCCTTCTTTGCACATACCAAAATCTGCAATTTTGCAGTGACCTTCATTGTCCAGAAGTATGTTGTCTAATTTCAAATCTCTGAAATAAATGATAAAATCCAAAGATCAATCAAAAACTTTTCAAAGCTATCTATATATATCACTCAACATAGAAAATGTTTCTGGGGTAGGATTCCTCCAAATAAGATGTAAATAGTACACAAGTACACAAATACAGTGAAAACTGTCTTGGGGACCACCTACATAAGAGAACCACCTGCTATGTGGACCACTTTTCTGTAAGAACCAAAATTTTACCTATTAAAGTAATACAATTTTGTACTGTCTAAAAGGACCACCTGTCTAACGGGACCTGGACCACATTAAATACATCCAGTATTTAAAAAACCTTGATAAGGGAACCGGAAGTTGGTGACATAATCAGATTTTTTCAAACCATCAACCTAACTTGTACTACATGTCTATATTTAAATCTGTGCAAGCCTTAATAAACACCATATGTATCAAGAAAATACATGTTTGTACATTACTTCAACATCATAATATGTACACTGTACATGTACTGTACAGGGTGTCCCAAATTGATGTATACACTCTTTGAAACTTATAGCTCAGCAACGAAATGAGATAGAAATACAAAATCTTATACATGTATTTCTATCTCATTTCGTTGCCGAGTTATGACATTTCAAACAGTGTATGCATCAATTTGGGACACCCTGTATATAAGAACCACTTTATACATGGTCCCCTTAGACAGTTTTCACCGTAGATGGTGATGAGGTAGATTATTCTTGGAAATCCTACATGAATGCAGTTATCAAGGAGATTGTATAAAACAGCTTGAGCATGTACGAGGTATTTTCAAAAAGTATCAAACCTTAATTTTTCCTCTAGGACCCCTTTTTCAGTGGGGATAAGAAGGAAACATTCGTGAGAACACGTGAATTTTTTCCTCGCCCGCAGATGACGTTAGTCTATGGTAATCGATGGTATGAGTGAGGACGTGCAGCAAGCACTGATCAGATTGTGAATTATTGCAAAAATGGCGGAACGAGTTAAGTATCGATATTGCGTCAAATTTTGCCAAAAGCTTGGCAATACTCAAGCGGAAACCATTTGCAAGATCCAACAGGCTTTTGGGGACGATGCCACGGAGCAAGGGAGAAGAACAGAGGCAACACTCGATGACGTTTTCCGAATACGGATTGCAGCGACATCTGGTACACTGGAAGCGACTAAATAAAACGGAAACGAAAGTTGTTCGTATTTTACCACAGAATAAGAGAATTTACTTTATATATGACGTCATTTAGCATTCCATTTCTGTTTTTTCATTGGTTAAAAAGAACGAGATCGTTCTAGAATATTTTCAAAGCACGGAGAATGTTCATCGTCTGTTGACGAACATTCAGGAATGAATTTTAAACTATTTAAAGGCTTCGCTGATGATGGGAGGAATCAATATCACAGAAAAGTTAATAGTTTCTTTGGAATTCTGTGAAAACGATGAGTTCCTGTGCTGTTAAATGGTATAGCAATAATAATGCTAGAAAAATAAACATAAAAAGGAAATTAATTCTGCATTAAGGACTGCGTTGCATTATGGGAAATTAATGTGCTTCGCTCCAAGCCGCTGATGTCACTACGGTCTACAGAATATACGATTTTTTTGAATAGGTTTCTGTTAAGAGTGTCGTTTCTGTATTACTCTCTTTTTTCTGTGACGATGTCACAAGTGTATTCTTCGCATCTGATTCGGACTTTTTTGGTCAAACACAGCATTCCTGTGCTTTCTCAGGTTCCCTACTTGCCCGACATGGCTCCTTGTCATTTTTTTTTTTTTTTTGGCTATTCCCCGACTTGAAAGTTCCACTGAAAGGGTCCCGATTCGAATCAAAAGAGGATATTATTCAAAATGCAACAGCCTAGCTGAACACCATCTGAAAGATGTGCTCCAGAATTGCTTTCAACAATAGCGGGATCGCTGGGAGAATTGCGTGCATTACCAGGGGACTACTTTGAAGGAATTACATACCTGCAAATCTATGGGGAATAAAACTCATACGTATAGTCCAAATATAGAAGAACCAATTTACATATTCTGAAATTTTTTTTTCAACAGAAAGGGGGGGGGGGTCATATAACCACTCGATCTAGGGTACAATTTCCTCACTAATCTGATACAAAAGTCCGTTTTCAGATTTCTCCATCTGTTTTCGAGTTATTGCTTGTTATGTGTTATTATTATACATGCCAACTTGATTTTTCCGGAACCAGAACTTAATTCAACGACTCCGGAAATGGAAATGCATCCTGAAAACCAGTGTACTCTATAATCCAATTCTACTGATTAGAATACTAAAGTGCACGCCAATATAACAACACAAACTATTATCACGTGTACATTACACCACGCAATTGCGAAAAGTGAATTCCCCAAAAAAGTCTCTTTATGATGGTCTTGTTCAGTAGTCATTGTGAAAACTGTAACACCATGTTAAGCGCATACACTATCTATCATTGTGATAATGGCCAAACATCATGGGATGCTACTACATAAAGGAAGTAGTCTCGACAGCAATCACCACATCAGAAAAGTCATACACACAAAAGCCATACTGGCGTCTATTGCATTGCAGATACACGTTTTCACTTATTGAATATGTATGGGATAATGGATATTCAGCAACTAGCTCATCAAGGACTTCCAATTCCAATGTGTAGCCAAGCAGCTGCACAGGAAAACATCCAAAACCTCTTTGAATTCGAAGTTTGACTTATGCTCGTGGAGGTTTCACATGATACCCACTTTTTACATAGTGATCTGGAACTCTGATTGGAAGTATGTTATTATTCTATTGCCATGGTGTTGCAATTTTCAGAAACGCTACTGATCGACTTCTGTCACCTATCCTGCGTTTGGTGTTTCCAGGTGTTTCAGATCTTGTCAGCCATTTTCAAAATTCATACTTTTATAAATCTGCCTGAATCATATCAAAATTTGTACTTTTTATGGAAACATTTGTAATTTGTACTTTGGCAGGAATGAAATTAGCGTAAATGTACTGTACAGTTGAACCTCGTTAAGTGGATACCTAACCTGTAAGTGGAAAATTCGTTTAAGTGGATACTAAGTATAAGGTCCCATTTTCCTGTTGTTGATTTCAATGCATTTTAACTCCACTTAAGTGGATACTGGATAAGTGGAAAAGCATATATGAATAAATGTATTTTTGCTGACCAAAGGTTTGAGACTTTTTGAACACACCTCGTATTAAGTAATACATTTTTAGATTATTAAAAAAAAATGATTATTACCTATAAATGACACCATTTCTATGTAAAAATTGCAGAGCTAAAGTGACTTCTGCAGCATAGAATTTTGCTCTTGGTTCATCAAACTTTCGAGCCCTTTGTATTTGAAACATCAAATCTCCTCCATTAACATACTCCATTACAAAAAATAACCGATCCTGTCAAAGGAAAGAGAGAATGATTAAATTAGCTAAATCTCTAGTCGTTTTTTTTTTGTTTTTGACCATATATAGCCACAAGAAATACGCATCTACCGAACCCTGTAGAAAAATCATCATAAATTACTCCGTGCTTATTTATTATCACATTATTTCTGTACAGCTTATCAGATGACAGGTTCGAATCTTACTAAGACATAGATGACCTAGGTGCATCCAAAAACTTATAATCGACCAACGTTTTAAATAATACAAAGAAAACAATAATCATCATTCATAATTCATTGTTCGGATTTCTGTGGATAAGATCAGTTAGCAAATCATTCAAATCTTTTTACCTACCACCACTTTTAATAATAGAAACCAGATCAAAGAATAATAATCGATAACATTTACAGGAATTACTAAATACAAAGGTGTCGTATTGTAGAATCTGTTTTAGAAAAAGAGGCTTTTAGGGATCCCTATTTAAATGTGACGAGCGTGTTCATTTCACATGTGCTATCACGTGGAGCATTGTTAACGCAGTATTAAAATAGTTAATATTCCAACAGTGAGCTAAAACCGAAATTTGACAGGTATTGGGAGGGCTATATAACAGCCCATTCCGACATCAAATTCAGCTATTCTGAAAACATGAAAGTATGCAAGAAGCAAAAAAGGTGATTAGAGTGTACTAAATAACAATGGAAACCAGAAGCAGGGTAAAATGCAGGTCAATCTGAGACCATTCACTAGCCGCACTCCCGACATCGTGCAGAAAGATCAGGTTCTCGTCAGCAGATGTAACCCGGCTATTGCACAGAAAGTAGAGACATCTGTATACATGGTAAACACAATTATCAACCATAATTTATAACTGGAGAAGTGACACAAGAGCCACATTCGTAAGTTGTTGCGCACCATGTTCAAGAGCAAACGGACCAATGCTGGAAATTGTATGAACAATACCCGGAGGATTTAAGCAACTGCAACAAGAGCCGAGTCATTTTTTAACACCAAAGGGGTTATAAGATTTCAGAAAATGGTACCGTGAATGCAAGGAAACATTTTCAAAAGGTTTCATGATCGTGGTGGGATACAGCTACAACAGCAAGTTAACTTTACACAGAGTTGAGTCAAAGACCAAAATCAACTCATGTACTACCAGGCTAGCATTCTAGCCCCTATATTGACTCGTAATATCCCCGGTTTGTATGGTACGGATGTAGCCTAAACAAGGTACTGCTGAATCAAGAAAAGGCATCGAGTCACACCCCGCGTCAACACATCTGCTCCTGGAACACATGCAAGAAGACAGCAGAATCACTCCATTCCATTCAGCAACATATCCGTCAAGTCGCTAGACGCATTGTTTATGAATTTTTGTTGCTGTGGCCTATTTAAATGGTCCCTCGGAAAGAAACAACCACAAACAGTGGAGGGACTTTGGGAAGCGCATCAACAGGAGTGATTATGAACTGATCTTAGTGCTCTGTGTTCTAGCTTTCTGCAGTGGAAAATACGATGCAGGGCAATAGCAACGATGCATGACTACCGGATTGAACACACTTGACGGTGGCCAAATGGGTTTTCCACCTTTTCTGACCCTCTGTAACTTGTTACCATAGATCCCTAACATCCCTCTGTAATTTGATACTAAATAAATATGGAGTTATTTATGCTGATTTCCTGAGTTGGTGTCAGCAAGTGGATGTCTAGTTACCATAGTATTACTAAGAATTAACCAGTTGAGAATGAGTTTGAATTACCGAAACGATTACTGAAACCTATGAGTCCATGTCTATGTTTTGAATTCCGAAATTTGTAAAATTTTGGATTTCTGAATTCTGACTTCGAATTCTTAAAGATCATCAAAAAGTAGAATAGAATGTTCCTTCACCCCTTTATGCCTTAAGGAACTCCCCTAAAATGGTGAGTGAAATATAAAAGTTTTGAGAGGGCGTTACAATAAATTAAAATTTTATATGAACTTCAGAAATCTAAAATTTTTATGGATACCCACACAGACTCATAAATTGCAATAATCAGCTTTTTATCAAAAACAAGAATTTTACTCTGATAATGCCTCTATGATGTGACCATCTCGTCATTGCACAGTTGTGAAAGTCTCATTGTGATCATCTCTATACACTATTACACATCAGTTACCCTCAATAGTTAGTATTGTTTAGAACAATGCCCACAGCAAAGTAATTAGCAAAAGCGTAGATGAGCTAATTAGAAAATGCAGTAAAATCTCATGACGAACTCGGTTAAAACAAATAAAATCCTAGGTCCTGGTGCACTTCCATAAAAACCTATAAGAAAAAATTCAGATAGGACAAATCTAGACAAAACAAAGTGGAAACCGACCTTGAGAAGCTGTGGATACTTCATGCACAAGAACAGAAGGCAGAAGGCAACACTTGTGCACAAAAGAGATTTATGCTATGCCAAATAAATCTCTTTTGTGAACAATTGTTGCCTCCTACCTTCAATATTTGTAAGGCAAATATCCCTTGCCAATTTTTCTGGACCATAAGTCGCACCAGAAAAAATTCATACTAGTGCTATGAAGTGTATAGATGGTATGCATATTCAATAGCAAGGAACAAAAAACTCCCTATGAACATAGGTCGAACAACGCACAATTTCCGAGAAATGATGAGGAGATGATGATACGTAGAGAAACTAAACCTCTTCCCCATGCCATGTAAATGGAAGTAGACCTGGCTGATTAGTTGCCTGGACTGTGTTTGAGTGAGACTACATGGCTGTAGCAGGTTACAGCAATGCCAAGTTGGCTGATATGCAGTTCACGTACACTCAGGCAAATGGAAATGCAGCAGACATGTACCCAAACGGACGACACCCTGATTGTCGCATGTGCATCTAGGGCTAACTAAAAGAGCACGTGTATGCGCAACGAGTGGATACTGTGAACGCCCTGCGCCATCCCATGGAGAATGCCTTTGAGAACATGCGAGAGAATGCTGGTCTTTGCAAACGTTTGCGTGCCTCTTTGAGGAGAAGAGCTGAAGCATGCTACCGTGTTCATGGTGTTTATTTTGAGCATTTGCTATGAGTTCAAAGTACACGAGACACTACTAAAGGAACACCTATATGGGTTGTTGCTCCATTTGTCAATAAACTCCTTCTTTCTCTGAAACAATGCGTTGTTTGACTTATGTTCAGAGAAAGATTTTTGTTCCTTGCTATTGAATATGCATACCATTAAATTTATGATCACGACTTACGGTACACCCTGTATATGGTAGTTTCTTTTGAACATTGTCAGATTGAAGTTAGTTTGAACCCCCCCCCCCCTCGTGTCACCGTACATTGCACACAACTTGCTATGGATTTCAAAAGGCTTTTGTCCCTTTGACTACAGAAACCTGACCACACTCCGGATCTCCACAGTCTCGAACGTCTCCAGCTTACCCCCCTTTTTGGAGCAGCTATAGCATTGCATGCAGAAAGCGTACACGCCTGCCATCCCCCAGGGTAGTGGAGAATTACATGCTCTTCAAAATGTATATAAAGATTTTTGCAAATACCTGACGGTTTTGCTGTGAAAAATTTTGTCAGTTACTTTTTGATTTTCCCTCGTAGTAATGATTTATGCAAGGAACATGGACAATTCTGTAACAGTGCACATGATTATTCAAGGTTCGAGACTGTGGAGGAATCACAGTTATTTAAGCGCAGGAGGAATCACATGAATCATTTAATCCTATTTTCAAGTGTATTACTTAAAATTATTATTCTGAATTATTATAGCATTCTAATTATCACTAACAGACTAATCATTTATTTCACAATTTGTATTTATGTTGAATCTGCATTGAATAAAGATTTCATTAGCTTTGTAACTAGTGGTGTCTCTCCTGATATTAGTCATTATTAATGCATGATGGCTTTAAGTGGGACAACGGTTACTTGGAGGCGGCACTACATTGGCAAAATCTATTAGAAGGGTGAACCATGATTGTTCAATATAGACACCGCAACTTAAAGAAGCGCCACTATAGTGGTTAAAAACAGAAACTGTGTTTAGGGATTCCACCGTAACTCCCACTTAAGAGAAGCGCCGCTCTAGTGTTAAAAATAGAAACCAACTTTAGGGATCGCATCGTTTATCTTTGGAAAGCGACGATAAAAAAATTTAGGGTTACATCCTGTTTTATTGCTGGTACGCAACGAAAACGAGTTTTATTGTTACTTTTTGTTTATTGCTGATCGGTCCTACGTGGGTTTAACGTTGTAAAATCCTAAATATGTCGAATTTCGCGATGCTAGCGCCAGAAAAGCTTAGTGGTAAGTTGCGCTGAGAATAAGAGTTATTGCAAGCAGTTTTTCCTTTATTCTTTATTTATAAAATTACTTTTTAGTGGTGATACTTTAAACGTATTGCTGTATAATTTTGACTGCGTATTTAAGTTCACTTCAAACTACAGTATTTGAGTTATTAATGCATATTCTTATTATAAAGAATATAATTCACAATAAAATATTACAGTGCTTACCTTTGTCTGAAAACAAGAATGAAGAGCCGTGAGAAATGGGTGTCGAGCTGCTAATGCAAGAATACGTTTTTCTGTCATGGTGCAATCAACATCATCATCTTGTATAATCACATCTTTCTTTAATACTTTCACAGCATACACTTCGTCACTACCTTTTCTTTCGGCTAGCATTACCTGTAAAACATTTGCACGCAAACAGTATAAACATATCCATTACGATTACCATGGACTATTAAATTGCCTGCTCTCCTTACCTTCCCAAAACTACCTTTGCCTAATACTTTAATGAAAGTAAAATTGTCAATCATCATCTTCCTTAAACCTTCTCGTCTTCTATCAAACATGTTGTCAAATGCAGATGTCTTTGTGATGTCTGATCCGTATTCTTTCATTTTTTCGTCCATGACCTTTTGAGCACTCAACCGCAAACGAAGGTCTTCATCCTGATCAGATGTTAAAAGTTCTTCAGATTCTGGATCTCCTAATGATAAGTGACCAAGGCCTTTCCCTGTCGTTTCTGTATCTTCACCACCTGGATAGAAAATTATAACGTTCACCACTCTCAACACATTATGAGGAAGAAAAAAAACATTACGAACCCAAAGAAAAAAAAAAATCCATACAAATTTAAATTATTTACTTGAAGAATTTTCTAATTTTTCTAAAATTGGTAGAGGTGAGGAGACAGAACGCTCATGGATCATTTGTTGGGCTGCTTTGTTAGGAGATTCACTAATTGAAGTCTGAAAACATTCAGAACAAAACACTCATGTTAGATCACAAATATTCCTTCCCATGCCTAAAGCAAGTTTCTTACAGACACATTAGTACAAGTATATAACCGACATCTTTATGAGAGTTTTTTTTCCATATGCTTACACAAGGTGCGATCAAAAAGTTCCAGGACTGGTTGCGCATCTCGCCAACAAATGGCAGCAGAAGAGTACAAATACAGTAAATTATAGCCCTAACATTCATAAATCAGCTTTTCAAAAGATTTTACTTCATGTGCATTGGAGACTGAGAAAATGCTGCAATCGTGATCACCTGTGTGAGGTTCTCAAATTTTATCATGGACATGAAATTTGAGAATTAACAATCTGAGGGAGGACGTTCAGCAAAAGCGACCAGAACTATGGAATGAAAAAGATTGGATGCTGCACCACAACAATGCACCCTCTTACCGAGCTCTCCTCACACGTTAGTTTCTTGCGAAAAACAACATGATTTTCCTTCCAAACCCATCCTGCTCACCAGATTTGGCTCCTGCAGACTTTTCCCTCTTTCTGAAAATGAAGATCCAGTTGAAAGGTCGGAGTTTTGATACGATTGGGCAGATAAAGTGAGAATCACAGAAGGTGCTTGATTTGTTTCAACAAAAAGACTTCCAGGACACATTCCTGAAGTGGCAGGAACGTTGGACTCATTATATGGCTTTTCAAGAGGACTATTTTGAAGGGGACACTGTGTGAATGTATTTAAATGAACCAGTCCCAGAACTTTTTGATCACACCTCTTATATGACTGGTTAGTCTCTAATTGTATCAAGGCAGAAACTCAATGTGATATGATAACCACAGGCAGAAGGTAGACACAGCAAGTAGAAGAAGGAAATGTAAATCGTCGTAAAGACACTGGGGCACCTAAATGAAAATGTTGCAGATGGCCTGGGGCCAACATTTCCCACTAACTCATCAGTCATGTTGTCTGTCCGTTGAAATTTGTCGAAAAGCTGGCAGATTGTTTTCACATCAAGATCTTTTGCAACTTTAAATCGGGATTGAAAACTGCACCTTGTTGCCGTAGGATTGCGACTTAAACTGTGGCACTCCAGAAAAACACGTTGCTCCACAGAATACATGATTTCATCCACTTCCTTCAATACGCTTCGTACGCGCCATCTATTGGCAACATTTGTAACTAATTTGTAACGTCACCATCAGATTTTTACGGCTTTCAAAATAAACATACCACTTATTTCATTCTTCTATCAGTCTCCGTTTTTGAGATATTTACTCTTAAAATCAGGGAGTCCTTTGTGGGACACCCTGTATGTGGAATAGTGGTTTCGTTTCTTTCTTCGGTGTTAAATATTTCCATTCCTAAGGCTTATTGCACGTAAAGTTTTATGGAATTTATCCTTTTTTATCAGGGTTCATTTTTACGGGGTTCATTTTAGGTGCCGCCCCATCTGCCCTTTTGATGAAAAATTTTCAACCTGCTGCCCTTTGATCCTGATCGCGTGCCCTGACACCCGAAAATGTGCCCACAAAGAAAAATCTACAAATCTTGCAAACGATTAAGGAACTTCAAAAACAACTATGCATTTTTTATAAAAAAAAACTTTCTTGAAAACATAATGCCCTTTTTTGATAACGTCATGCCCTTTTTAGCCCTTAGCACCCTGCACTTTTTTAAGTCTAGAATGAACCCTGTTTATGTTCTATGGAATGCAATAAATCCATTTTACAATGCACTTACACGATTCAAAACGTTCCTTTGTAAGTAAAATTATTCATTCACCTCTGAAGATTAACAAAACTGATTCAGTCAAATACGATGAAATGAAAAAAAAATATTCTGTACAAGGTTATGAATGCTGCTATCCAGCTATGTAACAATTCTTCTTCTTACCAATACATTGTATCCCATTTAATTTAGAATAAATCTAAATGAAAATATATACATACTCCCTTGTGCAAATTAATTGAAACAAAACCCACATACACGTACAATAATAACGGATATGACCATCTCTATTTTTAAGCAGCATTTGAACATGGTTTGGCATGGAGTCTACTAGTTTCGAACAGTCACTGTTGATTTTAGGATCCCTGTGCCACACTTGAATCAGCAATTGAATGAGCTTCTCCAGAGTTTTACAGTCCACAGCATGGAGGCGACTTTTAGATATAGTCTACAAATTCTCAATGGGATTTACATCTGGAAAATTCTCTAGGCAATCCCTGTATTTGCTGCTGTCATAAATTTCTTCACCGCTTTCGATGTGTGACAGAAGCTAGGACCTGCTACAATGTCCCAGTGTCGTCAGGATACTCCTTTTCCAGCACTGGAACTTTCTTTTGTAGAACCTCCGTATAACGAACGTCGATAGAGCGAAATTATCTCTATAATATAATTTATATGTAGTCTTGGCAAAATTCCTATTGATTTAATGCTTTTTCAACCTTCATATAGCGAAATCTTTATAGCTATAAAGTAAAGATTTTTCGGTCCAGAAAATAAATTTTAATGTATACTTTAGCTCTTTATTATGAAATTTGATTCCTGCACTTAGCAAGATCTGAGAGCCATCAAACGAAGTTAAAAACAAGTTTTTACGTCACAAGCGCTGCCCAGTCGCCTGCAGCTGTGGAATTAGGCTTACCCGGCAAAATTACAAAAAGTTCTCGAGAACAACGTTATCACACCAAAGTACCCATAATGCATTGCACAGCAATAATGGCAGCCTGCTGATGAGTTTAAATCTGCGAGCATGTTAAAAAATTATTTTCTTCTGTAAAATCTGTCGAAACTCTGAAGAAGTTTCATCATATTTATGAATTTATTTTACTGAAAGTTTAAACCCATAAATATTTTTGTGAAATGATAATTTTACCGAGGCTGATGCTTATGGATACGTTTTTATCAATAGCTTTCCGTAAAGTACTCATTACAATATTATTATCAGTCAGTTCTGCATTCAAATTCTAATTATTTCAGAAAAAATAATCGCAATCCAAACAAAATTTTCAGAAATGGCGACCTGCATGACTTTGGATAGACAGCGATGTCAAGTATCAAAAAAGTTTTGTCCTCAATCAAGAAGCATTCAAATCAATATAAAACACTAAATTATGAATGCGACTTTTAACAATTTATACATCAAAATAATGCAAATTTAAGAACCACTTCCATGCAACGTAATATCTTGGTGTCTGAAAAGTAACCAGGTATTATTAAATAGGTGTAGAATTTTTAATGTCGATGGAATTATTATGTAAACAGTGTGTATATACAGGTCATTCAATAGGCTTTCAACTTCTGTGGCACGTCCGTGAGAGGGGGTACATGCAACAATAGTAAAAATGGCCGATTGCCTCCGGAGTGACGAGGGCGCATTCCATAAGGGACGTATTATCAATCAACATAATTGCCATTATTGGGAGCACAGGATCCAGATATGACGATGGAGAAGATGCAATCTCGTCTAAAAGTGACCGTGTGGTGTGGAATGATGGCCACAAATGTCATCGGGCCATTTATCCTGCGTGACACAATGAATGCGGAACATTACCCTCAGATTAGGTTTAGCCCATGGTATCTGGATAGGAAATTATTTGTTAGTCAAAAGTCATTCCACTTTTACAACATATAGCCTCTATCCGAAACATCAATTTTTGTTCAGGGTCCTACCACCCTATGTTCAATTTTGGTAAAAAAAAAAAAAAAAAGTCAGAAATATAATTAATTTTATGTTTTATTGTAGGAAATTTAATCGATGGACATTATTTTCATGCAAGACGGTGCACTACCTCACTCTGAAACTGCAAGAAGTCCAGGCCTAACACCCTGTGACTTCTTTTTATGGGGCTGGATAAAAGATGACTTGTACCAGACGACACCTCGCACACTAGAAGACTTGGAAGCACAGCTTCGGGACGTTATCACCCATGACCCACGAAATTTCCTCCAGAAGATTGTGGACTCCATTCTCGGCCATTTGTGGAAATTGACGGACACCACAGGTTCGTAAACTAAATTTTAAGGTATGCCTCCGTATTCCCACACATGATAATGATTTTAATAATTTACCATCATAAATATAGCATTTATATGCCTTTTTCAATACCTAGTTACTTTCCAGACACCCTGTATATAGTGAAATGATGTTGCAGGTCCCTTGAATTTCGTTATACGGAGGTTCCACTGTATATTGTGGCGAGCACAGCTGCAGGCTAACCACACCATCATAACTGAAGCATCCCCAAACACCTCCGAAAACATGATTTGTTTCAATTAATTTGCACAAGGGTGCACTGCATGTCCTATTTTAACATACATAATAGTAGCTAAAACAGCAAATGACGGTTAAGAACATCGATAAAGAAAATTGTCACAAACAAGTTAAGAAAATATTGTTTTAAAAGCAAAAAAATCAAGAAATATAACAAAGAAATAAATCTATTAAACTCTTTTATGTAAATTAAACATACTTTCTTCCTTTTCGTTAATTTATCTCCTGAGAATCCCATATCATATAATATTTCTGCTAACTGTTTAGAATTAATTCCACAGTTATTAGCTACATTCTTTTGGCATCTTTTATGTACATTTATACCGCAGGCTGTGAAAATAAAAAATAAAAATAAAATATTAAAATAACCTGAAAAGGGTTTTATAGTATTCTAGCTTGAAACATTTGCTTAAAATATATTTCAATTAGTTTGGTATATTTAACAATGTCTTCTACAAAACAACAAAAATTCATAATACTCAATCTAAATGTTCTATCAGAAACTACCTGAATGTCTACAGTAGTCTTACTTAAGTGTACAATTTAATAATTACGAGGGTTATTCCAAAAATAATGCATACGGTGGGAACAACTTTGAAAATCACGTCCCTTACAGCTGGAAGCTTGAAGAAGAAGCCTGTGTTTCGTTTCATCCATTAGCGTACTCTGTTTTTCAAAAAAACGTGAACCAGAAAAGGTATTGTGACTGTTGAAGATCAAGATTCGAACATTAAGACTGAAACTTGACGTAGCAAAAAAGCAACAGGAATCCACCGTGCTTAAGTGAAGTTTATGGAGAGTTAACAATGAACCGTAGTACAATGGGCATCTTGTTTCATGATGGTCATGCGACCATAAACAATGACGCAAGACCAGGAAGGCTGAAAACATCAACAGATGAATGAAGCGTGAAACTTGCGACAGATGCTCTTGAAGAATTTCACCGTGCGACATGTGAGGAACTTTCTGCAACCACAGAGATTCCAGCACCCTCAGTATTCTGAATTCTGATAAATGGTTTAAAAAAGAGAAAACTTTCTGCACGATGGGTCCCTCACTGCTTGAATGCTGAACAGAAGCAGAAATGCAACCTTGCTGAAACAACGATTCGACATTGAAGGTCAAGCATTCTTGCATCAAATTATCATTATTGATGAAACACGAGCCAGATTAGAAATCACAGTCTAACGAGTGGAGAGGTACAGCTTCCCCAGGACCAAAAAAATTTTGACGAGCTCAATAAAAGGTCAAACAAATGATCATTACTTATGATCGGCAAGGAATTATCACGACAGACAGAGTATAATTCCCAACTGTCCCAATAGCTTATTATCGAGACTTCATGCAAAAACTGTGCAGAAAAAAGCACGAAACCAACTTCATTGCTAGAGCCTGGCCACACGTCTTTCATGACAATGCTACCCACACATAGGGAATGCTGTACTGTAAAGCTTCATGAATTACGGTTGAGAAGTGTTACCTCATGCTCCCATCAGACTTAAGACTTATTCCCAAAATTGAAATAACCTATGTCTGGATATCGTTTTCCTTCTCAGGAAGAGCTATCTAACACTGTTATCCCAGCTATTCGATAGATGAACAGAGATGGTGTCTTGGATGGAATAATAAAGCTTCCCAGACATTGGGACTCAATCATTGAGAAGCAGGAGACTATACTGAAGGATTATAGAGAGATATTGTAAAAAAAAAAAAAAATAAAAAATAAAAAATAAATAAAATAAAGATTTAAGTAAGCATAAAATTGCTTGCATTTTTTATGAAATGACCCTTATAACAGATTCTTAGTCCTAAAGAAGATCCCCAGGCCTTTAGATCCTAAAAAGTTACTGAAACAAGATCTGATTTCAACATCCAACCAGTTACATTTAGTAAATTTTTTGACTCTAAGATTTCAGGTATTATTTAAAAAAAAAAAACAGCGATGAATTTAAGAAAAGCATTTAAGTTAAGAAATCTACAAGGTATATTAGAAAATTTAAGTTTCAAAAATTTATATATCCAGTCAAAAGGCGTATACTGACAAGAAATGAGAATATGCAGAAAACATGGGATTTTTATCTTCAGCCGTATCTGAGGCATAGCTGGCCCCAAAAGAAAGATAACATGGCTAGATATCATCCAAGGTCTGTGTTGTGATGCACTGAAATGCTGCCACAATCTTCCAGTTCTTATGAGTTGGAAAGAGCGAATTTATGTGTAATCATTTGGACAAGCCAAGTGTACAAAGTGTCCAAGCCATTCTTCTTGGTGGAGCCGATCATCTACTATAACAATTATAATATCCATGCTGTCCAATATTGCTAAAAACAAAAACAAAAACATAATGCAGGGCTTGGTAAGCAATCAGAAGCTCTGACTGGTAGATTACAAGCCAGACCAAATAGATAGCTAAACCTAACTTCATATCCTATCTCTGTGTCCGTTATGGAATCTGTTTACAATGCCCAGGATTAGATCTTTTTCAAAACTTATTTGATTATTTAATAAGAATTTCAGGTCTTCCAGGTGGCAGTTTCTTATCTCGAACACTTCATAGATAAGGATCTTTTCTGGCTTTTTGGCCTTCTTCAAAATCATCATGGTTTTATTGATTGGCACCATCCGGTGCCCATTTTATATCAAATGATCTGCAAAAGCAGATCTACCCCACTATTAGTCCATGTTCATCTGTGTTCCTTGAAGCACTCAGCAAAAAAGTGTCTCGTGGATCCCACATAATATGAACCGCAATCTGAGCACGTTAACTTATTTACTCCGCAGCTCTTGAAAACATCCTTGTCCTCATCCCGAAATTTTTATTAAATAATAAACCACCTTTGAAAAAGATCTAATCCTGGACAATGAAAACAGATCCAGAAAGAAGACAGAGATAGGATATGACGTCATGTTTAGTTCTCTATTCGGTCCAGCTTGTAGCCCACCAGGCAGAGCTTGTGATTAGAGGTACATGCATTAATATGTACTATAAATTCCCTCACTTGTATTTTAGAAAACTTTATAGCTGTATAGGCTGTGAAGATGATGTAAATCGAAACGTGTCAGCGATTGAAATATTCTACCTTTTTATCCACGACTCTGTGTTATGTTTTTGTTTTAGAACTATTACTTGGACTTGATCCAGAGCTTTCTTATTCTGCAACTGGAAGATGATGGCACGGAATGAGATCATTTTCCTACAAAATGGGATGCTACCAGATTATGATCTTGATATACATCATTTTATGGGTAAAGCTAAGATAGTCCCATTTCTTGGTCACCAGGTTATTTTTTATGTGGAGTTTAATCAAGAAAGCAATGTATCTTCAAGAAAGTCTTGCAGCGTATGCAAAATTTTAAGCAGATCGTGACAATATTTTGACCTTATTAACAATAAACTCTTTCGAATTATTCCAATGAAATAAAATTTTTAATAGTAAACAAACAAAAACAAAATATTCATCCTACAATTAATAAAACGCAAATTAAAATATAAATTCTAATGCTTACCGTCACATTGTAATCCCTGCCTAATGAGTCCATATAATAAAGACCCACAATGATCACAAAACGTTGGACGTTTGTAACTGTGAACACTAAACCTGTGAGGTACATTAATATTAAAGCGAGTTCCAGCATTCTGAAAGATAAGAAGTAATTCATTAAAATTACCTGCCTTCAGCTTAACTTAAAAAGAATGCACACAAAATAAAAATTCTATTATTGTTTATTTTGTATCACAACTACACTAAATAAAGATTCCCTTGAGCAAAGTATTCTTCTCATATAAGAACAGGTTTGTCCTCATCGTATCATGAGTAAAAATTTTTAAGCTTGAAGATGAGCTTTTCTCCCCAACTCTAGGTATCTAAGGTCTCCATATTTCTCAGTGCAAGAAGCATGCCAAATACTCCATTGGTTTTTTGTATAAATGTTATATTGTCAGTTTTTATTCATATTCATTTCCCGATTAAAAAAAATAAAATTCCTTTAACATGACAGATATCATTATCTCAAACTTCAAGAATCTGGCAAATTTAACACACTAATTTTAAAACTGAATTTTAATAAAATATTGCAAACATTCCAAGAAGGAGCTTTAGGTGCGACAAAGCGATTGTCACATGCACGTGCCCAGTTCAACAATGCTTAAAAGATAAACAGAAAGTAAGAGCATTCATTCTTGACAAATCGATTCTTTTACGACATGCTATTTCTTGATATTCCTTATGGTAACTGATTTAGCACGTGCAATCAACTTGAAGAGGTCCGGAAAAAGCCTGAAAAGTTAATACATGTATAGCTGAGCTATGACCTTGTTGATGATATTGTTGAAAACAGAATTTGAAAAGGTTAATCCATTTTCAAGTTATCGTGCAAACGGCAGACGGGCAAGTAAACATACAGACCAAGCATGCATTCTTGTAAGTAGCTTTTTGCTAAAGCTCCTAATGACTTAATGATGCTGAAATAACTAGCTTCGACAAATCAAGAAGCATTAACTTTGAAAACTGTGAGCTTCCCAAAGAAAATTAACAGTTATCAATAATAACATTAAAAATAAATTCACAATACTTACGCTACTCGCTTCATCTGCAGTGTTATCTTTCATTCCTGGGCATTTAGTTACCACTTTTTCATGGCATCTTTTATGCACCACACAGGTACAAACTAGATAAAACACATTATTAAAATAATTTAAAGGATATGAATTTAAAAAGAAAATTTAATACAAAATTTTTAAGAAAAGTAACTTCAGTTCAAATAAATAATTTTTTTTATAAATATAAAAAAATATTTATATTTAGGTTATTATTAGAGAAAAATGTAGCCCCTTGTGCGGAGAAGGCTGCTTATACAATCGGTCGCCATTTCAAATTTTGGGAAAAATAACCTGCTCGTAAAGAGCCAGCTCTCAGTGATCCCGCAATTGTTGAAAGCACTTCTGGGACACATCTGTCAGAATGGTGTTCAACTGGGCCATCGCATTTCACATAATATCCTCTCTTGATTCAATCCGAATCTTTTTCAGCAGAATTTTCAACTTGGAGACTAGCCAAAATTCTCACAGAGCCAGGTCGGTCGAGTAGGGAGCCTGAGAAAGCACAGAAATGTGGTGTTTGACCAAAAAAGTCTGAATCTGATGCAAAGAATGGGCTCGTGGCATCGTCCCCAAAAGTCTGTTGAATCTTGAAATCGTTTTTGCATCAGTATCGTCAAGCTTTTGGGAAAATTTGATGGAATTTCGCTGCTCAACTCATTCCGTCATTTTCGCAACAATTCACAATCTGATGGGCTGCACGTCCTCGCTTATACAACGATTATCAGAGACTAATACCATTTGCGGGCGGGAAAAAATTAACTTGTTCTCATGAACGTCTCCATGACATCCCCATCGAAATAAAGCTCCCGCATCTTATTTGTTTCCGCAGGAAAAATTAAGGTTCGATACTTTTTGAAAACGCCTCGTATTATTTTAATAGCTTTAAGGATTTCTTAAATAAACAAAGGAAACTGAAATTATAACAGTGTAGATGCCGAACATTTAATACGGGAGAGTGGGGTTGGTTCGGACGAAATTCAAATATTTTCTCCCTGTGGGTTAATCACAAACCAAATAGTGAATGTGTATGTCGTATTTTGTACTCTAAATCTTTCATCATTTACCTGTACATGTAATTTTTCAGTAGTCACACAATAATCTACATATTTATATATTTTAAAAAACCTCTGCAATGTCCGAAGCAACCCCTATATGTGGGATTGCTTCGAACTGTAGCGGGGCTTTTCGGATAATCTGCTATTGGCCATTTTAATGAAATACAAGGTAACTTTATTATCAAAAGAGCACGAAAATGTTATCACAACTTGCCTAACATTATCACATTATAAAAAATCACAATCACTTGACTAGCAGCTTTATTTCATTTAGAAGCAGGGCTAGCAGACGTGACATTTCTACTGCAACTTTAATTTTCTGTATCTTCTGGTGCTCGCTTCATATCTTTCCTGGAAGAAAGATCTTGCCATCTTTTCCTTTTGTAAGTTCTAAGCAAACGCATCCGAACCAACCCTCCAAATCAACCCCACCACGCCAGAAATCAAATAAAACCTTGTTAAGGCCTAACGATGCACATGGCCGAAATGAAACTGCAACACGTTCAAGTATAGTACTGTCCCTCAGGAATAAAGTCTAACTGTTAACATTTCTCATATAACCTCTCTACAAATTCATGAACAAACCTATCTCAAAATTTTTTTCACACTCCCGAAAACAAATTGTATTTCTTATTTACTTACGTTTGTTGTGATCGTTCTGGCGAATAGATTTTCATAATCTGTATAGTGTCGCAAACTAGGGATAAATTTTTAGGCAGCGTGCAAATAGTTTCGACTGAAAAAATCCATTTGTCTGAACCGACCCAACTTTCCCCTATATATTTTTAATTACATATTAAATATTATCTTGTCTTTGTTCAAAATTAAATAACCTCGATTTTATTGATAGAAACAGCACTAAGGACTCTTCACTCAACGATCTTGATTTTTTTTATTTGTTTATTTGTTGTTTTTTTTTGTTCTTTTTTACCATGAGTCATGTTACAAGGGTGTTCAAAGCTCTAAGCCAAAGGGTATGCAGCCCAGCTGAATACATGAAAAACTGAACAACATTGCATAATGTTTTATTTGTTTTTAATTGTTGTCTGGCTGGCTATTTTATCTTTCCAACCACTTGATAAAATTTTTTGAGGAGAACTCTGTATAAAGTTTATATAAAGTCTGAACAGGTGAATGAAATTCAATACAGTATATACCCAAATCTCTTTCAGCATCCGCCATGAGTTTGTCTGCAATGAGTCAAAAATTAGGGGTCGCATTATACAAGAATATTCAATTTTTACACGTTTTCTGGCTCTAAAAATGGGGCTCGCATTATATACAAGTCGCGTTATACATGAATAAATACAGTATTTAAGTTCAACGGTACCTTAATCCCATGTTATGCTATAAAAAATATTTTCCAGCTAAGTATTCATATTTTAGATACACACCATATTTTTTGCAACACTTACCACATGTGTTTACGGTAAGTCACTTTTCCTAATACTGTTTGTTTACAACCATATTTCATAAAAAATAAAGTAAAATTCAGAAATACCGTACATAGAAATTTTAAATTATAAATACCTTGGCATTGATATCCTTGTTTTCCAAGGCCCCTGAAAATTGATAACAATAAATGTATTAATTGTTGTAATAAATTAACTTTAATTTTGTTAGAATTAAATAAAAGCAAATACAAACATGCTGTTTTCAACCATACATTTTCAAAGAATGGAAACTTTACAGACACGGAATATAATTGCTATGTAAACTTGTAAACTTTCTTTCCTGCTAGCACAGAGTAGCGAACATTTACTATCATGTGGCAGTATTTTATGTGGCAGTATTATATGGTAAGCACCCACTGAAAAGGCAGTCCATCTATGATTGCAGCAAGAAATATCAGAATGCTTACCATTTATGCAAAGGGAAAAGTATGGAATTCGAATTGAATTACCATACTGATATCTGCCGCGAAACAAAAAGCTCACATACAGAACATCTGTAACATAGTCATACTAACTTAAAGACATACATGTATACTGAAGAGCCATGTGGTTTGACCATGAGTGCTGGGGTGTAGGCGTGACCACCGAGAGAGAAGGCCTCCGCAATGAAACCGAATACATTGTTGCATCACATAGATACTGCATTGTTATTCGTATTTCTACCAATAATAAGCCCTGAATTTGCACTATCTACAGGGTGATTCAGTCAATTTCTGACCATTTCACTCGAATGACGTGCATTAGGGATAAACAATTGAAAGAATATGAGCGCCATATCGAATTCCTAAATAGTTGGAGTTTGTATTGTTGCAACAGCGCTGCATGAAAATCGTATTGTTGAAAATGGCACCCGCTTTATCAACAGAGCAGAAATGTAAGGTTATCGAATGGTATTTCGAGACAAAATCACCTGTAACCGTGCAAAGAAAGTTCCGGAAGGAGTATAAGTGTCGAGACGCACCGGGCAGGCAAGCAATCATGGATTTTGTCAAGCAATTTCGTGCCACTGGATGTGTTAAAGGCAAGAAAAAAGGTGGGAAGCGAAGCTCGTGTTCGAACGGCCGAAGTTGTCGAAAATGTTCACACAAGGTTGGTCGATTCCCCTACCAAAAAATCTGTTCACCGCCTATCCATTGAAGAAGGGCTGTCGTATACCACGACGTGGCGAATTTTGAGAAAGGATTTACACCTGTTCCCGTATAAGATCCATGTTTATCAGGAGTTAACAGGCACTGTAAGACAGAAGCAACAACAATTTGCGATGGAGTTTGGAGCAGAAATGGAAGCCAATCAGGACATTGTGGACAACCTGTGGGTGTCAGATGAGGCCTTCTTCCATCTGTCAGGTGACGTTAATAAACACAATGTTCATTTTAGGGGCTCCCAGCACCCTCATGAGATCCATAAGTCACCTCTTCATCCACAAAAGGTTATGGCTTGGTGCGCGATTTCCAAAAGAGGCATCATTGGTCCGTTCTTTTTTGAGGGCACCGTAACGTCACAGGCTTACCTTAACATGTTGGAAACCTTCTTCATCCCCGAGCTGCGAAGGAGGCTTATACCGCTTCGACATCAATGGTTTCAACAGGATGGGGCTAGGCCTCACACCACTAATGAAGTGCTAGACTTTCTCAATCAGAAATTCGGAAATCGTGTCATTTCAAACAGGTTTCCAGATCGATTCGGGGGTGGCTTTCTTTGGCCCCCTACGAGTCCTGACCTAAACCCATGTGATTTTTATCTCTGAGGGTTCCTTAAAGACAGTGTGTTCACTACAGCACCAAGAACCCTAGACCAGCTGCGACAAAGCATCGTCGACTGCTGCACCCTTGTGGATGCAGAAATCCTGGATAGAGTTATGAACAACTTCACCATTCGGCTGCAAGCAGTTCAAAACATTCGTGGTGGCCACATTGAGCATATCATCAAAACTCCAAACTGCCTAAAATATCATACTGAAATGCTAAGTTTGTAAACATTAATGAGTCAATAAATCATAGTACTGAAATGGTCAGAAATTGACTGAATCACCCTGTATGATGATGTAACAATGTATTCAGTTTCATTGCGGAGGCCTTCTCTCTCGGTGATCACTGTATAGGCCTTCTAATTCTCAAATCTGATGGGTTGTGGGTTCAAATCACGAAATAAGTACAGATGTATATCTCAGAAATGCTTAAAAATGATAATCACGTAGAAATATCTAATGGCCATATTCACCACCACAGTTTAACACTCGAATCAGCTTTGAGCAATAGTTTTCATATTCACTATGACAAAATTCTCGGATTAGGTCTCATATGATTCACCGTTCGATTCGAGGTTGTCCAAGGATTACCTATTGAATCAAGAATTAACACATGCGGTTGGTTGAAAATAGTTTTTAACAACTTACGATGATTTAGTATTTCTTCAAGAAACTGATTTGTTTAAGAAAATTCAAGCTCGAAAAAAATATTCAGCTAGAAAGGATGACATATAGTAACTTGTTTAAATTTTTACTGTCACTCTAAACTGCATAAAAAGTTTATATTTTAGCTTGATGAGCAATTCATAGGCTTACAATAATTAGGAGTAAATGGCAATGTGCTCCTATAATAATGTGCTTTTGCAAAAATGGGATGCTCCTTCCATTGTTGTAAGGTTATTGCAGTAACATAGGTATAGATTTGAAATTCAAAAGTGAAAAAAATAGCCTTTCATCTTGTGCATCAAAATATGCACATGCCGTCATCATGTCATAACCAATCAGACCGAATTCTACAAAGAATCATGAATTAATCCGAGAATCACTCAAGCTGTGATTGGTTAATGCAAAAGGTAATCCTGAACGAAGTAATCCTGAATCATGGATTATGTGAATAAGTTATTAGTCACGTAAAAGGGTACAAAATGACCTAGATATTGATATGCCCAAAAACCCAATGAACCAACCAACCAAAATGGACATGCAAAAATTTAGACTATATCAATAACACTCTATTTTCTGCAAAACACTGAAATGTCCATTTGTTTTGTACGAAGGTTATTCGTAAAGTAAGGTCCGTTTTGCAATAAAAACAAAACTATTATATATATTTTCAAAATTTTTTCTCTAGCAGCTTCTATGTACCTTTAACTATTTGTCCACATAGTTTCCAAGTTAATTTAAGCAATTGTACTTCCACATGATCACTTCATAGAAGCTGCTGCTGGTGAAGAAAGTCACGCAGTTTTCACTTGTTCGTCATGCTGAAATGCAGGCTGCCAATGATCTCCTTTAGCTCCTGGAACAGGTGGTAGCCACTGGACGCAAGATCCGAACTGTAAAGCGCGTGGTCAAGTTGTTTTCAACTAATGAGATCTTTTCTTTGGGAACATCTTGACCACCTTACAGTTGTGACCTTGACCGCCTTACAGTCCGGACCTTGCGTCCAGTGCCTACCACTTGTTCCGGGAGCTAAAGGAGAACATCGGCAGCCTGCATTTCAGCGACGATGAAGCAGTGAAACCTGCGTGATTTTCTTCACCAGCGGCAGCTTCTATAAAGTGGTCATGCGGAAGTACATTGAGCTCTATGACAAGTGCTTAAATAAACTCTGAAACTATGTGGAAAAATAGTTAAAGGTACCTAGAATATGATAAAGAAAAAATTTTGAAAATATACAGGGTAGACCAAAAAAACTCGCCACTGAAAATTTCTAAGTCCAATGGAAACAGTCCACAAAGGGGTGAGCGATTCTAGAAGGAAGAATGCTACCATTAATTAAGGCAGGCGTTAACATTAAATGGAATGAGTCGATTTCTAGACGAATGGTACCGAAAGTTCTGGGAAGAAGCGATTATTTTTCACTTTCTATTAGTCAATAGATATTCAATAAAAGAGACAATGTGTATTATTTAAGATTATGTTCACCTCGTCTAGAAATCGACTCGTTCCATTAACATTAACGCCTGCCTTAATTAATGGTAGCATTCTTCCTTCTAGAATCGCTCATCCCTTTGTGGACCGTTTCCACTGGATTTAGAAATTTTCAGTGGCGAGTTTTTTTTTTTTGGTCCATCCTGTATATACAATTGTTTTGTTTTTATTGCAAAACGGACCTTACTTTACAAATAACCCTCGTATAAAAATCTGAAGTAGGAAACGAAACTTTTAAGTCCTATACATTAAAGGAATAAGGTCACAAACTGTGGATATGATACATAAACAAATCGTGCATACTAAAGTCCAAACATTAAAATTTTTTCCACAAAAAAATGATTATACATACACTCATCGTCCAAAAAAAAGTTGTACCCAAAAGAAATAGTCAGATTAAAATGATATTTGAACGGAAGTTAGTACGACTCATCAACAACAACAAATGATTAAACAATGAGCAAACTTTGTTATTCAAAATACTAAAATCATTACAACTCATAATAGGATGTTGGGATGCCGTTAGTCTAATGCAGTCTGCCACAAGTTGTGGCATGGAGTCATACAAGTTCTTAATGTAGTCTTGATTCAGCTCATCCTGTGCATATGAACTTTGGCTTGTAGCTCTTGCAGATCTTGTGCCAGCGGTGGAGTCTTAACAGAACATTCTATAGCATCCCATAGGTTTTCTAGGAGTGCAACTAGTATATGTACTTCTCGGGAACAATGTCCCTTTCTTTCACGACAGGCTAAGAAAGAATTTTTCATTATAGTTGTGGACATAAAGCTAAACCAGAAACACAGCAACCAATTAGCGATGTAGGGGAAAGTACGAGGGTTGTTCAAGAATTTTTGCCTCCTGGTTCGTAACTTTATTTGTTAACTGATTTTCAAAATTTTTTTTTTGTATCTGATACTTACATTTGTCCTCTATGTAATGCAGTATTCACTTTTCGACATAGCCCCCATCCCTTTCCAAGCAATGTGCCAATGCATGACTAGTCGGGTGAACCTGTCGGAGAGGAATTCTGGGGTTATTGTCGACACGAGGATTGAATGGCATTTTCCACCTCGTCGTCAGAATGCAACTCAAGTCCCTTAAGGAGCTCTTTCTTCTTTGGGAAGTGGTAAAAGTCGCAAGGTGCAAGGTCTTTCATTTTTGAACTAGTGTTTTTCATCTTTGAACTGTAGGCACTGCAACATCTCTGGTGTGTGGCAATCGTATGTGGGCGGGTTTATTCATGCTGCAGAAGAGGGTCCAAAGCTGCCATTCAATCCAACAACCCCGGAATTCTTCTCCGACGGGTTCACCCAAGTAGTCATGTGTTGGCGTAATGCATGGAAAGGGATGGGTATTATGTCAAAAAGTGAATATTGCATTACATAGAGGACAAATGTAAGTATCAGATACAAAAAGAATTTTGAAAATCGGTTAACAAATAAAAGAGTTACGGACCAGGAGGCAAATATTCTTGAACAACCCTCATATGTGAACGTCCAGTCACTGGCCTCCATTGGACCCTGATCCAAGTTTAAGATTTGATTGGGTGCTTGACTGGAGTGACCACAGACTCTATAAAGTTAGAGCAACTGAGGGTGATTGATCGTGTGCAAAATCTTATGTGTGGTTTTATTCAAGGTTTATGACATGAAAGTATAAGATTAATGCTAAAAGTAAAGCAACTTAAATATGACCGTAAAAATGAACCCATAAACCAAATGATAAAGGCTGATATTGAATGCACGTTTGAATCGACAAATCCTATCTGCCAGTGGTGTTTCTTGAAAGTTTATCTTTAATGAAAAGTTAGCATTTCAGTTCTGAATGTTCTTAAAAAAACTGTTTTGAGCTACAAATACTTTAAGAACTTTACAAATCCTTTAAAGTAGAATCACCCATAAGCTTTTATTTGCAAATAATAAAAATATATTATCTATATTCAAAAAAAAAAAAAAAAAGGTGTCATTACCAAATAAATTCCCTGCAGTGAGAACAGAAGGTTGGCTGTCGTAAAATAGTAGCCATAAATTTATGCCCATTGACTTGGTGAACTCGACGCCGCATAGCACCTCGGCGACGGTTAAAGCCCTGACCCTCTTTGAAAACTCTTTGTGGTTGTACATTTTTGTCAGCTATTAAAAAAATAAATAAATAAAAAGGACAATTATTTATTCAGTTTACAAAAACAAAAAAGGTGATTCAAATAGATTTTATTGACACAGAAATTTCCACTCCGAAGGAGCTAGGTTATTAGCATAGAAAAGAGCAGGTGAGTACACTTAAAAAGAATATAGAGTTTACAACTGATCCTGTAATATGTGAGAAAGAAAAAGGTGAATCCATGCCTTGTTCAATGGATCATTTTGTTCACTTATTACTGAGTAGAGCTATCTCCATATCTAAAATTATGAACTTAATTTATACAAGGTGATTCTGAAAAAGTGTGTATAACAGTAAGCAATGACAGAGGAGGTGACCAGAATGAACATTTTCTTTTAATACAATGTGGGTTGAATTGAATGCTAACTGAGATATGAACAGAAATAAAAATGCCGCCATCAAGAACAACAAGTTAATAACTCAGGAATAATGAATTTTGGAGGAATAATAAGGTACATAAAACTCTGTATACCGTTAAAAGTTTGATCGAATTCCAACGAGTAGTTTCCAAATTACGCACTCAACATCATAACACGTGCTGGTTAGTACTCGCATGTGGGCACCGCTACGATTTTGAATGCGTAACTTGGAAACTACTCGTTGGAATACAATCAAATTTTAATGGTGTACACAGCTTTATGTACCCTATTATTCCTCCAAAATTCATTATTCTAGGCATTGCAGAACCTGAATTATTAACTTGTTGATCTTGGTGGCGGCATTTTTATTTATGTTCATAACTCAGTTAGCGTTCAAATTCGGACCCACATTGTATTAAAAGAAAATGTTCATTCTGGTCACCTCTGTCATTGCTTACAGTTACACACGCTTTTTTAGAATCACCCTTTAAAGTACAATTAATAAGAACACAAACACTGACTGGCCAGATTATTATGACCACCTGACGTTTGTATGCAAATTAGCTACGATTTCATGCTGAAGTTGCTAGAGGGCCAGACAATTATAAATAGAGATGCAGGTTGTTTACTGTGACAGTAGAAGTGATTTGTTTCTGAAGATATGGGTAAACAATACGATTTAACAGCCTTGAAAATGGGATTGTTGGCGCTCGGAGCCATGGAGTATCAGTAAAACATCTGCATTCGATAAATGTTTAAGAGCAGTGTTGTTAAAGCGCTTAAAGACTGGACTGTCAGCCGGAAAACTCAGTCTGAACGTATGAGTTGTGGCCGTCGGCGACTAGTCAATGTTCGGCAAGAACGGAGAATGGCAAGACTGGTACAAGATAACAGAGCATCAAATTACAGCAGATCTTAATCAGGGATCTCTTAATCCTCTCAAATGATCTCTGTATGCACTGTTCACCATACACTGCATCGTATGGGATATGGAAGCCGAAGGCCTGTTCGACCACCTTTGCTGTCTACAGTTGACAAGATAAAATGTCTCCAATTTGCACAGGAAGCGAAGGACTGGACAGTCGAGAGTTGGAAAAAAGTCATGTGGTCCAATGAATCACATTTCCAGTTGCATTATGCAGATGGCAGAGTGAGAATTTGGCTGAAACAGCATGAAAGCACATAGACCCCATATGCATGATTGCAATGCTTCAAGTTGGTGGGGACAGTATAATGGTTTGGGGAATGTTTTTCTGGCATGATTTGGGCCCTTTAATTTGTGTGGAACAACGTCTGAATAGCACAACATACCTAAGTATCGTTGCTGATCAAGTTCCTTCTATCATGTTGATGGCGTATCCCAATGGAGATGGCTTCTTCCAAGAAGACAATGCACCATGCTGCAGTACTCGAGTGATTTCAAGAACAGGAGGGAGACTTAGGGTCAGTTCATTATCTACTTTCTCAAGTGAGTTTCTCAACTGAGTATTTAGCAACAATGGACTTACATTGTTGAGATGAGGAACACTTAGGTTACAACAATGGCACTGTATTGTTGCTGAACACTGAGTTGAGAAGTCTCAGCTGAGAAAGTAGATAATGAACTGGCGCTTAATCTTGCTTAGGTGGCTCCCACAATCACCAGATCTCAATCTAAATGAGCATTTGTGGGACGAAGTTGAAAGAGCTATCAGGTAGCTGGTTCCATAACTATCAAATTTCGCACAACTAGACAGTACTATTCATCAGGCATGGGTGTCAGATTCCATTCATCACCTTTCAACATCTTGCAGAGTTAATGGCAAGAAGAATCACTGCAGTATTGAAGGCAAAAGGTGGCCCAACGAAGTATTGATGGGGTGGTCATAATAATCTGCCCACTTAGTGCATAAAAAAGTAGTCTTCTAAGAGCAACTACCATCCAATTTAATTATAATTAAACAAATATATTCTCATTCCTTTAATTAGTTAGCGATAAACTGGGTGTAGCAGCAAATTCTGACAAAAGTTAATTTGAATTTGTTGTCATAGTTAAATCTTAATGCACAAACTAGATGATTCTGGGGTAAGCCAGACATATGTGCTAAATGTTTAGAACTGTGTAATGGCCAATTTATTGAGAACCAATTCGGAATGAATCATACAGTGGCAATTACTGAAGCATTTGCCCTGGGTGCCTGGTGACCGAGATCATTTGTTTCTTTGGATCCACGATCCACTGTTTACAACATCGTATGAAGCTGCAGAAAGATTCTGCTAACCCAACATGGCAACATCATTCAAAGAAGAAACATGCAAGGACCTCAGCCATCACTCAAAGAATTCACAAGCTCATTTTCGAGTCCAAATTTGAACTCCCTGGATTACTATTAAATATAGAATATTACACTAGTTAACATTGTACATTAAAAATAAGACGTTTATTAGGACCAATATGTACTTATGTTTTCACAATGTGCATCCCTCTGTCTGTTGGAGCTGTAGCGTTTGAATGCTTGTTGAGCACCGAATTTTTGACTTCCGTTTTCGCCATTTGACAACTTAGGCAAAACAACACCCTGAGTTAGTTGGTTGGTGAAAAAAAACGGTGAACTATTTCCGATTCAAAAGGCAGAAATAACAGGGGGGAGGACGTTTTTCACAATACAATTCCATGTATAAATGGCCTATGCGTTGATCAATGCATTTCTCTCTTCGCCATTCGAAAATTAAGAAGGAGAAAAGGTTTGTACATTAAGGGCCTTATCACGTCTATGTTACAAGGAGCTGGACTTGTGAGGGACTTGTTCTAGTCAGACTCACTAGCCGAATCGGATTTCCCACCAGTTTGTATCACGTCTAGCATACGCCTATAATCTCAAATGAGTCACGTATGAGTCGCGGAAGTGACGCAAAATTGGAGGTGTGTCCTCTGAAGTGTCATTTAGCTCTGGAAACGAAAACATGGCCGTGTTAACCACATGGCTTTATTTGACTATTTCTATTTATATGAATTCTTTTTTTTTTTTCTTTTGCTCAGGAATGCGAAATTTTAAAAACTTATGGATTTGATCGCAAATACTATTTTAAGAGCTTAAGAGTTACATAATTCTTTTTCTTTACAGTATCATAAATTCAAACATTAGGGATCGAAACAAATTATGTTCATATTCACATAAAGATTAATGTTGAACATATTTCAAATTAAGTAATTTATATTTTTGAAATGTTTGCGGTCACGAGTTAAAAAAGATGTTAATTTAATGTGACATTGTCTGTCTAGCTGTGTTTCCTTGACAAAATGCTCCATAAACTGAGCGTATTTCAAAAATAATCAAATTAAGGACGACATATAAGACAAAACTTATTAATTAGAGATATGCAAGAATATTTTTTTAAATATTAATTATCTATATGATGACATAAATTTATAAAAAAAATACAATAAAGTAAAAATTATTACAAATATTTTACAAATTTACAGAGTAGCCTACATTAGTATTAAAATAGTTATGAATTGTATACATACTGTAAAATTACTCTGTTTTCCACTAATGGTATGCAATTCACAACTATTGCAACAATGTACAGTGGAAGCCAGATAACAGGACTACATAGGAACTTTACTAATAACCAATCGGTCCTATTATCCGAGATAACAATACAGTATAGACCTGGATTGGGTCCTAATAGGTGGCTGGTCCTATTATTCAGTGGGCCTATTATCCGGCTTCCACTATATTAGGTTACTATCAATATTTGTATTGAAATTGAAATAAAATATACTTAAGTTATAACTTTAATGTGTTTAGTTATGAATTCTGCTTTGATTTTAGTTAAAGAATCTGGGCAAATTTTTTTATCATACTTACATGCGATCTTCACGTCCCTGGAATTGGGCATACAATTGTAGAACTGATCCTTGAACATATTTCTTTCCCAGCGAATTGTATATTTTTTGCTGAATTAATGCCCCATTTATTTGTGAAAATTAGATTTGTTAAAATAAAAGTGTCTCACCTTTTAAAGCTCATAAATTTTTAATTTTTAAAAGAAGTTGCATCATATTTTATTTACTTTTCACATATGAAACGTTAGCTTGAAATAAATCCTTTTTTATTTTAATAAATATTCGGAAATATTGTCATACATTAATTAACAGAAAAGAAATAAATGTGTTATCATTGTATCTATAATAATTAATTAAATTAAATCTATTTGCCAATAAATAAATCCATTCATATATGTACAATATTAATACAGTAACTGCTTGCTAACAAAGTAAAATAATTCCCTTTTTGCACTGATTATTATTATTATTTGTTTATTTATTATGCATGAACTATTACAAGCAAAGGAATCGCATATAGAATTCAAAAACAAATCCTCACCAGCTTTGGCCCACTGCAATTCAACAATGACATGTATTTTTCCAGCAGGCTCCAAGTCAATCTAGAAAAAAAAAGGAGAAAAACAAGATCAAGATATTGTCATCATCTTTCAAGATATTGTCTACACTAATAAATGCTAAGTAATATACACCACTACATTTTGTGACATTTCATGTCAGTATAGTCTGTACGCCTGGCAGAAGACAATAGCTGTTCTGTGAGTATTGTTGTGCTCTGTGGGTTGTGAATGTGGTATGGGTGTAGTGTAGATGTGGGAGTGTGTGTTGGTTGTTCTGAGTGGGAGTGTAAATGATGTGTCATGTGTTGTTTGGATGGTGTTGTGTGGTTTGGAGATTGCGTTTTTTATTGTTTGTTATTTTTTTAAAACAGTGTTGGGTTGTCCGCATGTGTTGTTAAGCTGTGGGTTATGGTTGAGGAGTTTTGTAGTGGACGTGTGGGTGTATGGTTTTATTTTCTCGAATGTACTTCGTTGGTGCTTGTTGTGTGGAGATTTGTTCGTTGTGGTGCAGTGGACATTGAATTACAGGGGGGGGGGGGCCGGCCGCCAATTAATCCCTCATTAATTACTTTGGACGTATTTTTCCATTTTTGTTAGTGCGGCTTTTTGCATTTACTATTAGAATATAATGTGTCTTTTTATAGTGAAAATTGTTTTATTTCTGCTTGTCCGTTGTTGCTTTAGAAGGAAGCAGCAGCGCTCAAGCATTGTTGGGCTGTTATTATCTTCGTGTTGATTTTCCGGGAAAATGATAGCAGCATCTTTTTCCATTGTTACAAGGAGATGTTTTTTTTTTCTTGTGTTGGTTTTCGGCGTGTTTCCGTTGTTATGTGTGGGTCTCTAATTTTTATGGTATTGTAAAAGAAAGTCGTTGACCCGAGCAGACATATATCGTCTCCCGTGTCCGATTCACGGCAGCCATATTGGTCGGAGGTCTTTTATGGCATTGCTAATTGCATCAATTTATTGTTTTGCCTTTTATTTTGGAGGAGACAATAGCAGTTATAAATGGTGATATTCGCTGTAACTTGTTTTTAAAATAAAAGTCATGCAGCTTAACCCGAATTAAGGAAGAAATACTTCTGGAAGTGTTAATTAAGGTACGAGTGGCGATTGATAAATAAGGTCTCCATGGCTGTAACTTTATTTGTTAACCGATTTTCAAAATTCTTTTTGTATCTTATACTCACATTTGTCCTCTATGTAATGCACTATTCACTTTTCGACATAGTTCCCATCCCTTTTCATGCATTGCGCCAACGCGTGACTAGTTGGGTGAACCCGTCGGAGAGGAATTCCGGAGTTGTTGTCGACACCAGGATTGAATGGCAGCTTTGGATCC
The DNA here is from genome assembly GCA_023313115.1 of Rhysida immarginata. Lineage (NCBI taxonomy): Eukaryota > Metazoa > Arthropoda > Chilopoda > Scolopendromorpha > Scolopendridae > Rhysida > Rhysida immarginata. The sequence goes on from JAHWFO010040748.1 coordinate 98,175, forward strand.
TCTTCTGGAATACAATAACGTCCGCCCGCACACAAGTCACCACACACGAGAGGCGTTGCAGCGCCTACAGTTCAAAGATGAAAAACTGCAGTTCAAAAATGAAAGACTTTGCACATTGCGACTTTCACCACTTCCCAAAGAAGAAAGAGACCCTTAAGGGACATGAGTTGGTTCTGACGGCGAGGTAAACGCTGCCATTCAATCCTGGTGTCGACAACAACTCCAGAATTCCTCTCCGACAGGTTCACCCAACTAGCCCCCGATTTTTGACCCCAAAAAGTGGAAAAATTGCATGATTCGAGCATAAGCTGAGGCAAAAACAGGAAAATACAGTTACAGTTAATTTCGAAATGATACAGTAATTATTTACAATATGTAATAATAAATATTCATCATAACTATATTCGCTTTCTGTATAAAAAAATTCTTGGAGATTTGCAGAACGATTTTCAGGATGCACCTGGTATGAAAGAGGCGACAGTTGAAAAACTTTACAGGTCGAAATCTTATTTCACTTTTCACCTTTATTTTTATGAATTTACTTAACATGATGCCTATATCGTTCAATTATTAACAATGCACGACTAAGTGAAGGGAAGATGGTAGATTTGTTAACTTAGTAAATGAAATTTGATCACAATGACTTTTTACACGAAAAGTAGTCGTCATCTTGTTTTTGGGAACCGACATTATGCATGAGCTTTTGACAAAGGAAAAGTGGATGGAAAATTTAGGAAAAGATGTGAAATAATGCACTGATTAATGTACTTTATATTGTATGTACTGTACCATGTGCTGTAAGGTACAGTGCTCCCTCTACATAATGGGACTGTACATAACACCAAATTTATAATGGCAAGTCCATATAACGAAGTTTTTTTCTGGAAAATAAAAACTGCAGACATGAATGAGTTTAATAACATGATAAAAAGCTAGTAAAGAAGTTAATTTACGAGGAATAGTCAAAAAGTTCCCGGAATTCCTCAACAAATGGCAAATGAGCGATAAGATAGCAAACCCACTTTTGTAGAAGAAAGAACAGCATCTCTGCTAGCAGGTGCAATAAGCCTTGACCAACTTGACATTATATTCTGTGAGCAAGTCCTCTGAATTGCATACAGAACCAAGGACAGCAGTAGTTTCATCCTTAATCCTAAAAAGCCGAACACAGATAACGATTTGTGCTCAGATTGCAGGGCTTACTATTCGGGTTCCACAAAACATTACTTTATTGAAAGGTTTAAAAAAACACAGATGTGCCTGGGTCAATAAAGACTGGAATCTGCATATGCCGAGCACCTGATGCAGGAGAAGCATTGTATGATTCAGATAGAGGATTGGATGACTGTTTTGTGGAAAGGAAAGAAGACAGAGAAAATTGCATTACAAGAAGAAATTGAGATAAGATACCACCATCTCAAAAACAGGGAGCAACTGCTGAATAACCAGGTCTCATTCGAAAGCGATAGCATTCTGGATTTTCTTGGCCATTTTCAAAAGGAAAATATTTCCTCAAATCGTTTACTTGCTCCCTATTAGGTTCGCCTCTTAGAATTCCGTAATCGTACAGTTATGACGTTAACAATGTCCTCTATTAATCTGATTGGTGGACACTTTTACCCTGTTAGACTATAAATTCCCCATGTCTTTCTCAACCATGGTTGTCACAAAATTCCCATTTTCAATTTCCCTGACCTTTTTTCAAATATCCCTGACTTTTCGTCATACCTATTAGCAACTTCTAAACTCAAACAATTACACAGCAGGGGAGGAGGGGGACAAATCAAATGCATTTTTTACAATTTTAATAATAGTTTAATTCTCTCCAGTGAACATACACACACATTATACATGGCATAGTAATATAATAATGAAAATTAAAATTAACTTAACACTACAAGAATTGTACATTCAAACCTATCAAACACAATGAACAAAAACCATAAATTAAGAAAAAAAAAAAACTGACACATAAAACGAACTATGAAAGGGAAGTACACTAAGAAGATATCTGATCATCAAGAGCACCCAGTGCACTAGCTTTCTCGGACAGAAGTTTATCTCTTTTTGCTTTCAGTTCCTCTATTTTCTTTAGAAGGGATCTCTTGCATGTGGCTTTGGTATTCTCTGCTTCTCTGTCGGAACGTGATTTTTTCAGGACGTCCTCATATCTACCCCTCGCGTTCCTAAATGAACGTATCATTTTCTTCTCAACTTAAATGCTATGCACATCTTCACTGTTCAGGGCGTCATAGACTCATTTGTTGATTTTCAACCATGAGCTTAAAATCCACAAAAGCTTCTTTCCAGAGAAGCCTCTTTCCACAAAAGCTTGCCCATAGCTTAAAATCAGCTCTAGTTTGAGAAATCTATATAAATTTTCCAATTTTTCTTTGCCTTACAGAAAATCTCTCCAGAAATGGTCTACTCTCATTTTTCTTTGGTATTCTTTGCATAAATTCTTGAATTCAACCTGAGAAGTAAATGACTTAAATTCTTTTTCAATTGAATCACTTGTCTGACTAGAAACCCAGTGTTTTGGTAGAAAATAATTCTAAGGCACTGGAAAGTCTTGACCTGGCTGCACTCGTGTTACTGGCTATCAAGGTCGGATCGCAAAACGTCACTGCCTTACACAAACCTCACTGGGGCCTTCTTCAACAAGTGCTGGCACATATCAATGAGAATTGTTTTGCAGTCAGACTTAAATCTCTTCAATTCCTCAGTTGTTAGATCTACCTTTCGGAGCTCCTCTTTATCCACAGGAACAGAAATACGCCTAAAGCAATACCCGCCTCTTCAATTTGCACAGTCAGATAAAAGACCTTTACATTATTAAATAAAAATACCCTATAGTTATAACTCCATAACGTCCATTTTACAATACAAGGTTGTATTAATATATTTACATCTAATCAATTTTCATTTTTTCGAACATCATCAGATGCTAAGATGTGTCATTCCAATAGAGTATAAGTGACAAATGGTCAGCATGTCATTTAACTCTTATTACTTAGGCTTTAAGATTAAATTTTTAATAAATGTATCTCCACACTGATTAATATGGCCTTTTCTTTTCCTAGTGATATTCGAAATATAAATATAAGAACCTGTATGTATAAGCAAAGGCGGTCGATATTGCCGAGTGTTACGTACTTAAATCTAGTAGTAATTGTTGATCGAAGATAAATTGACATGGCCATAGAGCCATATAGAGAGCTGATAACAAGTTAGCAATAAATTTTCCCTGACCATTTTTTAGTTCCCTGACTTTCCAAGGATTTCAAGGATTTCAAGATCTGTGGCAACCTTGTGACCTTACTGTGTAACTGTTTTGCCTGTGATAATGATGTGATACTGAAATGCATTGGCATTAAAAATTGTTCACTTTTCTTGGACCTGTTTCTTTATTCTTTAATTTGAAGTGTTTGTGAAATATTTTTGAACACAAAACACAAAAATAAAGATGTAAACCTAAAATGCTGTCACCTGGTGGCTGCAAGTTTGAAAACTTGCTTTGAGCTCTAAGTTATTGAATAAAAAAAAAATAAATTGTCATAAAAATGACAGGGGTGCAATCAAAAAGTTCCAGTACTGCTTCATTTAAAGAGAAAGTACTTTATTTAAATACATTTACAAGGTTCCCCCTTCAAAATAAGTCCCCTTACGAAGCCATATATGCGATTCCATCATTCCTGCCACTTCAGGAATGTGTCCTTTTTGTTGAAACAAATCAAGCACCTTCTGCAATTAGCAGGCTCTGCTCAATTGTAATAAAACGGCAACCTTTCAACTGCATCTTTCTTTTCGGAAAGAGGGCAAAGTCTGCAGGAGCCAAATCTGGCAGTAGGATGGGTGTGGAGGCGAAATCATGTTGTTTTTCGCAAAATACTAACATGTGAGGAAAGCTCAGTGAAAGGATGCATTGTCATGGTGGAACATCCAGTTTGTTTCACGCCACAGATCTGGCACTTTCGCTGAATGTCCTACCTCAGATTGCTCGCTGCTCAAATTTGTTCGTTCTCAAATTTAATTAAAATGATAAAATCACAGACGACCTCACACACATGGCCACAATAGCAGCATTTTCTCAGTCCGCTATGCATATGAAACAGAATCCTTTGAAAAGCTGATTTATGAATGTCAGGGCTATAATTTACTGTATTTGTGGACTTGTGCTGTCATTTGTTGGCGAGATATGTAACCATTCCCTTTTGACAACAGCTTATATTTCTCACATGTATAACTCATTCAACATCTCAGGGCTCCCAAAATATATACTTCTATTTATTGGTTACCCCATCTATAGACTTCTGACCCTAAAGGTCTGAAACATCTTTTATAGTGCTACTTTATAACGTTTTCCATAAAATGCTTGGAAAACCCAAGGAATTATCACATCACCTAAAATTAGAATCCATTATAAAACTTTTGGATTAAAAATGCTTTATTATATCTTAAAAATACATTTTTGAATTCCGAGATTTCTGTAAACTAAATGAATGAAAAAAGCTCTCAAAAAACATCAAGACAAATCAAAGTGTGATCAGTTCAGTTCAGCCTGCACCTCCCTAATTTGGCAAGACTAGCTATTTTCGTATTGTCACACTAGCTTAATTATTTATTAGATTTTAAAGGATCCCATAAGTTTTCTAAGACGGGTTGGAGTTGGACAGATATGTCATTAGACTTTTAATAATATGATGCTTAATGTATACTTTATTTTGGATTAAAAGAAGCACATTTTCTAGGATGCATTTCAGTGCACTTGTATGTTACAATTTGTTTCATATAGAGGGCATTCAAATATAATGCGTTTCGTACAAGTAAGTTGGGTCCATGTTGCACAAATATAAATAAGAAGAAAGATTCTACTTTGCAACAATATGGATTTATTACAGAGACACATTTCAGACTGAGGATGGTCTAAGACAGAAACACGTCTCTGTAATAAATTAAATCCATATTGTTGCAAAGTAGAACCTTTCTACTTTTTTATAATGTTTTTTACGATTTCTATATTACCACAGCAGCACTTGTCCGATTAATTTTTATTTTGTGTAAAAAGGTGTTTGCCGGTATGTGCCCACTTCTAAGCCTCAGTAGAGCTGATTTTTGGTTAAATGAAAGCTGTTTAGGCGAGATGGATCTTAGACAAGCTACCTGAAGAAGCAACTTTCTGTAATGGCCACCATGCATCTCTGCCATCCATTCTAGATTTCAAGTGTTTGGAATTTCTTTTGTTAGATGCATCTTTATTACTCTCTGGTCATATCTTAGTCGCTTGGCACACCTGTTCGAAAGGCATGTCCAATTCGCTAAGTTGTCCGCTGCTTCATTATACCATACCAATATGCTCAGGAGTCCATATAATAACAAGAAATTAATTCTCCTGAGGAAGATATAGGAAAATAGCAGAAACGCTGAGAACATCTATTTTTAATCTTTTATCTATACTTTTTAACACCCCCCCCCCCCCATTTTTTAATTGAAAATGTGACTTTCTCAAATGTAGTATTTAGAAACTGAAAAAGAGCTCTATCTTCTTTCATTTCCCCATCATATCCGAGGGAATCATACAGGATGACAATTATTGAGCTATATGAGAAAAAAAAAATTTGATAACTTTTGAACAATTGGTGAGATTCAGTTAAAACTTGGTGATTGAATGCAGGGCATGTTGGGATTTTTGAACATGCGCACTAGTATTTGAAGTTGTTCATTTTTCATTGAAAATGTCGAAATAAAGTGCTTCTGAGCATATTTCCATCATCAAGGCATACTATTCGAGCAATAACAGCACGATTGCAGGATGGAGCACGACCCCATCAGACCAATAGTACTTTGGAGAGCACATTCTGGCTTTGGGGTACCCAGAGGCCACTAGAATGGGAATCGCTTGGCTGCCATATTCTCCTGATCTCAACCCTTGTGACACATTTTTGTGGGGCAATATTAAAGACAAAGTTTACGCAAATAACCCCGAAACCACCACTGAGCTCAAAACAGCCATTCAGGAGGTCATCGAAAGCATTGATGTCTCGACACTTCTGCGAGTTTTGCAGAATTTTGCTCTTCATCTGCACCACATCAGAGCCATTGATGGCAAGCATATCGAACATGTCATGACCTACATCTGAATATTTGATGTTACTTTTAACATTTGAATAAAATTTTTGAACTCACAAGGGAATCCCTCGAACATGTATGTCACAGATTTCCACCAAATTGAAATATGTTACTCAATTGAAGCTACAATAGATGCTTGCAAAATAAGAGTGTGAAATTTTGTTTCTTTCAAAATAAACCACGAAAACGAAAAAATTTGAGCACACATAGTCATACAAGGACTCCATTGTTAGAGCGGTGTATGTGTATTAATGCACTTAACGGAACTTCTATCTTCCACTACTCACAGCAATAAGCACGAATCCACTTCAGATGAAGTAGACAGCAGCAGACGGCAATTTAATGGCTTCTCAAGTTTCTAAACAAACTTAGTTTTTAAAAATAGATTATTACAATTAGCTAATTGCCTTCCAGTACAAAGTATGTATAGCAATTAATAACCATTTCCTTAATTTATAATTTCATTTTATTAAGTAATTCGGTAATCAAACACGAAGCTGGCTTCATGTGCAACGTCGAGTAATACGTTGCGTTGGTGAGGGGGTATGTATCGCAGTGCTTTATAATTTAAAAAAAAAATAATAGTATTCATGGATGTCTACCTCATCTTATAAATTATTTCGAGACGAATAATTGTACAGCAAAATTAAGGTTTTATGCTTAATAACAGTGCTCTAACTGCAATTCTTTGGCGATCGCCGCTAACAAGTTTGCTTCCCCTCTTTCCGCCATGTTTGTTGAACTCTGCGCAATTCCAGAGCGCTTCACTGCCGTGCAATGCTATCGCTTCCATGATATGCTTGCGTGCAAAAAAAAAGGGTATGTGGGGTTCCCTTGTCAGTAGTTTTTGAAAATTTGATGATGTTTTAATTCATATAGCTCAATTGTCACTCTGTATGACAATTATTTGTGAACTATGTTGCCATAGTTCTAAAGACCAAGTGACTGCCACTCAAACAACTTCGACCCCACTGGGACAATTTGATCCAAACTTTCATAGGAATACAGATTTTGCCTAGAGGAATATGAATACCGATTTTCACTCTCTTACATACTTAAATACCATAGATCACTTGGTCCCCTCTAATTCCAACCCCCGAAACTCTGATCCTAGTGGGCCAAAGAATAGTGAAGGTATACATGCCCATAGTAAGCTCCATTACGAATTTCACCCTTCTACCTCAAAAAATGCAAAAATTATGAAACAGGCCAGACGGACATTGTGAAACCAATATATGCTCCATTCTTCCATTACTTAATAATATGACATATCCCATTAGACCTTTGTGGAACCAGAAATTATTTTTAATGGCTGATTTAATAGCTTGAAGAGCACTTCTACAGTCTGATGTGATAATAAATTTTGCTGGTGGGAAGCCATTAATCAGCCATTAATTAATTGATAAATGGCTAGGAGCTCTAGATCGAATGCACTGAAAGATGGTTTTATTTTTTCAGATTTTAAAAACAGGGATTTTTAAAAGATTCCAATTCCAATGGTGTAATTGTCTGCAGGGTTGAAGGAGCCATCTGCATATATTTTATAATAGTCATAAAATTTATTAATTAACCAAAGTGAGATCTTCTTCTTCTTGCCGCTAGACCCTCATATCTAAAGTCTTTAGCATTCGTTTCTCTCTTATCAGAAGGTTCCAGTTTCTGATTCTACTAGTTAGTTCCGCATTCGTTATTCCAAGGGATTGGTCCTAATATCTTTCCTACTAATCCAGTGTTTATTAGATAACGTCTTAACGCATTTATTATTTGTTTTTGTTCATTTTCATTATTGTTTTTTAATGCCAACAACTCCTGTAAGCTTATTTCGGTAGTCCTTTCGCTTATTCTCCTCTTCTTGTTTATCTCCTCCATCATTTTGTTTCTATGTTCTTTCAATAGGTGGCAGTTTAGCAACAGGTACTCTACTGATTGAGTCTCACCGCATGAGCACGTGTCATCATTCGAAATTTTTAATTTTGAGAGAAACTGTTTAAACGGAATACGGCCTGATCGTAATCTAAATATTATTGTTTGATCTATTTTCGTAATTTTCAGTGTATTTCTTTTGTACGGTATTTCTTGCATTAAATTTTTATAGTGATTCCCTGTTGTTTCATCGTTCCACTCCTTGTTCCATATATCATGTATTTGTTTTTTTATTACTTTAGTTAACACTTCTTTAGATAAATTTATTACTGCCTTGGGTCTATTATCAATTCTTGCACCATTGGCTAGTATGTCAGCTTTTTCATTTCCAAATATCCCTTTATGACCAGGTATCCATAAAAAATAAATTTCAAATCTTTTTTCCATTAAATACAAGAGTTCGTCTATTATTTGGCCTATGTTAGTTTTGATAAACCATTTTTGAGATCTTATAGCTGCGTCTATCGCAGTCAAAGTGCTCTTGGAATCTGTTAAAATAATCCATTTTTTTTTTTGTTTTTGTTGTTCCATCCAGATTAGAGCTAAGTCAATTGCCGCTATTTCTGCTGTTAGTAAGTCAAATATCGGGTAACAACCCAAGGCTAAGCCATCATTTGGGGGTATAAATACACCCATCCCACCTTCATAAGTTATTCTGTCAAAAGAGCCATCAGTATATATAGTTCTAAACTCTGGGTATTTAGAAAAAATTCTTTCGTTTATAATAGCTGCTGGATTTCCTTGGGCCAGGGGGGGGGTTGATACAATATCTATTGTGTCCTTAGTTGAGAATATCTTATGATTCTGGATATAAATATTATTGCTTACATCTGTATCTATCAGTGGGGGGTATCAAAACATGTCATAGTCAATCCTCTTAAGTATTCTGACTTAATAGCTTCTTCAATTATTTCAATTAACGAGTCAGTTCCAGGATTTGAGTATTGTCTACAATAGCTAATCATAAAGGTTGCAAATTTTTGTGACCACCTAATATGCGGAGGAGGGAGGTTTGTGTCCGCATATAGTGTTCTGATTGGTGAAGTATTTAATGCGCCAGTTATAATTCTTAATATTTTTCTTTCTGATATTACTAATTTTTTGGTTGCAGTTTTTTGTTTTTGTTGTTCGCGCTAAAAAGGGTCCATAAGGGTCTATCATTGCTATAATTAAATATTGCATAAGGAGTCTTTGTATAAACCATGGTGGTTCCCATTTCGTGGAGACTAGTCTTCTTACTGTGGCGTATCTTACTTCAATTTTTTCCTTTAATCTGCTAATGAAAGGGTTCCAACTTAATTGATCGTCCATCACAACCCCTAAAAATTTGTGCTGTCGTCTATAAGGAAGGGGTTCACCGTCCATTCTGACTATGAAACTATCTGGTCTTTTTTTCCTGGTAAATACTATAACTATGGTTTTAAATTTTTAATTTATGTTTTTCACTCCAAAGTATCAACTGATCACATATGTTTTGCATTTTTTTGTTTTAGGTGTGATAGTGATTGATTTGACACCCATACCGCAATGTCATCGGCGTATACAAACATTTCTGCATCTTCATCTAGGTATTTATGTATGTTACAAGTAAGTATCGTAAATAAAGTTGGGCTTAATATTGGTCCTTGTGGTAGACCTCTGTTCTGTTTTGTCCAAATTATATTATTTACAGTTTTCATTCCTATTCTTCTGTTTGTAATGAATTGTCTTATCCATAAGATGTATTTTTTTGGGATCTTTATCTCGTTTAGTTTGTTTATTAATACTTGGGGTTGTACTGAATCATAAGCTTTCTGTATGTCTAAGAAGATCGCTGCTACATATTCCTTTCTTTCCCATTTTGAGTAAACATAGTCTGTTAATCTCATGATCGCCCAGTTCGCTTGTCTTCCTTTCCTGAATCCGATTATATATTTTGGTAGTTTATTTTTTGTTTCTAAATACATGGATAGTCTATAGTTTATCATTTTCTCCATCAGTTTTGCTATGTTAGATATAAGGGATATCGGTCTGTATTCGCTTGGTGTTTTAGGGGATGGAACTTTAGGTATCGGGACTATTAGACCATCCTTCCATACTTGAGGTATTTCACTGTTTTTCCATGAGTCGTTATAAATTTTTAATAATTTTATTATTGAATATCTAGGTCCAGGGCTCATTATTTATTAAATCTGGTCCAGGGCTTTTTTTTCTTTAATGTACCCCTTGCATTATATAAATCATCTTCGGAAAAAGGGGTGATCCACTTTTCCTCTTCTTCTGGTTCTAATTCTGGTTCTAATTCTTCTTCTGGTTCTAATTCTGGTTCTAATTCTTCTTCCATTTCCTCATCCATGTACTCTTTTTCCTTTTCCTTGGGTCCAGCATATTTCAATAGTACCTTCACTGATTCTTCAGGATTCAATGGGTTGTTTTCATTATTTACTATTATTGGTGTTTTTGGTCTTGCCATGAAATTCATACTCTTAATGACTTTCCAAATTTGTGATTTGCTATTTTTTCTGCAGGCTGCAAGGAATATTCTCCAGAATTTTCTTTTCTTTTTCTTCAACCTTTTATTTGTTGACGACACTATTTCTTTCATGCTGACTAGACATTCCATGCATCTGCACCTTCTGAACTCTCTTTTGGCATTATTCCTTTTTCTTATGAGTTATCTACATTCTTTGTCCAACCATTCCGGTTTGTTAGTCTGTTTTATTTTCCAAAGTGAGATGGTGAACAATTCTACAACAATGGTGAAGGGAAGTTTTGAAGAGTTAAATTCCATATTGTTGAGGGAAAACATTAAATTCTACATTGTTCATTGGTATTTTGACTTAAAACTAAATGGAACACATGTGATGAAGAATTCTATTTGAAAATAAATTTGAAAAGTATAATTTTAGTGGATTTAAAAATGTATTATAAGAATTTTAGTGTTTATAGAATTTTTTTACATAAAATGTTTTGCCATGTGACAAAAATGGCTCTCAATTTTAACACAGAGAAAATTAAAGGCATCAAAATTTATTATTCAATTAAGTTACAAATAATTGAAGAAGCTGAAGGTAATAAAAAATATAAATAATAGTTATTAAATAAAAATGAAAAATAAAATAATAATTAACAATTAACAAAATAATTAATAAATAATAAGTAAAATCAAAATAAAACTAGAAATATAAAATCAAATAAAAAATAATAATAATAAAATAATAAAAATAATAAAAAATATAAAATTGCAACTGAATGCTATTTAATTAAAAAAAAAAAAAAAAAATCAACATTTCCAATTTTCTTAGCCGAAAACTATAAAATCTGAATTTTCAGACTTCAGAAATGAGTAAATATGTCCACTGTTTGTGAGAGTACAAATAGTTAGATATAGTTCTTTAACACTTCATTGCTAATTGCTAATACATGAATTCATAACTAATCTATAATACAACACTTGCAGTAATTTTTTGCTTTTCAGACTTATACATAATCTTTCAATTAAAAAAGCCATTTCCTATTTTCTTAATTTAATTTTGCGTCTTTTTATGTTTGATTTCTGAGCCTCTGTTGAGTTTTGAATTGCTTCTCTACTGTGTGTTTCATGAATAATCGACTACATAGATTTCACATATGCAACTACTCTTCAAAAAATATCATATTTGTCTTGTCTGCAAATTTTCAAAAAGTATGCAAAGGAACCCTCGAAATTGTATGTCACAGACTTTCACCAAATTGAAATATGTTACTCAATTGAAGCTACTATAGATGCTTGCAAAATAAGAAAGTGCGAAATTTTGTTTCTTTCAAAATAAATCATGAAAACGAAAAAATTTGAGCACACATAGCCATACAAGGACACCATTGTTAAAGTGGTCTGTTTGTATTAATGCGCTTAACGGAACTTCTTTCTTCAACTGCTCAGCAATAAGCACGAATCCACTTCACATGAAATCAATGGATTTAGACAGCAGATGACAATTGAATGGATTCTCAAATTTCTAAACAAACTTAGTTTTTATAAATAAATTATTACAATTAGCTAATTGCCTTCCAGTAAAAAATGTCTATAGTAATTAATAACCATTTCTTTAATTTATTATTTCATTTTATTGTGTAATTCGGTACTCTTCCTAAATTTTTTGTTCATATGCTGGCTTCATGTGCAACGTCGAGTAATACGTTGCGTTGGTGAGGGGGTATGTATCGCAGTGTTTTATAATTTTAAATAAAAATAGTATTCATGGATGGTTACCTCATCTTATAAATTATTTCGAGACGAATAATTTTACAGTAAAATAAAGGTTTTATGCTTAATAACAGTGCTCTAACACCAATTCTTTGGCGACTGCCACTAACGATTTTGCTTCTCCTCTTACCGCCATGTTTGTTGAACTTTGCACTTCCAGAGTGCTCCGCCGCCACGCATCGCTATTGCTTTTACGGTGTGCTTGCACACAAAAAAACTATCTTCCATTAACTTCGTGGGGTCCCTTGTCAGTGTAAGTGACTTTTAGTGTCATTCCTTATCCTATATCTAAATCAAGTGGCTCAGTCAATAGAGAAATTTTTACAGTATAATTTCATTTAATTACTGTAAATATTCTAATATAATGCGAAAAATTTTGACCTGAAGAAGCACTTAAATTTGTGGGGCCACGTTTTACAAGAGGGAATAAATGGCGCTATAATGCCGGGGGGGGGGGTTAACAAACTTCGATCTGACACATTTCAGGCGAATCTAGCCTATAATATTTAATACACTGGTACCTTACTGTATAATGTACTGTAATGTACCAATATATTCAGTATTTTGCGCTAGTCTCATTTGAAATTCGTCAGAACGAAGTTTGTTTGAAATCATTCTGCCACCATCTTCCGAGTTAGCTTTTTGGTGACGGAAAAGTGGATGTGAGATTGAGAAAAAAGCAAATTATAAGTATATTAATTTGCTTTTTTTCTCAATTTCCCATCCATATTTCCATCGCCAACAGCTAACTTTGAGGGGGGGGGGGGAGCAATGATTTCAAACGAACTACAATCTGACGAATTTCAAACGAAACTAGCGTATAATATTGAATATACCAGCACATTGCATTATCTCATACAGAATATACAATATACAGTACATTGTTCAGTTATTATCAATAAACGGCGACAAGACGACAAGAGAAGTTATAATAAATGAAACTTGATAGCAGTGACTTTTTCGAGAATTCACTTTTGCATTAGCTTTTGGAGATGCAAAATTGAGGAAAAAAAGTGAATTTTCGACCAGTAAATGCATGAATACATAATATGAACAAAGATAATTTCAAAAAATGAAAATACAATAAAAGCACATGTAATCTGTAACTGTAATCTACTGTAACTGTATCGTTTTTGTCTTCTTCAAAATTAAATAACCTTTTATTATTTTTTAATAAATCGTAGTCTGTACTGTATTAGGGAACTTTTTGAAGAATCGGGCAATAATGAACTGGATTTTGAAGGTTTATAATTGAAAAGATCCAGGTCCAAAAATAAAAATTAGGAGAAAACGCCATATCGTTTTGTTCATTTTTGAGAGCAACTGAAACTCAACTCATTCTATCGATGATATATTTCTGAAATTTCACGCTATTTGCTTGGGCTTTTTTTAAGAGTAGCTCTATACATTTGGCTAATAAATTATGCAAAAGACATTCTAGTAACGCTTGTACATACGCAGTTAAACATTATTAGTAAAAATGCTCATATTTTTATATTCTGATTGCAGGGTGTAATCTCTACAGTAGTTTGTCAAGTTTTCGGAAAATGGCATTGCATTGGGTTGAAAACCCTGCATGTTATAAAGATGTCGAATTTTTTTTTAAAGAAACCTTTATATCTCCAAGAATATATGTGCTATTCTCATACAAATGAACGGAGCTAAGTAGAAGAAGTCTCATAAGCATATGCTACAGCTACAACGCATTTCAAGCATTATTTTTTTACAGGGTGATCCCAAACATTATCTTTTTTGTTCAATTTGTTGCTGGTCCCCTATTTGCCTTCGGGACAAAACCTTCGCTGAAGTTTCAGGATAATTCATCAAGTATTTTTCTAGATATTCGACAAAATATCTAAAATTGAAAGTGTTCACTCAGTCAGTTCAATGTACAGTTCATTCCAAAAGCATTTTACTTGCTTGGCAGGAAATGAGCTATGCGAAGTTGATCGGTTATAAAGTCTAGTAGTTTGAAATGGACTTGGCCGCCCAGAGTGGATGAGGTTTATGACTGGTGTGGGCGAATTACAGTAGTTTTGACTGAAAAGGTTAATCATTTCTTTTTATTTCAGTAAGATAGACTTTGCAGGAGAAATATTTAACGCACTTATTAAAAACAAAGCAATAAATGTTTAAAAATATCTCAAGAATGTTCGATGAGGGTTTATCCTCCGTAAAACTCAGATGTTTAAAATATTGATTAAAAAAGAAACAGGCTGAATTCACACCAGGAACCTTTGAAGAGCTGACGTTCCTGGTTCAATTCCAAGCTTTGGAATTTTCTTTCCTATTTTCATCAATAAATATTTATTTATTTAATTTTTCAGTATTTCGGACATTGATACACTGGTGAACAAAAGTTTGGGGTAAGTGTGTTTTCTAAGAAAACAGTTATTTAGAGATTTTATTGTTATGACACCTTTTTACTTGCTATTGAATATATCAAAATTGACAATTGAATAATTGATCTTTAAATTTGTTTTTAAGTTACATCCAAATAATGCAAATTACACTGGTCAAAAGTTTGGGGTAACAGGTAAATAATCATCAAGATATCAAAAGTAAAGGAAATTAATATGAAATCTGACCGCTATTTGACTTTATAACTTGAAGAAGACGATTTGTCATTGATGAAAATAACTTCTTGATGGTGTTTGGTGCTATTTTAACAGTGGAGGCCTCAATTGCATTGATTAGCTGCATAAGAGTTGAATACTGTTTGTCAGCATAAATATCCTGGCTCATAAGATGCCAAACATTTTCTATAATGTTGAGGTCAGGACTCCTTGCCGGCCAGTCTAGTTTACGAACTGTTAGTGGAAAATCATTCAGTAAAAATTCGTGCTGTGTGGATAGATGCATTGTCTTGCTGCCATACCCATTGTTTTTGTCTGTAGTGTCTCTTGCAGAAAAGAATGGATGTGCTTTGAAGGTCTTATAAGTATTGGTTGCCGTATATTTGCCCTCAATTACTTTTATCTTCAGGTGACCCGTGTTTGAAATGGCACCTAATGGCATCACATCTCCTCCTCCCATTTGGTGCTTATTTCTGACCAGAGCAATTGGTTTTTGGCCTTGTTTTTT
>JAHWFO010040748.1:143535-207144 GCA_023313115.1 Rhysida immarginata
CTTTAATCGATGAAGTGAAATGGTATGTAATTGACTTAATTGTTAATTTTCTATGCGGCTTTGAACTCTTTGAACAATTGAACTTTAATTTACTGAATGTAAAGCATTTTAATAATACTCGTTTGTTTATTGTAAATTTTAACTTACTAACCCGTTAACCAATTTTATTACAATTCTGATTTTTGCATTTATCTTAATAAACGGTTTGAATTTAACTTAATGTCTTTGTTCATTTGTGAATCACGCTCTTTCGATCTTTTTGATGGGAGGGGAGGTCCCAGTTTCTTAACTGATGTCGTTTGATTTAAAGTTATTGCGGGCACAACGGTTTTGTTTTATTGAAATCCACTATACGATCACTACTTTTTAGGTTAAGGGTAAATTTTACTAACGGTTGGGAATACTGTCATTGTTACATAATGATAACAATACAACATCCGTTACAACAGAAGGGCTACTTATAGCCCTTTCCAATGTCAAATTCAGCTATTCCGAAATTATGAAAGCATGCAAGAAGTGAGGCTTCATAGTTTCCAAGAAAGGGATATCAAGTGTACTAAATAACATTGCCAAAACCAGAAGCAGTGCCATTCCTGAAGGTAAAAAGCAGGCCAATCCAAGCCATCCCCTAGCCGTTGTCTGGAAAGTTTGGGCTCTCATCACCGGATATAACCCACCAACACAACGGCCCAGTGTACTGCGGGTAGGGACATCTGTGTACATGGTAAACACAATTATCAACTGTGATTTACAACTGAAGAAGTAATACATATAACTGCTTATATGTCATAAGTTGTTGCTATGCCATGTTCAAGAACGACAGACCAAATGCTGTAAATTTTAAGGACAATACCTGGCAGATAAAAAGTGAAAACATGTGGTCCCGCCAGATGAGCAACTGCAACAAGAGCCGAGCCATTTTTTACTGCACAAGGGGTCTTAAGGACTTTAGAAAATGGTACTGTGAATGCAAGGAAACATTTTCGAAAGGTTTCATGATTGTGGCGGTATACAGATACAACAGCAAGTTGAGTCAAAGACCAAGGTTAATGCCATGTACAATCAGATTAATGTTCTAACCCTCATATCTTCTCTTGCCATCCCCGGTTTTTACGGTACAGAGGTAAACAAGGCATGGCTGCACCAAAAGACAAAGCGCTGAGTCCCACCACCACGTCAACTCGCCTGTTCCTAGAACACATGCAAGAAGATACCAGAATCCACTCCATTCCATTAAAGAACATACCCCGTCAAGTCGCTGGACGCATCGTCTATTGATTTTTCTGGCTTTGGCCTACTTAAACAGGCTCTTGGAAAGAGACAACCGCAAAAAAATGATTACGAATTGATCTTGGTATTCTGCGTTCCAGCCTCCTGCAGTGGAAACGACGACGTAGGACAATAGCAGTGATGCATAGCTACCAGACACTTGATGGTGGCAAAAGAGGTATTCCACCTTTTCTGGCCCTCTGTAACTACAGGGTGATTCAGTCAATTTCTGACCATTTCAGTACTATGATTTATTGACCCATTAATGTTTACAAACTTAGCATTTTTGTATGATATTTTAGGCAGTTTGGAGTTTTTATTCCCATGGAAAAGTCTTGATGATATGCTCAATGTGACCACCACGAACGTTTTGAACTGCTCGCAGCCGAATGGTGAAGTTGTTCATAACTCTATCCAGGATTTCTGCATCCACAAGGGTGCAGCAGTCGACGATGCTTTGTCGCAGCTGGTTAGGGTTCTTGGTGCTGTAGTGAACACACTGTCTTTAAGGAACCCCCAGACATAAAAATCACATGGGTTTAGGTCAGGACTCGTAGGGGGCCAAAGAAAGCCACCCCCGAATCGATCTGGAAACCTGTATGAAAATGACACGATTTCCGAATTTCTGATTGAGAAAGTCTAGCACTTCATTAGTGGTGTGTGAGGCCTAGCCCCATCCTGTTGAAACCATTGATGTCGAAGCGATATATGCCTCCTTCGCAGCTCGGGGATGATGAAGGTTTCCAACATGTTAAGGTAAGCCTGTGACGTTACGGTGCCCTCAAAAAGAAACGGACCAATGATGCCTCATTTGGAAATCGCGCACCAAGCCATAACCTTTCGTGGATGAAGAGGTGACTTATGGATCTCATGAGGGTGCTGGGAACCCCTAAAATGAACATTGTGCTTATTAACATCTTTTACCAATTTCTATGTCAAATTTGAGTAAATGTGATTATTTTGTTTTGTAGTAGGTGTCCTCGTAGAGTTGGATGGCAGGGTGCAAGCATGCGCGCGCTAATCTTTTTTTCTAATTTTTTTTCTTATCATCTTTAGTAAAGCATCAAAAGCCTCAAACCATCGATAGCGATTGCCGATGTCCTGACATCAAGAGCCGTTGCCACCGCAAGGCAAGCTCACTACAGCTTGACCGTATAGACTGCCTGGCTCCTGTCGTTTACGTGGGGGCGTATCAAGCGGCGTCAGGTTATGGGCACTGGTGGTGACGGATGAGGGACTAGGCAAGCCCCTGATCCAAGGCGCAGGCGGATCAAAACCGAAAAATGCAGAAAAAACTGGAGCCTTAAACAGCCCTTTCAAGGGCTTTTAATTAATGCAGAAAAAGCTGAATAATTGCCAAAAAACCGCTCCGCTCAAATATGGGACCAGCGGTCGAACATCTCCGAAGGAGATGTGAGAGCGCGACGCATCCCAACCTAGTACATCCACGCGAGATAAATCATCATCAATACGTACATAATTAAATTAATTAATTTCTGATCATGCTTCCGTTGACATCACGGCCTCACCCAAGATGGATGCCCTGCTATCGGAAATTATTTTTCACACATTTAGGATTTGAATTAATTGTTTTTAAATATGAAATGATGTTACATGTATTAATGCATCAATCTTTCGATTTAAATAAACTTGTGTGATTTCCCCTCTTCATAAAAGCAAATGACATAAAAAGAGGTAAAAAAAAAAAAAAAAAAAAAAAAAAAAAGATTTTGCCTTTTGCTTCCTGTTTGTTTGTTTCTTAATACATCTGCTATTTAATAATATTGGAACAGAATGTATCCTCGGTGGCTAAGAACGTTAGGGCACAGGTCTTCTGACTCTTGTGATCATCAGGTCACAAGTTCAAATATCGCAGTAGTATTGGTGTTTATAATTGTCTTTCCTAAATGCTCTAATCTGCATTTGGCCGGAGTGAAGGCCTAACTGACCAATTTCCCTTCAAATTAACCATGCTGTCTTCATGCATGGAAAAAATTGGAGACCTCGTATTGCAGTGAATAGATGACGGTTGTAAATGATGAGGACTAACCCTATGACTAACCCAACTCTTGTGAGAACTGAAATAAGACCAAGACTCTGTAATTCAAAGAGTGCATCATACATAAGGCTTGAACATGCAAACTTCGACTGCTACCAAATTAAAATCGTCACGTGGGGCTTTAGCTCTAAATACCGTAATCTTGCGTGCATAATCCGCTTCTCAGCTTACCGCACGATTAAAAAGAATTTCTTTGTTGTAAATACTGTTCTCACATAACCCCCTTCTTAGATTATCCACAATTGTCGATAAATTATTGACTAAAACTGTAACAGAAAAATAAAGAGTTGAATATCACTTTCATCGAATTTTATAGTGCTACTAAATTTGACATTGAAACTACGCTTATTCATTCACAAAGATTAATTTACAAAAAAAAATATTTCATACATCAGAATTATTCCATTAGGCCTACTTAAAACTCACTTTACTCAATTTTCTTGAAATGAAATAAAATATCATTCTAGCAAATTTTTTATATTAGCAAATTTATGCGGGTTATTTGCGTGAGATTACAATATCTGTCTCTATTATTTGATGGTTCAAATCGAGCATTTGTGCTGTGTGACAGTAATATAAGGTGTCCTAAAAGCTCCTGTACTTACTGTTCCTGAATTTATTATACAAATACATCAAAGTTTACAGCAGTACTATATATTTGAATCTATAAAATGAAGTGGTGCATGTACCATTGACAAGGAATTTGTAGAAAAATTTATAATAAATGTTCGAAATGACTGCCATTTTCCTGGAGGCATAGCTCAAACATTTGGGCCTATTTTGAGGTAGATGTTTCAAGATTGCAGGAGTGACGTCTGTGCCATTCATTTAATTGTAATTTTCAGCTTCTATCATGTGGGGATTATCTGTATGTTCTTTAAATACTGCATAGAAAAGTCAGTGATGATCAAAGTTTCTAATTTTCAATTTTCAAGCAATTTACGGGAACTTTTAGGATAAGCAAAATTTATGCAGGTATTTAATGAACAAAGTGTATGCATGTATTTTCAATGGTAAGTACACAATTTTAATTCGTAAATTCAATATATATTACCACTGTAAGCTCTGATGGATTTGTACAATAATTTCAGGAAGAGTGAACATGGGAACATTTAGGACACCCTGTAAAAGGAATTGAAGAGACACTACGTGCTAAACGAAATTGATATATGGATATTTTTCACTAAAACTGACAATAATTCTTCAGTATATGTAATAGAATCACAAGTTGTATTTATTTACAGTTGATTTAAGGCCACATCCATTCTCTGGAGTTATCGGAGAGAAACAAAACTCTTGCATCTCTCTAGTATGTTGTTTAAACCCCAACCTTTGCATCTCTCTAGTATTCTAATAAGATCTTTACAAGGAGTTTTGTCGAAATTCGTTGAATAAGTTTTGTGACGATTTCAGTCATTTTCATTTTTCTTTCCATTTTTCCCAAATAAAATTTTAGAAAGCTTAAAGGTAAATTCTATGATAAATACAACTTTGTTTAAAATAAAAGCTGAAGGTCTCAATAATAACTTAGCATATATAAAAATATCTAATTCGGACTCAAAATTAATAAAATGGACGAAAAACCTTCATTCCCCCCTCCCCTCCCTCTATGGTTGACACAGATGTCTCTGGTCCGATTGATGTCATTGTGACGTCAACAAGTAGTGAAAAGTCCAAAGGATTTACAGAATTGTGACAAATATGTCGCACAACACATTGCAGTAAGTGTTGATCATCAGGGAAGCTACAGCAAGTGGCATCATAATGGAAAACCAGTACAAAAACAAGAGCAATAATAACTGTAACAATTTTATTACAGTGACAGCGATACACAAAAGTGTTAGCAGAATTCAATGCTACCGAAGCTGTGCATATAAGCTATGGAAATGGGATCACCATTTGTGGAAACCCCCCGCCTCTAGGGGAATGTGGAAATGGCAGGATCATAGCTTTATCTTTAAAATGAACTGAGAATATACGCTGTTCGTAGTTGGATATCAGTTCTCTCATTGGCAAAGGCTAATCCACTGCTTTTTAAAGAATTCTGATTGTGGAAATCTATGAAATGGAAATTAATATCGGATTTCTTACAAATAAAACAGAGAAGGAAATTAGTTTTTCACATAAGATTTATTTACGGTATTAACATGAATGTACATTTCGATAACTCATCTTCTTCAGAGTGATATACAAATATACAAATATACAAAAATACAAAGTAAAAATAATAATTATAATCCATTATGTAGCAGAAAAATTGTGTACAGTCTAAAGAAGGGTCAAATTAGAGGCAAAGAAACAGATTACGATATTGAAGGTCCAATCGGACACGTCCATAGGTCCTGTGTCCATGTTGAGGAACTCATTGATTGGTTTCTGGTTGATTTCTAATGATTCTAGTAAATTCAGCATTTTTGGATTATCTTCTGTATGAAGATTTTTTATCAAAATTGTTTTGTCCTTAAGACCTGGTCGATGAAATTAGAATTATTAACATTTCCATTTCTAATACTTACAAAAACATAGTTGCCAACATTCAAAAGTGAAAAATCAGGAAATATAAACCAAGAGTTACACCGGAAGTAAACTAACCCGAATTTATGGGAAATAATCTTACTTTGATCATAGAGGCGAAAGAAATAATGACTAATGAAAAATAACAAAACGATCTATTAGCACTCATATACATGTTAATCGCATACTGTAGTTAAAAGATTGAAAGGCCCTTTTCTTGAATCCTTAAATTTTTCAGTGCAGCTCTTTTTAGAAATAGCATCATGTTGTTTGGACATTTTAATTTTTTTTTTCATTATATATTAGTTTCCACAGCCTTTTTAGTACGATTTTCAAGACTAAATGACTGATGTGGTATATTTGTTATAACATGAATGTGTGGTTGCTATGAAGAAGAGGTCAACGGTGCTATCTTGTACTAAGTTTTCTTTTTAGAGAAGCATTTTGTTCACAAACATCAACTGGAAATCGTCGAATACAGCCACGGTGAACAGAATTTTCAACTAATTTGTTTACTTAATACAAAACCGGGAGATTTTTTATTTAAATTGGTAGGGCAAGAGATTTGTCTAGAAATCGGGAATCTCCTGCCAAAAGCGGGAAAGTTGGCAAACATGCAAAATGCTCTTTTATTCTAGTACAAAGAGAAAACATTAATTGGTAGTGTAAAAGATAAAATCGAATCTTATGAAAACAGCTGCTTATATGAAACTGCATGTAAATCGTGTGATAAACTGTATGGCAGTCATTTTCGAAGAAAGATTTATATTAGAATAAAAGATAATTTTGCAAGTACATGTATTAGAAATGGAAACTTTATTAACTCTATACCAGGTCACAGCTTCAGTTGAGAGTGACGTCACGGAATGACGTCGCTTATCGGACATAGTGCACCCTTCGTATCCTTTTACCGCTAGACCGTCCTATATTCTTGAAAGTAGAATAGTCAAATGGTTCTGTCAGATATCATTTTTTAAAATCTATATTTTAAATTCCAAGGGTGATTCATTCGACAGTTCGTTGGAGAAAACTACTGCATCTCTAAACTTCATTTTGGTCTTAAATGAAAGATCTTACGTCTGTAGATTTGTCAAAGTTAGTTTTTTTTCCATAATTACTAATAATTAGCGGTAATTTACAATTCAAACTTGCTTACGCAGGCAAATCAAACAATCCTCTCCACAATGATGTCACAATCAACAACTTTGCTAGAATTGATGATCAAATTAACAACAATTACATAAACAATTAATAATGATAACAATAAACAACAATACAGGCAAATAGATTCTTAATTAAAGAGATGGAATCCATCTAGTTAATGTTTAAAGTACTTTAATCCTCTTCGTGAAAACTCTATCATCTTTCATTTCTGACACATCTCTTTCACATTCTTCACATAGGAACAAGACTTTACCATATTACAATCAATTATTACATTGTAATTATTTTATTTTATTTTTTTTTTTTAATTTCGTCAAATGGCTTTAATATCTGCCAATTTTTTTATTATATCGAGGAGAAAAATATGAAATATGATTGCAGAAAGAATTTTGAATTTCTTATACAGAAAATTATCCGAACTGTTTCTTCATGCGGACAAACTGCAACCGCTTCACTCGTGACATCACTCTCTACTAAAACTGAGGCAGGGTATAGTTTCGCCGACTACATCCTAAGGACAAAACATAATTTTGATAAAGTTTGGTAAAAATTCTTCATACAGAAAATAACCCAAAAATGCTGAATCTACTAGAATCATTAGAAATCAAACGGAAACCGATCAACGAACACTCCTCATCATGAAGGTGGGACTGATTGGACCTTCAGTAATGGCGTAATCTGTTTTCTTTGCTTCTAATTAGACCTGTTTCTTGACTGTACACAATTTTTCTACTATATAGTGGATTATAATTATTATTTTTATTTTGTATTTTCAATTTCAAGAGGAAGAAGATGAGTTAGTCATCGAAATGTACATTTGTGTTAATACCGTATTATGTGGAGAAGTTGTTTTCCTTCTCTGTTTTATTTACACAAGGTGTTCCAACAGTACACGTTCAAAATGAAAAACTGAGTAGACGACCTCAATATCTATGAGAATCATCACCATGTATGTTATCCGAAATATTATTACCATTATGGAGATATTAACGATTTTGTGATTTTGTCAGTAATCCTACCTTATTCCGTTAAAATGTGTGTTTTCGGGAATGTATGTCATTTTATTGGAATTTGGTTACATGTAGTGGAATTGTAACATTAAATTTCAGAAAATGGACAAATAGCTTACAAAAAATTTTTCAAAAATCAAGATTAAAGTAGGAAGTTCTGAGTTGTCGTGAAGTTTCAGAAATCTTTGATGATGAATCTAAACAAAATAAATCAAATCAGCAACACTGGTAGATATTTTAAAAAATAATCCATTTAATAGACTGTCAGAGAAAAAGATTCATCATCAAAGATTTCTGAAACTCGTTACTGACAAAATCACAAAATCGTTAATATCTCCATAATGATAACATTTAGGATAACATACATGGGGATGATTCTCGTAGGTATTGAGGTCCTCTAGTTAGTTTTTCAATTTTAGTGTGTACCATTGGGACACCCTGTACATCTTCATCCACAGTTTCAAATGAATCTCACGTATATCGGATTCTTATTTACATACCCAAACACAGAACAATTTAAAAGCATTCTGACAGAAAATAGGTTAACCAACTCTTGCGATATGTAGAATCGAAAGCAACTAGAATCTCCGCGACAAAATTCCCTCAGGTTCTGCCCTTTTTCCTGGAGCAGGGATAGGAGAACCGGAGGGCCAATTTTCAATCTTCAGAGGCATATCTTTCTTAATGAAATATTAGGATAAATTGAAAAATTTTGATATATACTTTATTAATCTGAATTAATACGCAAAAAAAAAAAAAATAGAGTCGAATTTTTCCGTGGAGATTACCTTTTACCAATTTAAAGTACTTATATTATAACAAAGCATAAAGGAGAATCAAAAAGTAACTTTAATATTGCCACTGAAGCTATATTTAGGGAAGGTATGTCATTAGCAGTATCCTTTTACAGTATTATCCACAAATTGTAAATCAAGCTACCCTTAAAGTGATGCTTCTGCTAAATAAAAAAAGCTGAACTAGTCTTTTGCATCATGTTATAATGGAATAACAAGGATTTTTATGTTCCTCATTCCTTTAAAAAAGAATTAGTATTACCACTAAAAAATTTTTTCTCAATTCAAATAAATTGAATTACTTAATTTTTTTTTTTATTAATAGGGCTGCTAATCATTAGCATAAGATCAATTCAGCCTTGACATAAACGCATTTTTCCACTCAATCCAGCTTTCTTATAAAGAACAAAATTTTTACCGTTGACGCTATCCAACACCAAAAAATAAAAAATAATTAGCTATTAGAGAGTGCAATGACTTCCAATTTTTAAACATGTAATGCCATTCATTACAACCGATTGTTGGTATTTGCCAATAACAGTTTTGGCATGATTTCTAACTCTAGCAACCTTTATGAGAATACTCAGGCTTTTTCATTTTTATTACTTGTATTGAGGGGAAAAAAATATTAATTGAGACTGTATTGGTCGCATTACTTGACATTCCACGTTTTACCATAGATTACACATTTTGAATTTTAATGTGGATAATAGAAAATAAATTGGTTAAGTTTTTTTGGTTACGTTGAGAGATACAGGGGGAGGGGTAACCAAAAAAAAAAAAAAAAATTACACGTGAAAAGGTATTAAAAATAAAAATAAAAACTAAAAATAAAAAATAAAAATATATAAAAAAAAACTAAAAAAAAAAGTGACTTATTGTATATAATCTTTTATAATTATATATATAATTTGTTGTTTCATATTTTTAAATGAATGTTAATATTAAACTTGCAGATGATTTATCTTTCACCATAGAGCAGCATTATGATCACTACCATGGCATTTAGTCAAATGAAGTTAACTGGGAAGTCAAATTTAAAGGCTAAGTTTGACTCAAAAATGTTGCTTCGGGGAAAAGATGCCAAGGCATGATACGAACATATTAATAAGCAATTTAAGTATAGTTTCAAATCACAATTTAATTTTGAAATTTTGGATACAATAAAATTCGAAATTAAGAAATACTGTAAAATTTCCTTATTCTTCAATAACTGAATAACAGAACGGCATTTCATTATTAGGAGATGAGTAGTAGCTGTTGAGCAATAGCATCAATTCAATGAAAATATACAAAACACGTTTGCAAATGAAGACAACATATTCAGGGGGGGAAAAAAGGTTTAGAAACACACTATTGAGAGTAACAGGGCACATCACATACGACGAACTTTAAAATTAATATTCCCAATTATCATTCAGTTGATGATGAAATCAAGATTATATACATGAAAATCTAAGTTTATAGAAGGGAGAAAAAAAAAACACTAAATGAAAGTGACAGATTCTGAGATAACAAGCACAGGTTATTCTTTAGAATTTAGTGCAAATGAAGAAGACATATATAGGATCACATAAATTAAGATCATCTAAAATCTGAAAAGATTGGGGGAGAAGGTAGTGCGAAGGGATTGTTTTTGGAATAAAATGATTTTCCTCTTTAATAAATGCTATTTCAAGTTCAAAGAAACAACTGTTATTATGTTTCACTCCCATCTGAATCATAATTTGTCTTTAACGGCTGGTACATACTGTATATGCAAAATGCAAAACAGATTTTCTTACGACACACATTTCATTGTTCGTTGGCCTTTCTTTTCATTAGCATAATTAACGTCCTTTTTGAAGATTTTGTTTTTAATTATTAATAATAATAATAAAAAATATTTTATTTTTTAAAAATATAACATTTTTAACTTAAAACTTGTTAATATTATAATAAATATTCTAATTGGAGCTTTAATACATTAGAATGAGTATTTTTATTTTATAAATATTAATGCATTATTATACATAAAGATGGTATTATCTTTTTATGATTCAAATATTGTATTTTAGAAACTGGCCAAAAAATATTTATAAATTTCATTGTAATAATGATTTTGCTTATGATGCTGCTGTAGTTTAATATTATTAGGGTTGCTCTGTAGTGTTTTCTAGTAAGGATATTAAGGTGAATCAGTGTGTTGTTTTTTTTAAAGGTTGGCCAGTTATTTTTACAATGCTTGTGAATTTCTTGTTATTTCTAAGATTGGCTGAAATGGATATGTGGAGGTGGAGAAGGCAAAGGCCTGGATCATTGCAGCAGGAGCAAGAGCAGCAGCAGCAGCAGCAGCATCTGTCTTGTTCTTGTCGAGATAACGCATTCTCTACGGATGGTGGGGGGAAAAGGGAAAATGTTCGTTTCCCATTTGACATGAGTGAGGAAGATGACGAGGTGGGAAGAAGAAGAGGAGGGAGGAGGTGAAATGGGGGTAGTGGGGGGGAGGTAGGGGACATTTTAATTTTTGTTTCAATGGGATGAGGAGGAGGAGGAGGAGGAGCAGAAATGTATTATTGTTTTTCTTTTTATTGTATAAACAAACGAAAACACTCACCCATATATCGGAACGGCTTCTGGCTACTAATTCATCGAAAGAAACTGTACAATTGGCTACAAAATCATCGGGAGGAATAGCAGCATCGTGAAACACTGTTAAACCGAGATTTTTCGCATCGTGCACTTCAGATCTGAAATCTTCGTTCCACACCGGTCGAAACGTTTTCGATTTGGTCGTCGAGCGATCGACGTGAATCTCATCGACGTCGATCGACACGTAAGGGTCTATCAGTTGCTGCTGGGGCTTGCCGACAACATTGTGTCGGGTTGCAAAATCCGTCGGTTTCAGATCGACTGCTTCCAATATTTTCAGCTTCACCGTTCCCGTAAACATTGGCTCGGCTTGAGATATTTCCACCAACCAACCCAATCGACCAACCGACCGACCGACCAACGCTGCCAGTCAAGAATCCAAGATGTACATATTCAAATCCAT
The DNA here is from genome assembly GCA_023313115.1 of Rhysida immarginata. Taxonomy (NCBI): domain Eukaryota; kingdom Metazoa; phylum Arthropoda; class Chilopoda; order Scolopendromorpha; family Scolopendridae; genus Rhysida; species Rhysida immarginata. The sequence goes on from JAHWFO010040748.1 coordinate 155,380, forward strand.
ACTCAGATAGACGATCAGATGAAATCAGTTTCTTTTCTTTTTTTTTGTAATTATTTTCTTAGCTTAAGAATCCATAGACCATAGAAACACATAGCTTAATTAGATATCCCATAATACTGCTTTTCTTCTTCACAGGTACCTTCCCGATTCCCTTTGCGTCAGGCGGGGAAATGACTCTCCGTCTCAGTCAAAATGGCACGGCAATTTGCGCTCAGTGCTCTCTATACTATATCTACCATGAAAATAAATTTAGAATCTTTTTACACGTACGCGAATTTTTATGAATCGATTTTCAACATTTAAAATACGCAAGTCTTTATTTTCCAATTATCGATATTATTTTGTCCATTTAATTATATTTAAGGGCGAGCGCCGTATGTTTTCCGTCGAAAAGACTGTTTCCCAACCCTATCGCTAGCAGCCGCTCGTATACTTAAAATTTCAGAGTCAGTAGATAAGAAGAGTAGCGTGACTCTTTGATCCGCAAAATGCCGACAAATCCGCCATATTTACTCCTTTCTTCTTCCTCCGAATATAGTGGCTAGATGGGGGGGGGGGGGGGTACATGAATGCACGTTTTTAAGTTAATACTACGGTCATTTGCACCCTCATCAGTATTAAAAAAAACAACAATATTTAAAAAGGAAAATAACAATATATTAGATAAAAATATAAAGTTTGTGTTAATAAAAATTTCATTTAAGTTGAATAAAAACTTAAAATCTTTAAAAATTGGTTTCATACAGTTTTACATGAATTTCATACGATTTAAAATAAATATAATATGTGTTCAGTGTAACTGGAGTTTAAATGAGTTATAATATGAAACCTTGTTTTAGTAATAATTATTTACTTATTTTAGTAAATTTACAGAAAATTTATTTGTTATTTTACACTGCTCAAAAGAATTAGAGAAACACTTCTGAAAATATTTGAAAAATCTCAAGATCGAGACTTTCGATAAAAATGTTTTTAAGGTTTCAATGACACCTTAAAAACAGAATGGTCATAACGGTGCAAGAGCAGTTACGCTACTTTAAGAAGACTACTCAATCAGGTCCGTCGCCAGATTCAGCTGTCACCTTCAGTGATCCATCGTGCATAGAATCGTTTCCAACAGAATCGTTATTCACGAAAGGCTGAATAAGGACGCAGACGCATAACGACGAGAATGCAGGACCAATATCTTCAAACTTCTGCTCTTCGCCAATGAACATCAGCTGCTAGAGACTTGCACAACGACTTGCGTGCGGGAAGGTTGAAGGCCGAATTGTGTACCTCATCTCACGTGCTGACACCGAGAAGCCCGACGTCGGTTTGCCCAACAACACATCACCTGGCAGCTGCGTCAGTGACGGTCTGTTCTCTTTACAGATGACTCCAGATTTCCCCTAACTCGTTGTGATGGACGTCAGCAAGTGTGGAGACGCTCTGGAAAGCGCTTTGCAGAAGCAACAATGCAACAGACAGACAGAAAGGGATGTGGTTCAGTCATGGCGTGGTGGGGGAGATCTCTATCGACAGCCGTACTGATCTCATTGTTGTCCCAGGACGTCTCAATGCTGAAGTCTACATCAGGGACATTCTGGAAAATCACGTATTGCCTTCTGGTTGTGTTGTGGGCCCTGATTTTGTTCTTAGGCAGGATAATGCTCGTCCGCATACACCACGTACCACTCAGGAATTTCTCCAAGAACGGAAGATTCCAACATTGGAGTGGCCAGCAATGAATCCGGACATTAATCCGATCGAGCTTGTGTGGGACATGCTTGAAAGACGCATAAGGCAATGTCCAACAAGTCCACAATCAATCGCAGGTCCTCATTGAAGAATGGGAGAACATTCCTCAAGCATACATCCATCGACTTGTGCAGAGCATGCGCACGAGGTCCTTCGAGCTCGTGGAGGGAATACACGTTACTAGAGACATAAATACGGAAGAATAAATATTTTTACTACTACAGTATTTTTTTTTAGTTTAATCATACAGTGGATAGCTGTTACTCTTTTTACGTTTGTTTCTGTTACAAGTTTATTTTCTATAATTGAATTAAAATGACCAATATGAAATTTACTAAAACAAGGGTGTCAATAATGGCATTTTACTTAATTTGGTAATTAAACCCTATTTACACTGAACTAAAACACATTAAATTTATTTAAAATCTTATTAAATTCATTTAAAAACGTATTAAAATTATTTGACGGCTAAAGTCATTTAAAGAAGTATTAAATTCACTTGAAAGTGTATTATATTCATTTGAAATTGTATTAACTCTATTTAGAAATGTATGAAATTCACGTAAAACTATATGAAACCAATTTGTAATTACACAGTGGTTAACTGTTACTCTTTTTACATTTGTGTTATTTGTTTATGCTACAATTTTGTTTTCTGTAATTGAATTAAAATAATAATAAAAAAAAAATAAATACACTGTAAATTTATTAAAACAAGGTTTCGATAAAAATGGCTTTTTTACTTAATTTAGTAAATAAACTCCATTTACACTGAACTAAAACGCATATTATATTTAAAATCGTATTAAATTCATTTAAAAATGTATCAAATCTATTTCAAAGGATATTAAATTCATTTGAATTCACATGAAATCTATTTAGAAAAGTATGAAACCCCAAGTAAAACTGTACGAATCCAATTTGTAAAAATTGCAATTTAAGAACCGTAATAATTAAACCAAAAACCTCAAGAAAATATGAAAGTTAGATAAATATGAAAAACTTTATATTACAGCAATTTTGGGCCGCAGCAAACTATCTATAAATTATTTTTAAATAATTATAAAGTGTAAATTATAAATATATTTTTTAATAAACTAATTGTACTTGGTTTAGATGAAAATGCTGTTGGCCTTATAAGGAATATAACTGTAGAAATAAGCTTAAATTTTACCGTTGACTTTATAGGGTCAGATTTAGTAATAACTTATCTGATCAATTTACAATTTTTAGTGAAGACCCGCAAGGATCCCCTATAGGATCATTATTGAACTACTTATTGGTAGTGGAAGAATTGAACTACTTATTGGTTTTACAATATCCGTCTGTCCCCTTCATAAATCTGCATTTTTTGAGGTACCTTCACTATTTAGTTTGATTTTGGTTGACCCACCGGGGTTGGAATTACGAGGGTGGAAGTTAGAGGGGACTAAGTGATCTTTGTGGTATTTAGGTATCTAAAGGAGCAGATTTCTCTAGGCAAAATCTACATTACTATGAATTTTGGGCCAAATTGTCTTAGTGGAGTCGGAGTTAGGGGGGTGGCAGTCACTTGGTCTTTAGAATATGGCAACATATGGCATGTGATATATCATTCGTTCAAAAATGATGAGAAAGGGGGAAAGATGGGGTTCTTTTATATTTTCTATATACTACGTTCGAGAAAATCAATTTTTGATAAACTAAGAACTTCAAAACTAAATCAATAATTGGATGAGATGGACTGAAATAAATGCTATGATTCCAAACGTGGAAAAAACATATAATGTTACCTTTTCTAAAAGGAGTGTTCCTATTTTTGTTGAATATCGAATTCAGCAAGTTAAGATATTAAAAGTAAAACATATTCAAGATCTGGGCCTTTATTATAGTGGAAAAGGAATGTTTAATGACCACTGTAATAATGTAATAATTAAGATCTCAAGGTTGATAGGGCTTTTCAAACGATTAGCAAATTTCTTGAAAACAGTACTTTGGAGTACTTTTTGCTTGAAAAGCTACTAAAAACTTGATTTTGAGTTAATTTCTCTTGTGTTTCTGAGATCTTCGGTTTTGAGCAAAACAGCGTATCAAGTAGATGAAGAATCAAGGAGGTAGCGATGCTGAAGATGACGGAAGTAAAGGAGGAAACGGGATATCTTTTATTTTGATTAACTTTTTAGTTTTTAAGTATGAAGTTGACTTTAATTTTAATGTCTGATATTAACTCTGGGCTGTAGCTTGTTGGGGGCGACCTGGCTTATATACCTAGGGCCGTATATTATTATTAAAATTAAAATATTAAAAATTTTCAAAGCTTTGTAGGACTGATCATATGAATAAGGTGTCGTTCAGATAGGCGACGTAGAAATTATTCCATTCATTTTCTGAACCTTTATTGTGAGGAAAACTTATTAATATTGCTCTTCATGTTTCTTGAGAGTGAATTTTGTTTTGTATCGATTTGATCAAATGATTTGTTCAAATCATTTGGTATTGCAGAAGAGCTTTTTTATGGAAAATATAAAAGAAAAATGAATTGGAGATCTAGTTTGGGCAGTCTTACTCACTCTTGGTAATTCTCGGTTTAGGGTATTACTGGACGCCGTATAAGTAGTAACAAGAGCTCATAAGGGTATTACTGGACGCCCTTATGAGCTCTTGGTAGTAACCTACTAACACTTACTAATCTAGCTTTCTTTTATGATTTTTGTTATATTTATAAACACAAATTTTATTTGGATTTGTATTATTGTTGCTTTCTGGACCCTCGGGGCCCCTACTTGTCGGTCTTGGGCCATACCGGATCCCCAAGGGCGCATTGGGCGCATTGGCATATATGTATTGGATTAACAAATTTAAATAAATAAATAAATAAATAAATAAATAAATAAATAAATTAGTTAATTAATTTTTTTTTATCAAGAATAATAATACTTTATGCAATTTTAAACACATATAATTTTAAAAATCATATATTATTTTAAATTTAGATATAATTTTTAACAAACTTATATGAATAAAAATATTTACTTATCAAATATATAATTTACGATGTTTTCTGCTTTGAAATTTTACCTAAAACGAACTATACATGGGGCGGAGTTTGTGCAGATTTTGTTCTATCATACGCCAAATGTTCGACATTTTAAAAAATTTTCTTTAGAATACAGTCGAATATAAAGTTATTTAAAATGATGCACTCAATTTAATTCATCTTTATTTCCGTGCAGCAGGGGGGGGGGGGGCACATTAAACATTTATAACCTCTATTTGTAAACTTTATAACTTGCTCTCTCTATCAGCATGTAGAATATTCATGTGCAATTTATATTTCAAGAAATTAATTAACTAAATTTTTAATATTTATTGTAAAGTGCGGATTATGTGAATAATTTTTCGGATTTCATGTTTTATTAAATGCGGACTAAAGGAGGGGCGGACTAAACGTACAAAAATACGGTATTAATAATTAAAATAAATTAAAACAAATATTTGCTACTCCTGCACACTTAATGTCGTCTTGTTTGATCAATAAATTGCCGTGAAAAAAAATCCGTGGAACCGACTTAGTGAGTTGCCGTCGTAAATATGTGCTCGTCTACAAAAATAGTAAATCGTCTACAAAAATATCATTTAAAATTATATAATTCTTGAAGGAAAAAAAAAAATAACAACACCCCTAAAAATAAAAAATATTAGAATTTTCAAATGATAATTATTAAATTAATTAATAAATAAAGAAATAAAGAAGTTAAAAATGAAAATTAATTAATTAATAAAATAATTTTTATCAAAATATATGTACACTTTATACAATTTTAGACACAATTTAAAAATCATACATAATTTTATTTTAAACATAATTTTTTTGCGTAAAAAACCTATTCTTAATTTCTTAAAACTGAATGTAAAACAGGTTTTTTTTTTAACAAAAAACATCTACAAAGCTGAAAAATAATTTAAGTTTTCCTACAGATCATAATAAATTTTGAATTCATTTTTAAATACATTTTTCAATGATAGATATAGTTTTTTAATGCAGGTCTAAAAGTTTTTATTGCAAATATTTCATATTTTTATACACATTTTGTCCAATTTCACCGTGTTGAGGAGGAGTAAAAATGGCGGCTAATGACCCGGTGGCACTATCAACTGACTCGGTAATAAAATTTAATTTCGAATATCATGTGAATACTATTTTACCAATACAATTTGAAGAAATGCTAGTAATCAAATGAGCATGCTAATAGGCTCATTTATCGCTTGCACAAACTCTCTAATAATGCTTATGATGACTTTGCGCTTCAAATAAAGACTATGGTGTACAGTAGCGACTTTTAGCGACTTGTTAAGGCGATCTTTGATTTTTTCATAATGACCAGTGTAATGATTCGGTTCTCATAAAATTTAATGAATTTCAAAGTATTGACAATAAAATATTCTGTAATTTACTTAGTGGGATAGATATAATAAAATTAAACCCATAAAGAAGTTTATTTTAATCATTTAATTCTATAGATTTGTCGTATATAAAACATTGTTATTTTCTCCCTAGATTTAAGCTCAATCACCGGCGATGTTTGTGAATGCACTTTGAATCGCTCTTCATTTGTTGAAGAAATCTTCTGCCACCAAGATTAGCCGAGATGATTTCCTTCGGTCTAAACGGGTGCTATGCCCTGTCTAGGTTACCCTGTTGCCGACTGCTTTCGGTGGCGATGTTTCACCATCGGCATTTGCCGGTACTCGTCAAGCACCATCCTTCTCCCACGTCTTATAAAAGGTACATAAGATAGAACGCAAAAGTCTTCTCTTGTAAAAAGAATTATAAAAAGTTTTTTTTGCGAAGGAATCGAGATAGATTGCCTGTATTGGAGTTAAAGGATGTGATACAGGTAAAGCTGGCTAGCACGAAATGATTAATTTTTCATTTTAGGATCCCTACTTTAATTTAATTAACTTTCTCCTTTAATAATAATAACAACAATGAAATAGTGCTTTTTTGGCCCTCTACGATATTACTGGAGATCATTCATAGTCATTGTGAAATGTTTATTTGGCAAGTTCACATGCCAACAGAGTATAAATGTAAATAATATGAAACGAGACAGACTTTCAGACCTTAAGGGAGATGGAGAAATATTGTGCTTGGAGATAGAACCAATGAATTTCTATCTAGTTTCTAAAAAGTTTATAGAAATTTTATAAACTTTTATTCCAAATTATTCTGCTTTGGAGGCATTGTAAATGCTATCATTGTATCACTGGGTTATTCAAAACGAATCATCCTCCAGTGGTATCGTAAAACAAATATTTATCATCTACTGCATAAATTTTGTGATTCTAAAGAATAAAATTTGTTCAAGAATTTTTGCTTCCTGGTCCGTAACTTTATTTGTTAACCGATTTTCAAAATTCTTTTTGTATATGATACTTACATTTGTCCTCTATGTAATGCACATTTCACTTTTTGACATAATCCCCATCCCTTTCCATACACTGTGCCAACGTGGGACTAGTCGGGTGAACCCGTCTGAGAGGAATTCTGGGGTTGTTGTCGACATCAAGATTGAATGGCAGCTTTGGACCCTTTTCTACAGCATAGTAACACCCGCCCGCACATGATTGCCACACACCATTGGGTTTGCAGAGCCTACAGTTCAAAGATGAAAGACTGCTTTGCAACTTTCACCACTTTCCAAAGAAGAAAGAGCATCCTTAAGGGACATGAATTGCATTCTGACGACGAGGTGAAAGATGCCATTCAATCCTCGTGTCAAAAACAACCCCGGAATTTCTCTCCGACGGGTTCACCCAACTAGTCACGTGTTGGTGCAATGCGTAGAAAGGGATGGGAACTTTGTTGAAAAGTGAATAGTGCATTACATAAAGGACAAATGTAAATAGAGTAGAACTTGGTTATAACGATCTCGCTTACAACGACATCCTGTCTATAGTGTTAAAACATCCTGTGGTCCTGCCATATTTGTATAAGGAACATGTGTTTCAACTTTGCTTAATATGACAGACAAATATGCATTTATCTCGGACATAACGTAATTTTAAAAGCCAGTTGGGTCGCCTATAGAAGTCTAGTTTGAGCACTCAAAAAAGTTTAGTACATACCGTATATCTTCTAATAGACGCCTAGTCTCCAATTGTCGCCGGTCTGTAATAAACGCTGGGTTTCAAAATTAGGATAGCTAAATAAATGCCGGTCTCTCAAAACACGCCAGGGATTCTCTTCCACGCGGCAGTTCACGTGAGCCGCTTTCGGGGTTGTGGCGATTCCCAGCACACTGCTTTAAGTTTCGATATCATATGCACTCTGCTATTCAGCCCCTAGTTCTCAAGGCATCCTGTTCATAAGGAATGATTAATGCGCACTACCATATTCTGTTTTAAAAAAAAAGATGTCATATGATGTGGCGTTTATGATGTCGTGGAAGCCATAAGATTTGACACAGATTGCTAAATAAGCGCCGGTCTCTAATAAGCGCCCGGTTATTGATTAAATTGAAAAACTAAACGCCAGGGGCTACTATTGGAAGATATACGGTAATTATGATTGCACGGGGCCAACAAAAAAAGGGCCCCAGCACAGAAAATAGTGAGGTGGTCACCTGACCATAGTAGTCTGAGTAACATTGTAATCTTCATTGTTTCCATCTTGGATTTTAACAATCAGTAATTTTTCATTTGTTGGAAATAATGAAGGTTGAATATTATGATCAGGTGACTTTTCCACGCTGGCGGCCCGTTATTTTGTTGGCCCCAGGATACTTCGCTTGCATGTTCAAAAGTGAAAGTAAAGGTTTTGTTATAGGAAGTCAAATGTTTATCCCATAGAAGGAGAAATAAACTGCACGACACATGATCATTACACAGGGGTAACTGTTATAGTAATGTGCTTGCATCTAATCGTTTATTGCCTCCATTAATATATGCCAAATTAAGTTAACTTATTTACCATCTCACTTAACTGACAGCACAAACTTCTGTTACAACAGCACTCGTTTACCACAACACATTTTTTTCCGGTCCCTTTGATATCGTTATAACAGAGTTCTACTGTATTAGATACAAAAAGAACTTTGAAAATTGGTCAACAAATAAAAAAATTACGGACCAGGAGGTAAAAATTCTTGAATAACCCTCGTATATGTTTAATATATTTTACAGTTTATAATTCAATAGTATTATTTTTTATTTAGGGTGTGTTTCGATGACTCACGGACCTTGTGATAGTAGAGTTTTCTCTCTCTAAATTGTTTCGATAGGTTTTCGTGAGGTGGTCTCGCCCGTTTCAATAGAGCCGAGAACCTCACGAGAAAGGGGTCCCGGGCCCCACAAAATGGTCTTAGCTTTTGAGGTCATACAGCTTTGTGAGAACCGATCCTGCTTGTTTTAAGGATGGCGGCAGCCATAAAGGAATTGTATGGGTAGATCGGGTATTGTAGTATTTGTGGAGCTATAACACGATATTTACAACGTGTCAATGTCTAATTTCAATGTCGTCGTCAATAAATTACTGTTAATGTTAGAATTGAACAAGAAATCTCGGATACAGCACATGAAGAAAGTACCAAAAGTGAAACAGCACCTGAACAAAGATTACCTCCCGTAGTGTTTCAATAGCATGAATGGTTAAGATTCTCACTTTAGCTCACTGGTCGCAGTTACAAGAGTTAGCTCTCGCTAGGTCCACGAATCTATCGAAACACACCTTTACTTATTTATTTTCTTTACAAAAATCTTCTCAATATATGAGGATTTTTACAAGAAAAAATAATGCTATCATTCTAATATTAGGTTGGTGCAAAATTAATAGCCAATTGCATTTTGTAGATGTAAGCGAGTTGTATGCAAATTATTTCTCTACTAATATAGCCACATGATACCTCATTTTAAAACTGTAGTTCTTATCTTTAAGCTGACGCCATAATGAAGAGAATTAATAAATGTGATAGACCTACTTCATTCCTTCGGCGGTTAGTAAATATCTGACTGTCGTGGTTGTTGTTCTTGAAGATCACCAGAATTAGGCTAGTTTAGAATCGGAAGAGAGTTTAGTTTCAATGAATTTCATTTTAATTGACAATGAATTTAAAACTGCAGGATCGTAGAAAAAGCACGACGCTTCGAAATGAACTGGCAAAAGGTAATCCATTGCTTCTTAATCGATTCTGATTGTAGAAATCTATGAAACAGGAAGTTTCTATTGGATTTCTTATTTACACGCCCAAACAGAACAATTTAAAGGCATTCTGATAGGAAAAAGGCAAGCAAACTCGTTGTGTTATGTAGATTCGAAATGAGGCTAGAATCGAAAGCAGTTCTCGTGGCAGATTTTCCTGAGGGGACGAGAGGGCCAATTTTCACTCTTTCGAGGCATTTTTCTTAATAAAATATTAGGATAAATTGAAAAATTTTGAATGATATATATTTTATTACCCTGATTGCAAAATATATAGTCAAATTTTTCCGTGGAGTTTACCTTTAAGAAACCGTTTAATAAACAGCAAGAAGAAAAAAGAAATTGTGTTTGAAAATTAACTTTTAAAACTACTGTTAACGTTTTATCTTTTGCCTTGTAAGCGAGTGCTAAAAACTGCAATTTGCTGGTTGAAAACGCACACAGTGACATCTTGTGGATGCGCCAGAAAATACACAAGTAATAATCACACCTATTTATTCTATTTGTTATGACACGAGGGTATAATATTTACTGTTTTTTTTGGGATGGGGGTTCTGAAAGTGGGATCACACTGTACAAGAGTTCACATCATAGTAGAATACTTATGGTAATCCCTTCTATCCATTCTCCCTTAAATAGTCCTGTACATAAAAACATTTCTTTTTGGCAGCCAGCCATGATCATTCATCATTGACTTGAGTATGGCACATGCTGGTGATTTTTGTTATTTTTTTTTTCCCTTTATGAATTAGAAATGAAGCAGGCAGTACGAACAGCTACGAGATGCTACTCTGTAACCTAAGTTCTTATTTACACAAGTTTTCCTTGGTGTTGCTAAAGACACATTGTAATACCATTACGTTTTGCTTTTATGTATTGGGAAGGGAAATCTGAACTCGGGCTTTTATTTTTCTTAAAAAAGTATGCGAAAAATAAGAAAAAGTGAAACTATCCATAAATACAGGGCATCTCACATTAAAGTTAACATCTCGTAACTCGCTACAGCAAAAACTGTTCACAGATATTCGGTGATAAGGATGGGCGACCTGACTGCCATTCATCGTGCACAGTAGCTCTTCCCTCTTTGAAGTTTCGAACCCAGCGCTTTACAGATGACTCATCCATTGTTCCCATACTGTAAACTTCAGTAATCCTGCGATGAATTTCGCTGGGACTCAGAAAATCATGATTATTTTTGGGAATGCCTTAATTACATGATGGGAATTTTTCCCCAAGCAAAAATAAAAAAGCTAGTTCCAAAAACTGCTAATAGAGGGCGTACTATAGCTTTATAGAGAATGTTCTATGAACTACATACAATAAATATTTATTTCAAAATAAGACACTTAAAACTGTAAAATAAATATTTTATTTTATATTTTATTTTTCTTTACTGTATATACTCTTCTCTAAGCCGAGATCCCCCCCCCCCCTTAAAAATGACCCCTAAAAACCACATTCAGCTTATGCACGAGTCAGAGTTGATGAAAGCTCTCATAAGCAAAGTGTAAAATTTTTTTAAGAATACCTGTGGACATTTGCATTTGATTGGTCTACAACTCCTGCAATACACTGAACACTAGTAGCTGCCCATGAAAATTGACATCCCGTCCTCCATCATGCGTGTCGCTACATCATCCACCATCTGAAGGTCAACACGCTTTCGTTCTCTTGCTGGCTGAACAACCGATGAGCCTGTTTCTTCAAATTTCACAATCATTCTTCTTAGTTCGTTGTCAGTGAGTAGACCTTTTCGTAATTGCTTCAAAAAAAGAAATTTTTGCAAAGCCTCAGTAGCAGATTCGCCATTTTGGTAAAACAACTTTACCGGAAAAAGCCTATTCTGGAAGAGTCAAGTCTTATTTGTTGACATGCTAAACCGTTATGACTTTGGCTCTGCATTAGCAGTTTTACATAACCAAAATTAGCATCTTCCAGTATTTCATCTTGAAATGCACCCTCTAATGGTGGTTTTTGGAACTTTTTTTTTTTTGCTTTGGAAAAAATTTCTGTAATGTAATTAAGGCATTAATTTCTTGATGAATAGGTTTTACTGTAGCGAGCTACGAAATTTTAACTTTAATTTGAGACACCCTGTACTTGAAAAATTTAGCTTTGACAGCTTTGACTGTGTGGAGAAATCTTATCACGTGATGAAGTTTGCTTTCATTCTATATAAAAATCATGCAGAAATTTTACGGTCCAGGACTCAAAATTTAGGACTGGAAATGGAAGACCAAAAATCCATCTTTTAGGTCTTGCCATAAACATAGTGGTGGGGGCATTATATTGTTTTCAAAATCGCAGAGTTTTACACAATAAAAAAAAAAAATCTTGTAAACATTCCAAGAAGGAGCTTTATTTGTGAAGCAGAAATACAATTATTAATATTAATATACTAGCTGATATCCTCGGCATTGGTTGGGCTCTTTTATGATGGATGTGAATGTACAGTAAAAATGAACACATTAAAAAGCTTACAATTAATATAGTAAAAATTCATGGCCAGCTATGGCTCTCTAGCAGTTTTACACGGCTTCGCTCTGTTGGAATGCTTTGCACAGCTGAGTGAATTTTACGTTGTAAGTTCTTGTCTTGAAGCAAAATTTGGGCATTCATCATTTGGTGTGGTTTCTTCTGTTGACATGCTTGGATCGTTGACAGTCGCCTTGAGAACTTCGACCACTTGGTCAGTTGCAGCTGTGCGCTGGCAAGACACATACAACATAAAGCAAACATCAAACTGCTTCCTCTGTCGCCTTTCCACTGTATCTCAATAGTCTCCTAATTCTCCATTATATCCAGTTACTGCTCATTTTTAAAAATTTTTCAAGAAAATGTTAAGTTCTATTAACTATCAATTCTAAGAAAAGCTCGAGCAACAGGAATTCTATGCATTGTTACAAATTCAATTTTGTTTTATAATTCGCAGATGTTGGATGGCATCTTCACCATATATATTGCACAAACTTTGCCTTGATTGTTGGTCATTAGATATGTATTGGTGATCTGTGCATATTGTTGGTGAATTGTGTGCTGCTATCACCCTTCCTTGTTTATACAAACACAACTGGTCTATTGTTGCAAAAACTTTGGATTGCATTGTTGGTCAAGTAGATCGTGACCTTCCTCTTGCTTTGAAAATTGAAGTGTGCAAAGTTTCATCAAGATTGGATTAAAAACTTTTGATTTTATAAGAAACAAATGCACAAACAAACATACCAGTTGAATAAAAATTCCCGGAACAATCTAATATCTCAAAAAAAAAAAAAAAAAAAAAAAGCCTTTCGTCAAAAAAGGAGAAAATACGTGTCTAATATTTTTTTGAATGCTATTTAATAGTACCAAAATTAGCCCCCTGCACCCATCGTAAGGGGTGGGGTGGAGGGCAATTTTGAAATTTCAAGTGGGAACCCCTGATTTTTTTTTTTTTTTTTTTTTTTTGCCTTTTTGGATTGGGGGGGGGGGAAAAAAATAGATTAATTTTATCCAAAAGTTTTTTTTTATATCTTTTTTAGATGACACTGTAATTGCAAAAAAGTCAAACTAGTGCGAATATCTCAAATTCCCCTTCAAATCAAAAAAATATCCAATATCTGTTGAAAGCTACAGTGTTTAATAGTGCTAAAATGAGCGTTTTCCACCCTTTCAGGGGGTGGGCAGAGGCGACTTTGAAATTTTAAAAGGAACCCCTATTTTTTATTGTAGAGTCAAATTCAATGAGAAAAAGTAAATTAAATTATTGAAATTTAATTGGATGTACCAGGTGCAAATAAAATGGTCGGCAAGGTCACCTGACTTGACCCCTTTTTGACTTTTTGTTGTTTATTGGGGATATTTGAAAAGTCAGGTTTGCAAGACCAAACCCAACGATATTGATGAACCGAAAGAGAGGATATGCAGTGTTTTCAATTCAATAACACCGGAGACATTTGAAAATGTTTCTCAATAATTTTACTCCCAGTTAGCACACAGCCAAGAGCAGGAAAATCGTCATTTCGAATATATTACGGCAAAAAATGCTTGGGTGATTGTTCAGTGAGAGCCGAGGGAACTCACAAAAAAAAAAGCACCCCAATGGTGAGAGGTGAGGGGACTCGCTTGAAAAAAAATCACCCCAAAGGGAATAGAAAACTACTATGGCCTCGTCATTATTCCTAGGTTATGCTAAAAGTAGTTTTTTGTTGTTTTTTTTAAATTTCCGGAGACTAATTACTTTGAGTGCAGTACTCTGTGATGGACAAGTGTTTTCCCAAAGACATTCGAATTACATTTTTTTCTTGTGATCATATCACCATCTACTGTAAAAAAACAATGATAAGAAATTAGAAGAATCTGAATCTACAATAAAAAATGGGGGTTCCCATTTAAAATTAACCCTGCCCATCCCTGAAAAGGTGGTGAGGGGTATTAAATACGTAGCGTTCAAAAAATATTGGATGCTTTTTTGATTTGAAATGGATATTCGCATTAGTTTGACTTTTTTGCACTTACAGTACCATCTACAAAAGTTTTTAATAAAATTTTTGATTAAAATTAATGTAACTTTTTCCATAGAATCTGAATCTGCAAAACAAAATTGGGGGTTCCCATACGAGGAATGCAGGAGGCTAATTTTTGCACCATAAATAGCTTTCATAAAAATATCCCTGATTCGAATCCAGGTTGCGGAATTTTTCCTTCCCTTTTCGATTTGTTATTGTGATATGCTTGAAGATGTTTCTTCAGTTTATTTATTATCTTCTGTTTGAGTTAAATTTCATCAATTTATTTGATGGTTTAAGGGTAAGAATGATTTTTGACTTTAGAGTCGGGGCCTGCTCTGCCGATTGAGCTTCTTGGTGGCTCAGTGAAGTCCATTTGGATATCTTGTAATAGCAATGCGGTCCATATCCGCAGTAGCTCAGTTGGTAAGAGCGGTGCCAGTGATAGGCATAGTCCCTGGTTCGAATCCAGGTCGTGGGTTTTCCCTTCCCTTTTCGATTTATTGTTGTAAACGATGATGGAAATTCGAGAAAAAAATGAATTATCTATAAAGTTTTGAGCATATAACTGGTAAAAATATACCTTAATTGTCATCAGATGAAAAATAAACTGTCAAAAATCGCGAAGAGATGCCTTTTGAAATTTTTTACAAACCGAAAGTAGATTCGGAAGCTATGCCAAAACTGCATTGGAGCCGATTTTGTGTTTGAACAGGCTGTGTTTTTACTGGGTCAGAACTGTAATTGTATACAGTTTTAATTAAAAGTAATCAAATTTATAGATGCATTGTGAGTATCATTTAGTCTTTGTAGTTGTCATGTAGCCTCGTTTTCGATTTACTGGTCAACTCGAAAACCTGTTAACCCAAATTTTTATCTGGTTTGCTGAGGATTCGTGTTATAAGGTTCAGCTATATAGGGTAATTCAAAAAGAGCACTCTAGTATTTTTAATGGAACCTATAGAACATACACAATAACCATTATAAGGGTGTTCATCTGTGCTTAATGTAGAGTTTTTGTAATTAAACTGACAGTATTCAGTGTCACCTGTTGCTCCAACTCCCAACCGGAATGGCACCAAATTTGGCAGCAGGACTAATCACGGCATGGGAAGAAGGATTCCAGGAAAAAATATAGTTCCAAACATCACCAATAGAGGAAAAGGTGACGTCATGCAGTGTAAAAAAAAGTTACAAAAAACGGACAAACGAATAACAAATACGAAATTGAAGTGAAATGTCTCGTTTTAGTCAGCACATTTCCTACTTTCAATCTGACAACTATCCTTGTGGACCAAACATTGCATCCTGTGCAAAACATAGTCTGTGGCTGAATGTAACATGTCACAATGTTCCCCTCTGTATCCTCAATGTTTGCAGTCACAGTTTATGTTATTGTCTGTGCTGAAACCAGTTTCTGTCCTCTGCCAGTTTACGCAGATTATGACTGGTTATAAACTCGTGAAGAGCGCTGCTGCATTGGACTGGGGAAGATAAAACTTTACTAGTAACGTAAGATGCTTCTCAAGCTAAGCTAGTCCTTGGAATGTCTTTTGGAGCTTTCCCCATGTCTTGATAGTCCAAATTACTGGTGCTGTTGTTATCTACATATTGAAGAATTTACATTACAGATTTTTACCTGTATCTTATGCAAATTCTTGTCTACATAGACAGCAACAGGGCCACTTTTTCGTTGACATTTGGAATTACAATTTTTTATTATTCTTCTTTTCCTATCATTACCATTATTATTATAGTGCCCGGCACAAAGGAAAAAGGAAAAAATCGCTGTGTCAAGGTTAATTATAAATGCCTTGTATGTCCAAAAGTTTTTATTTGAATATTCCACAGTGCTAGGAATGGCAGTTTCACACAACAATTCCTACGACTGTCGCTTTTATATGGCGGTCCTATTACAGTCATTCTCCTATTGTGTGTAGAAACTTTGTGTAGTATAACTTGGTGGTACCTGAAGAAGTCATTCTGTGTCTGTTGAAGGAAAGCCAACACAAACTGATTAGTCTTTGTTAGTCTTTTTATCCACAGTGATTTTAAGTTCTATGTCTATGAAAACACTGATTTCATTTACTAAAAGGATGGAACCCCTTCACATCTCCATGAATGATACAGCATACAGTCGTTAATCCAGGTTCATCCAGGGACCCAACTCGTCGGCCTCAGGCTACACCATCTGGCAATCGGATGGACGGGTTTGGGTATGGCGTATGCCCGACGAACGTTATCTGCCAAGCTGTGTTGTGCCCACGGTAAAGTTCGGCGGTATAGGGGTGCTTTTCATAGTATAGGTTGGGTGCAATCATTTCTGTGGACGGACATCTAAATGCAGAGCATTCCAAGACATTCTGGACAACGCAGCACTCCCATCTCTTTGGCGGCACTTTGGCAATGGCCCTTTTCGTTTCAGCACGATAACGCACCTTGCCATAAAGCAAGGGCTGTAGGCACATGGTTTGATTAAAAGGGAGTTCGAGAACTTGACTGACCTGCCCAAAGCCCCATCGAACATCTGTGGGACGTGTTGGAACTTCAATTGCGCGCTTGTGCGGATTGCCCAAAATCCGTTACCGAATTGTCCAAGACACTTAAGGCAGAATGGCAAAAATTACCTGTCGAAATGTATCAAAAACTTGTGTACAGTATGCCCCAGAGAGTAGAAGCTGTGATAGCAGCAAAAGGTGCACCAACAAGATAATAAATTATGTATATTCTTGAGTGTTTCTATTAAAGTGATGGTGTCTCCTGCCTTTTGATAGGGTAGTGTATATCACATAACGATTACAAATAGAAAAGGGAAGGAAAAATTCTGTGACCTGGACTTGAATTAGGAACCATGTCTATCGCTGGCAACACTCTAACCAATTGAGCTACTGGTTCATGTCCGAAACTGCTAGGGTATAAGTGGAGTAAAACACACGTTTTCTGCCAATGAACCAGGGGTTGGAAACGTGACCAGGCACTTGAGTTTCCTTAAGGAAACATACACTAAGCAACGATACTATTGCTAGGAGAAGAAGTTTTCGTGTTGATATTAGTGTCATCAAATGTGCACACTGCCTTGTTTGATCAGCTTTGACCATAGCTGGCTGAGCCATGAGCAAGGGTGGCTTTGTTCCCGACTGTGGCGTCCCGATCGAGAATCAGAGTTTTGGGACATCACAACTGTTTTCGGTTGGGACTTATGGGACAACTTGGGCTGTAATAGTTGGAATGTTGGCAACCAGTCAGACTTCTTAGACACACCCATAGTTTCAAGAGTGCAAGATGCCTCTTTGGTCAGCAGAACAATTGAAGGGAAATCGGGCTGCATAGCAGTTTGCTTCACAAACCACTAGGGAAACCCCATGTGATGAGGATAACCGGCAACGTTCAATGCCTGCGCTCGTTGATAGGTGGTTATCATGTACACAAGGCTACGGTGTGTTCCAAATGGCACATTTGGTTGTTGCTGGTTTTTGAATTCGCAGCTGAAGGTTGTCTAGTTTGACGTCAGCCAGTACCATGCATCTCTGAGATTGTAATGTAAAAAAGTCGTGGTGTGGTGAGTAGCGATTAGAGAAGAGTTCATGGTACAGATAAGCAGCTTTATTGTGTTTCCTTCAGCTGCTCCATACACTAAATGGAAGATGTTCTAAACTGTACTTGTTGTTTGCAATCAACGGCAATAGTGAGAGACTCACAAAATACCTACTTCACTTTCTTTAAAAAATGGGCTCATTAATTGGATCAAACTAGAATAGAATAGACAAAAAAGACCGTTGTCTTCGACCTATAGTATCCAAGAAGGCCTGATGGTGAATATTTATAAAATACTAGATGGATCCCGTCAAAATTTGACTGTAAACAACCCATCTTATTATTAATCTCCATCTCTATAATTTAAAAAAAAATAAATAAATAAAAAATCGCCAGAGCAGCAAATGACCACTACAGAGGTTGAGTCAAAAGTAGTGGCCGATCACCGCGCAAACTTTTAAATGGGCACCAGACAGGAACCACTCATTGCTAATCTTTAAAGTAAAGTCCATCATCCTCGATGGTCTTCATCCAACGATCAGCCAGTTGGCGGATGCCCTCGCAAAACCACGAAAAAGTGGTTCTGGGCGAAAAAGTCACGCACGGCGTCTTCAACCTCACTGACATTGGCGAAGCGCTGTCCACGTAGGAAGTGTGCCATGAACCAGAAGAGATGGTAGTCGGAAAATGCCAGGTCTGAGCTGTATGCTGGATGTGGCAGAACCTCGATTTTTTTCCAGCAGTTGACGACACACCTTCAGCTATTGTTGTGCTTGTGCGGGCGTCAGCTCGTGGGGTACATCTCGGCAGCTCCTGTTGACCTTTCCCATGGCGTGCAGATGTCGAACCACACACGATTGTGATGTCCCCATGTCCACCGTTAGTCCACGGGTGGTGCTGCCTGGGTTGGCTTCCACTTGTTGCCGTAGGGCTGCGTCATCCACTACTTTGGGTCTTCCGCTCCTAGGCGCATCATCCAGGCCCATGTCTCCAGACGAAAAGCGGGAGAAGCACCGTCGTGCTGTCCGTTCATTGATGACATCCTGACCTTCCACCCTGCAAATTTTGGTGGCTGCTGCTCGCACACTGGTCCCCTTTTTCCAATAGTGATGAAGGAGCCTGCATATCACCAATTTTTCTGCCATATATTTACACTGGCTGACGCAGGTGGCACAATGTCTATGGCATTCAAATTTGTACTGACGTTTCTTCCCACTCTTTCCTCTTAATAAACTGCTATATACCCTTGTGGCAAATGGTCTTCGCCCAGAATTCATCAAACTCTAATCCCCCTCCCCCCCTCCCGAGTCGGCCACTACTTTTGACTCGACCTCTGTAATAGAGCAGCTTAAAAGCAGAGAATGTTGCACAGAAACCAATTTTCACTCCAATAATCGCTCCTGTTGACACGCTTTCCAAAGACCCTCCACTGTTGGCAGTCTCTTTCCGAGGGCCCATTTTAAGTAGGCCCAAGGCACAAAAATCTATAGGCAACTTGATGGGTATGTCACTGAATGGAATGGAGCGGTTTTCAGTATCTTCTTGTTTGCGTTCCAGGAACAGACAAGTTGTAAATTAACAACTCATGAATGCAGCTCTTGTGGTGCTTTTCCAGCTGTAAATCACAGTTGATAACTGTGTTTACCGTGAACACAGACGTCCCTATCGTCTGTGCAGTGGCCTGTTGTGCTGGCAGGTAAAGTCCAGTTACGGGAGACCGAACTTTCCAGGTATATCAGGAGTATGGCTAGTGGACGGTCTCGTATCGCTTTGCTTTTCACCCTCAGGAATGACGTTGCTTCTGGTTTTGCCACTGTTATTTAGTACACTTGATATCTCTTTCTTGGAAACGACGAAACCTCGCTTCTTGCATGCTTACATAATTTTGGAATAGCTGAATTTGATGTCGGAAAGTGTATGATTATATCTTGGAACATGTGGTCTGAGCCACTCCGCAGGTGAGACGGGTACCTCGAGATGATTGCACGTGAGTGCTTGGGTGGAGGTTCTGAGCATTATTAATTACAACCTTGTGCAAATTAATTGATACAAACAATTTCAAGTTTTTGCTTTGTCAAAGCAAGTAAGGATCATCTCTTGGAGTTTTTTTCTTCTTACGATCACACTTTCCTTTACGTTTAGGGGAAACTGATCTGGTATCTTGCTTTTAACTTGATGATACGGCTGACGATTGCTAAACACACATTTACCACTGAAGCAGTCTCTAGATACGTCTTAGCTGTATGTGTGTGCAGAGCTATGATCTTTGTATATTTCTGCATCCATCTTGAAAGCGGTCGAATCATATTTGTAGTTTTCTAAACTATGATGAAATGGTGTAGCTGTTAACGTAATGAGTGTGTATCAGCTAATGTACACTAAGGCGGTCAGACAGGATTCTAAAATCTGATGCCATCTCAATTGCTACTTACATTTTGTGTTTTTTTCGAGTACAGGATTATGAGTAATATAGAGAACATGCTTTGTTTCAATTGATTTGCACAAGGATGTATAAAGGAGATGTAATTATAAAAACGGCTGTCCTGTGCATAAATAAGCCCTGGGTTAATGTAATAAGAATCTGCACATCTCGAAATTCTTTGTTTTTACTGTCACTATTGGGACAAAGCGCTTCTAATGCTGTTGAAAATGTTTTGTTTTTCAGGCACCTTACACATGACAATTCTCAAAAGATCTACTTGAGAAGCTTCTCGAATAGCGGACAAGAATCAGAAGAACAGTCAGTATCTTTGAGTGATAGATGTGTCAAAGTAAGAAAACTACATTTCACATCTTTTCTTTTTGATCTGACTAATCTAATAGTAATTTCTTGTTTTAAAGAGGCTTAAAGAGGTCACAGCAGACGACAAAAGCTTTCTAAGAATTGCTGTCGAAGGTGGTGGATGTTCTGGATTCCAGTATACTTTTACACTAGACACACAAGTTAACGCAGATGATTGGTACGTTTTTCTTCTTAAATTTATTTCTTTATTCATTACAGTCGAACTCTGCTATAGTGAACCATGTTTATACAACCCCTGGGTATAATGAACAAAATTTTTGATCACATCTATCAGATCGTTGCATGTCAAATGTCGGGATTATAAAGTGGGTTCCGCGCTTCAGCACGGTTTCCACGTTTAGTAGCAAGTACCCATAACAAAGTGGTAAATTCCCAGAGATAAACCTATCAGCGACCAGCTACCTGAAATTTGCATGTCTACGATGATATTTAATAGCATTTGAACCCAAGCAAAGATAGTCATGACTTCATACGAATTACGTGTGATAATGCATTACGAGTTCAGGTTTAATCACACTGCATCCAACGCCTCTCAAAGCATCAATAAGGTACGTACTATCCAACGTTGGTTCCGAAAATTCCGGGCGGGAGTGGCGGACCTGGCAAATGAGCTACGCGGCAGGCCGCCCAACGTGTTGAATGACGCTGATCTGAAGCGATCTGTGGAAGAGGACCCGTCAAAAACTGTTCAGGACCTTGCAGGGGATCATGCTGTATCAGCGTCGACTGTTAGTAGACACCTTAAGGACCATCGGCAAGGTTATCCCTAAACTCCCCATTGCACCCCAGGAAGCTCGTTGTTACAGTTTGTTGGAACATCCGCGGTGTATTGCATTACAACTTCCTGCAGCAGGGGGAGGCGAACGACCGTGTAGTTGCTACAGGCTCTGGGCTACGAGGTGCTTCCACACTCCCCGTACTCTCCGGATCTCTCCCCTACTAACTACCATCTTTTCCAGAGCCTGGACAATTTTCTCCGGAGGAACACATTCCTAACCCAAGCAAATGTCGAAAACGCATTCCGAGAGTTTGAGTCTCTTGACCATGAATTCTATCAGAGAGGGCTCGAGAAGCTGCCAAATCGTTGGCAACAATGTTTGGATTGCAATGGGGGTTATTTCGAATAGCACGTGTGAAGGTGTCCTTTCTAGAGGGCCATTAAAGATGACCTCTGCAATCCGACATTTGATATGCAATGACCTGATAATTTCCTATAAATATTGCTATAGCGAAACACCAAACTTATGAAAATTGAATATAACGAACTTTATTGATGTCTTCGACTAAATAGTTTTGTATTTTTGTAAAAATTTTAGGAAAATATTACAAAAGAAAAAAAAAAAACCTCTACATTACCGTCCCGAATCTTTTATCTCCATCCCCTACCCAACTTTTTTTGTATTCGCCCACAGCATCAAATTCTTCAACTGTGTTGTCATTGGGCAGAACAGGTTTCTGACAAAATGACCTTAGCAGTTTTCTAAGATGGAAGAAGTGTTCTATTCATTGATCTCTCTTCAATCTGGGTTGATGAAAATTCATTGTCAAAATTTATCCATATAACAATGAATAGGTAGCCAAGCTGATATTTGCCAGTACACAGGGTTTCCAGATAAGAATTACAACATTTTGTGAGTTTATTACCAGTACTTTTTATTTGATTTGGCAGTACCAATTATTATGCATATAGCATTGCGGCAAACATTTTGTAGTGTAATATAAACATTGTGTCTGTACAAACAAAAACTCAGTGAGCACTTGTCTTTGAAAATAATATACGTACATGACCTGTAATGCTCCATCAAAGACACGTTCACTTGAAACCATGAACAAGAGTAGTACCTTGTTCGAAATTAGGAAAAGCTAATCTTGGTTACTAAAGGTTTACCTGGGACAACTCTTACGGGCTATTGTAAACTGGGTGGCCAAAAGTCATAGGAAGACACTGGGTATGATAACAGTGAATCGCTTCTCCTTTAGCCCTCAGAACTGCTGTATGGAGTCTACGAGGTGTTGGAATCCTTCAGGAGAGATATTGACCCACACATAACTGACCATAACTTGTGGTTGAGTCAAAAGTAGTGGCCGATCACCACGCAAACTTTTAAATGGTCACCAGATAGGAACCGCTCATTGCTAAACTTCATATTAGAGTCGATCATGCTCAATGGTCTTCATCCAATGATCAGCCTGCTGGCGGATGCCCTCGCGAAACCACTCTTCCGGTTTCTGGGCGAAAAAGTCACGCACGGCGTCTTCAGCCTCACTGACGGAAGAGATGGTAATCGGAAGGTGCCAGTTCGGGGCAGAACCTCTATTTTTCTTCCAGCTGTTGACGACACACATTCACCTGTTATTGTGCTTGCGCTGGCATCGGCTCGTGGGGCACAACTCGGCAGCTCCTGTTGACCTTTCCCATAGCGCGCAGATGTCGAACCACACTCAATTGTCCACAGGTGGTGCTGCCTGGGTTGGCTTCCACTTGTTGCTGTAGGGCTGCGTCATCCACTTCTTTGGGTCTTCCACTCCTTGGCGCATCTTCCAGGCCCATGTCTCCAGACGAAAAGCAGGAGAACCACCTTCGTGCTGTCCGTTCATTGGTTATGCCCTGACCTTCCACCCTGCAAATTTCGACGGCTGCTGCTCGCACACTGGTCCCCTTTTTCCAATAGTGACGAAGGAGCCCGCGTATCACCAATTTTTCGGCCATATTTTTACACTGGCTGACGCAGGTGGCACAATGTCTATGGCATTTAAATTCGTACAGACGTTTCTTCCCACTCTTTTCTCTTAATAAACTGCGATATACCCTTACAGTAAATGGTCTTGGCCCAGAATTCGTCAAACTCTAACCACCCCCCTCCTGAGTCGGCTACTACTTTAGACTCAACCTCTGTAGTTTGATGGTCCAAGACGATGTTTGTGGGCCCATGCCAGTCATTGAGCTCTAGTAGAAATGGGTTCCTTACGCCCCACATTCAAATCGGCGGTGATCTGACTCACAGTAGCTCATCGATCGCCACCTATGGCTGAGGTGACGTGATGTCCGTTCGTCAAATGCTTGTAGTCGTCCTGTGTAGTAGTTTATGCATGTGGGAACATTGTCTCTGGGATATTGAAGATCCACCCTCGACACTGTTGATCTCGGAAACCCGAATTCTTCCGATATGCTATGACCCATGCCTCTTGCACTGATTATCATCACACGTTCAAAGTCAGTTAATTGCAACCTGCTACTCTGTTGACACACAAATGTGTAACAAACTGCTCAGATATCGTGTCTACACTAGCGCCATATGCCGCATCTGGCCACAACATTCGGGGGTCATTCACAGTACATCTTCAAATGGGACAAACTTTCCAGTGACTTTTGGCCACTCGGTTTACATTACCAACGGTGAACCTCATTTTTCTAATGACAGGCTTTTTCTGGTGAACGATTCCCATAACCAACGACAGTCATGTCAGAAACTAGGTGACGTCATCTGGACCCAATTACTGTCGACTCTGAAATGACCATTGTTTTCTATTCCACACTTCCTTTTCAAGTAGGATCTGGTCATCCAGGCACAGAGCAATTATCTTGTAGGCATTCTCCTGCAGTTAAAACAAATAGCAGAACTTAAAATCCTGATGGGGAAAGAACAAGCAAAAAAACAACTTCAAAGCGAATCGGCATTGAATTAATTACGTGACTGACAATCACAACAATCAAAATCCAAACTTTTGGTTTTCAACCATTGATTCTAGTCTTAATTGAATTGATTACTTTCACATCTTGTTTTTGATCATTTCCAGAGAGTTTATTCTTTCAAAGACTTCTGACATTCCCCACACCTATTCTCAATCTGCTCTCTCCGTTACTCGTTTTATACGTGGGGTGGTCGTAATGTCATTACAATGAGCCGAAAGACTGAGAGATCGGGTAACACTGCACGGTGGTAGCGTCAGTTCTTCTCCACACAGGTACCTCCCAGGGCCACACATTTTCCCCAATGATGGATGACTTGCTGGATCCCAGTTTTATAGAAGTCATTCTTTTGGCTGTTGATGAACTGCTCCACCTTGAAGATGGCCTTGTCGTCATCTTGGAAATGCCGTCCACAAAGCCGGTTCCTGAGGCGAGAGAAGAGGAAGAAGTCGCTTGGAGCCAAGTCAGATGGGGCAGCATTTCAAACCCCAGCTGCCCCGCGACTCACATGGTTTCAAGTGCGGAATGTGCTGGCGCATCGTTGTGCAGAAGTACGGTACTGCATCAAACGCTGCTTTGTATCCACCACTTGAGGGATGTTGCTTCCCAGTGGCGTCACACATTTTCAAAAGCGATCATTCTTTCATGTTGATTGTAATGGCTTTATGACCGCCCCTTGTACGTATCCAGCATTTCACATTTTGGATGCTTTCTCATGGTAGAGTTTTGTCTTTTCATTTACAAACATGTAATGTTCTTCTAATGAATGTTTAACATCTGCTGAAGCTTTTGTAGCATATTATCAATTTAAACTTTTATGTTTTGAAGTTTTATCGTATTTTTATTTTTTTTTTTCAGTATAATAACAAAGGATGATGTCAGGGTAGTAATTGACAAAACTTCGTTGGAATTCATGAGAGGAGCCATTGTAGATTATAACGAAGAACTGATTCGATCCTCTTTTCAAGTAATAAGTAATCCAAAGGCAGATAAAGGCTGTTCATGTGGTGCTTCGTTTAATATTAAGTTATGAATAACATCGGCGTAGTTATTAGAAACAAGACTGTTCCATTTTTCATTCTAGAAGAGAGTTTTTAACCTTCCCTTGAAAGGCAATAATTTAATAATGTTGCATATATTTATTTCTACATGTAAATAGCTTAAGTTACAGTGTTTTTATCTGTGCAGTAAATGTGGACACGATGTGTGTGTTCATAAATAAAACCAATTTTTAAAAAAGTTTTGAGTCTGCAAAATTGGAATTTCAGGTCGGCAAAGACATTAACGAGTGTCTAAAATATCCAGCCAATGCCGACTGCATGCAATTTTACATAAGACTGGAAGAAAAGGTTCTAGAATAGCAAAATGGTAGTGTTTATTAAACCTACGTGTTTCAAACTAACACTTCATCTTCAGGGTAGGGTACAACTACAGCAGAGTTAGTTCTCACCAGCAGAGTTATATTTCCGCCAATCAGAGAAATAAATTTCATGCTGATTGGCGGATTACAAAAATGCTTACAGGATTCAGTAGATGATAAAATACAAAATAGTGAGATTATTAATTGATTACAAGTTTTAAAAAAAGACAATAGTCTCTTATAAACGAAGTACTCTTTTAAGCAGAGTACTTTGTAAACAGATGCCTATATGAATTTGCAGAAAACGGTTATTATGAAGAGAATCAGATTTTTGAAGAAAAGTTATTCATTTCCATTAATGTCGTCGTTCACGGCGTCCAGAATGGGGTTGCTAAGGAGTTTTTCGCTATCGGTTTTTGTATATTTCCTGATTTCTAGCGTTTCGTACATCGGTATTTTCCTTTGGGTCTTTTTCAAACTTTAAAATTCTCATGATCTGTTGCCTGGGCCCAAATGGGCGTTTCATCTTTATCGAACGCCGATCTCCTATCACCGTTTACCCATGCTTTCGATGTTCGCTGAATTGTTCTCTAAAGGACCTTTTTGTAGATCAGACGTAAAATCTTCCACATTCCGGGCAAGTAAGTTTGTAAACCCTGCTGGCTGCAAAGATGTCTTCAATATCTGGACGTTTCTCCATCGGGTTGAGTGCTTATCTACATTTATTTATTTATTTATTCTGAATGCTATCTTCATACCTTTATCTCGGAAGACGTTTGAAATCCTGGTTATTTCAGGTCCGATGTATGAATGCTGCGTATTTATTACCATTCATCGGACCAGAAGTAACCAAAATACACAGCATTCAGAAATGCAGCTGTGATCTTAAAATAAGCAGCATTCACATACATCGGACCTGAAATAACCAGGATTTCAAACATCTTCTGAGATAAAGGTATGAAGATAGCTTTCAGAACAAAAAATAAATGTAGACAAGCACTCAACCCGACGGAGAAACGACCAGATATTGAAGATATCTTTGCAGCCTGTGGGGTTTACAAACTCACTTGGCAGGAATATGGAAGCTTTTACATCGGATCTACGAAAAGGTCCTTTAGAGAATGATTCAGCGAACATCGAAAAGCATGGGTAAACGGTGATGGGAGATCGG
This sequence comes from Rhysida immarginata, assembly GCA_023313115.1. NCBI lineage: Eukaryota > Metazoa > Arthropoda > Chilopoda > Scolopendromorpha > Scolopendridae > Rhysida > Rhysida immarginata. The sequence continues at coordinate 182,342 of JAHWFO010040748.1, forward strand.
CGTTTGCAGATAAAGATGAAACGCCCATTTGAGCCCAGGCAACAGATTATGAGAATTTTAAAGTTTGAAAAAGACCCGAAGAAAATACTGACGTATGAAATGCTAGAAATCAGGAAATATACAAAAACCGATAGCGAAAAACTCCTTAACAATCAGACTAATTTTGAAAGGAACCCCATTCTGGATGCCGTGAACGACATCATTAATAAAAATGAATAATTTTTCTTCAAAAATCTGATTCTCTTCATAATAACTGTTTTCTGCAAATGCACATAGACATCTGTTTACAAAGTACTCAGTTTATAAGAGACTATTATCTTTTTTAAAACTTGTAATCAATTAATAATCTCACTACTTTGTATTTTATCATCTACCCAATCATGTAAGCATTTTTGTAATCCGCCAATCAGCATGAAATTTATTTCTCTGATTGGCGGAAATATAACATATCTTTGGTGGTGAGAAGTAACTCGGTTGTAGTTGTTCCCTACCCTGAGGAAGAAGTGTTAGTTCGAAACGTGTAGTTTTAATAAACACTACCATTTTGCTATTCTAGAACCTTTTCTTCCAGTTTTTTTTCATAGCAAAATAGACAAAATGCAACTGTCGAATTTTACATAGATGGTAAACCTTTTTCAATTTTCGAGTACATTGTTTAAAACAATGCCAAGCATAATCCACATATCATAATTTGGTCACTTGTGGTCTGCATTGGTTGGACTTTTTAAGACAAGGCTGAAGATTTTTCAAAATATTTCTTATCCTGGAGAGACGATTGTATGCAAATTCCTGTTAAAAACAAGCAAAATGCAGTACCAAAGGCACAGTCTGACAGTCTGAAATTGGAGAAGACTTTTCCTGAGACCATGATTTCATGCTCGTAAGAACAGGAAAATTTCAACGAGCCCAGGAAATTGGAGTCCCCTTGTGTTCATCAAAAGAACTGACAGGAACATGAGCTGAGTGGCTCAAGACCTTCGAGCATAAAAATAGATAGAGCGATCACTCCATTCGTTGCTAAGGGAAGCCAGTGGCACCAAAATCAATCACCTTGTTTATCAGCTGGCTTGGGATAAAACTTTGTCATGTTGGCATAGAATTGACTTGTGATTACATATTATTTTAGCTTCATTCAATCATGTTTCTGATCCTGCTCATTTTGAAATGCAGTTTGCCTAAAAAATTAATGATACAGAGTGGCACAAAAAAAAAGGTGTTAGAAAGGTTTTGTCTATTGTGGTTTAATCGTATGCTGTAAATGATTTTCCTTGTGGTAAAGTAGGGAGCATAAAAATTGGCAAGAATAAAACAAGCAGTTTAATATAAGGAAACATGACATCCATTCAAGTAAGGTATCGTTATGTACCGGCAACATTTGACAATAATGTGTGCTACAAAATCATTTCTTGATCTTCCCTCCTTGTTTTTGCAAGCACTCCTGCAATCTGACGAGCGTGCCATCAAAAAACGACTCCAACAGATCAAACGACATGTTGTCCCGCATTTCTTCTATCAGCCATTGAAATCTGTTGGGCCATGTCTGGCAAGAGCACATTTACTAAGTGTCCAGTCCCTATTGATATTTTCTTCACACCGTCTGATCCGATTAGCCTTTTGAGCAGCAGTGAGCAGTGGCACCTTTTTTTGGAATCCGTTTGATGTAAAGTGCTATAAAATCATTCAAAAAGTAGCAAAACCTACAATACATAAGTCTACCAGGCACCAAATAACTGTGTTAGTATTCTTTTGCATTTCTTCAGTCTCAAGAAACAATATGCGAGGAAAATTTACAAGTTTTTGATTAAGCCCACACATTTTTTTGTCGAACAGGAGAAACAGGTTATTCATTGAGTGCTTGCATCCCCAAAGTTTGTGTGAGCCAACTGGAGATATGGTCCGTTTTCAGAAGATGGAAGGGAAAGGCAAAGGAAAGAAAAACTTAGGGCATATTAGTATGATTAATAAGGACGTCTAACCTGCAAATATTGTCCACTTGGAGGCAGCTTGTAATCTTCCAGTAGCGTAGCAAAAAAAAAAAAAAAATGAAGGCGGTCCAAGTAAACGGTAAAGACGAAAACCATTGATGAGTCTCGATAAAAGGCACTCGAATGCAAGGTCTGAAGATCGGGATGAAAACTGTAGAATAAGGCATGACAAAACTAAAGGTAAAATCAAAGCTTTGAGGAGGTAAGGATAATTTGGTAAAAAATAGAAAGTTTTACTCATCTTTTCATTGTAGATAGTCTCACATCGAAGATTCTCATTTTTGTGTTCATCCAAATTGATCTTAGAAGAAGACATCGAAAGTGCAACAAATCTGTTCTGCAATTTCTGATCGTTTCAGGCACAATCGTCACTGACTGAGGAACTGTAGGCCCACATGGTTGGCAAAAGAAGGTACTAAAACCACAAGTATGTGACACTTAGCTCGGACAGATTCGACTCCATGGCGAAAACTTCTATAAAGTCCCGAGATAATCTTCTCAAATTCTAGTCCTGTGATCTAAGCGAACCGCTAAAGTAAATCCAACACTGAACATGGTTAAAAAAACAAACTAAAGTTTCTTCAACGAAGTTGTCAAAAGGCCAAAAAAACAAAAGGAAGACAGGTCCAGTTGATTACGGAAGCGAATAAACTCTGCTGTCCCTTTTCATTTTTTCCACCCAGCTAAATTTCCAACATGGTGTTTTCAGAAAGAAACATGGTATGAGCATTTGGGAATTCCAACCGAGCTTTGAAGTCAAATTTAAACGTCACTTAACAATAGACGATAATATAAACTATAAATATGAATTTAGTTTGCAAGGCATTTTCTTATTTTATTTTAAATTCTAGTTTAAAGAAAAAATACGGATCTATTCCACAACAACGGAGGAAAACTTTTGCTTCTAAAACTAATTATTTTCCTTGAAATTTAATGTTATTAGAGTATACTCAAAGCCAACTTATTATATCAGTAATAAAATTATATTTTAAATTTGTTCTCAAAAAAACCCCCAAAAAAACAACATACACCAGTGTATCCTTTCAGTAAGACATCAAAATCATTTTTGGATTACCACTAAATTAGCTAGACAAGTAGATTGTTGGGCCTAATCAGAATTTCAGGAATTGATTTTATTAACAACCAAAATATAGGGAGTTTCAAAATGAATATCGGGGTTTTGAGGCTTCATAGTATTTATTACATTTAACTTATAGCTGCCGCCACATAAGTTGAACGACAGGATGACGTCATTTCTAACGCCAGCCAATAGACGTTAACGGGAAGTAAATCGCTTAGCTATTCCATGAAACGTCCGCTTTTGTTTTCGAAATATTGTTTTCGTATTTATATGTAGTTTCTATTTTCTTTTTTTATTTTAAATAGATAATTAAAATGACGCAGAATAGTCGACTCGAAGGCAGTTTGTTTTATATTATGACTTTTAATAGGCTTTCCACATTTCAACGATATCTCCACCATTACTCTAGTAGAACAAGTGCATCCTGGGTAACATCCAGACAAAGCATATCGATTAGAAGACTTACTGCGCATGTCAAAAAAAAATCGTTTGACTTGAGTGGCAGCAACTCTAGTTATAAATAATACATCAAATGGAAGAGCAACTCAAATAGTTATGTTGGTACACCTGTGCAAGGTCATGCACTGTTTCCAAAGTTTATGGGAGTTTCTTTTTCGGTGAAGCAACTGTAACTGGTGTTTATCTTGATGTACTATAACTATGGCTCTTTCCTCAATTGGAAGAAGCTGAACCAGAGAACTTTATTTGGCAGCAAGATGGTGCACCGTCTGACTGGCATAACTCGGTACGCAATTGGTTATATGTCGTTGTACCAGGATGTTGGATTGGCCGCAAGGGACCATATGACAGAGCTTGTTTCACATGGCCTCCACGATCAACCAATCTGATGCTGTACGATTTTTACCTTTGGGGGTTCATAAAGGATAATGTGTATGTGCCTCCACTACCAGCTGACCTACCCGACTTAAGAAACAGAATTGAAGCCGCTACAGACACACTGATCAAGGTTTGGGAAGAACTCGCCCTATCTACTCTGTGTGCTATGTGACGAACAGTGTTCACATCGGAAAAACTGTTTGAATTGCTCTTTCATTTGATGTATTATTTATAACTGTAATAAATACTACGAAGCCTCAAAACCCCGATATTCATTTCGAAACGCCCTGTATAAAAACCACATTACCCCAACAAAGGTTTGCTTATCTCCAATAAGGTATAATAAAAAAAAAAAAAAGGACTTAATTGCTCCATAGCCTAATAATGAGAAGTCAAATGTTGTCCAAGTTCCCTAGTGGCAGACTAACTCTACAGTCAAATCCATTGTTTACTACTGCAATCATAACTGAGACATAATGTAGTTTATTAAATTGGAGGAATTTTAATGAAGAAATTTAATTTTCAAGTCCTTTACACTAAACGTTTTTCTATTTTTTTTCTTTTCAAAAAGAAAAAAAAAACAAAAAATAAAACAAGTGAGCTATGTGAATTAAGCTTGTTATAATGCAACTCTTATACAAAATAGCTTGAAATAAAAAAAAGGATTTTGCCATATTAGAAAATTTCATGAATGATTTTCATTGGATTTCCTAAATTAGCTGAAATAAAATCTTTTTAAAAAAATATAGGACAAATAAAAAAAAAATTATTTTTTGCTATTATTATCAGATAAAATGCGACGAAGAAAATCTTAAAATAAGCTTTTGATAACGAACTCTCATTAATAAAACTCAGTAGCAAAACATTACATAAATAGATCCAGAAAAGAGAAAGAGATAGCTGAACGATTGGCGCGTGGCTATCATTATTGTTGTAGGACGTCGATCAGGCAACAGCTACAACAATGAAACCGACCCAGAGTGAACAGACTTCTCAGCATTAGGCTACGATTGATCTTAGTGAATATAAAAACTGAGTGAACATATTAATATGACTACCTGACATGTTTATGCAAATGCACGCACCGACATCGCCACAATGTTGCTAGCTGGCCGGACCAATATAAGAAGGGAAGCAGAGTCTCGTCGACAACAGTAGACGTGTTCCATTCTTCAACTATGGGTAAACGACGCGATTTAACAGCCTTCGAACGCGGGATGATTGTAGGTGCTCAGAGCTATGGAGCGAGTATCAGCGAACAGCAGCATTCATGGGGTGCTTGAGAACAGCCATCGTTAAAGTATTTAAAGACTGGACGGTTAGCCGGAAGACGGGGTCTGAACATTTGCGTTGTGGCAGTCCACGGATGGTTGGTGATCGGACAGAACTGAGATTGTCACGACTGGTAAAGGATAACAGAAGGGCAACTGTGCATCAAATCACTGCTGACCTTAATCAGGGGTCCTCCAAAACAATCTCTGAATGCACTGTCCGCCGCACACTGCATCGCATGGGATACGGAAGCCGAAGACCTGTCCGCACACCTTTGCTGCCTGCAGCCGACAAGCGGAAAAAGACTCCAATTCGCTCAGGAGCACAAGGACTGGACTATCGAACATTGGAAACAAATCATGTGGTCTGATGAGTCACGATTCCAGTTACATCATGCAGACGGCCGCGTGAGAATCTGGCAGAAACAGCACGAAAGCATGGACTCCGCATGCATGAGAAGGGCAATGTTATGGTCTGGGGAATGTTTTCCTAGCATGCGTTGGGTCCATTAATACGTGTTGAACAACGTCTGGATGGCACAACATACCTCCATATCCTCACCGATCAAATCCACCCTGTCATGTTGATGGCATACCCCAATGGAGATGGCTACTTCCAGCAAGACAATGCGCCATGCCACAGAGCTCGTATTGTGCAGGAGTGGTTCCAGGAACATGAGGGGGACATTACCTTACTTCAATGGCCCCCACAATCCCCAGATCTCACTCCAAGTGAGCATTTGTGGGACGAAGTCGAACGAACCTTCAGACGGCTGGATCCACCACCGTCCAATCTAGCACAACTACACAGTGCTATGGTGTCAGATTCCTCCCACCACCTTCCAACATCTCGTGGAATCAATGCCACGAAGAATCACCGCAGTATTAAAGGCAAAAGGTGGCCCAACGAGATACTGACAGGGTGGTTTAACATACCAAGTGTCTCAAAAATGAGCGACTATTTAAAAATCAATTAACGAAAAACTGAAGGCAATAGAAATGTACTGTTTGTTGCATTCTGCTTAGGAAGCCAGGGAATTTATTCGCAACAAGTTTCAAAATTAGTTACAAAGTTCGTCAACAGATGGTGCTGCTGACAGGGAAAAGACTATAAAACAACTTTTTCTAAATGGCCACCATTTTCAGCAGCAACGTGATGCCCGTGCAAACATTTCAGTTGGAATGGTCTGACATGCATCAGAGATGTATTGTTCCAGTTCAGCTATAGTTTGTGGATTGTGATGTTCACCTGGTTCTTTCAAATACTCCCAAAGAAAAAAATCACATGGCATCAAATCTGGTGAATAGGGAGGCCAAACCATGCCACGTTGTGTATGCATTTCGTAGTCAAGGGCAACAACACAATTGTCAAAATATTTGCTGACAAAATCACACTTCAACCTAGCACTGCCTTGCATGAACCACGACCTGTTCCTACTGTCCTCCAAAGCATTTTGAATGGTCACAAATTCATGGAGAATGTCCGGATATGCTAGTCGAATGCTGAGTGAAGTATAGAATGCCGATCTGACGGGACGGAATGTGTAGAGAATAGCATCTGTTGAACTTTGTAACTAATTTTGAAACTTGGTGCAAAAAATTTCCTGGCTTCCTAAACAGAATGCACCAAACATTTATATTGCTTTCCGTTTTTCGTTAATTAATTTTTCAAATCATCGCTCATTTTTGGGACACACGGTATAACAGAGCTGAATAATATGAATAATTATTAAGTAGCGGAGAAATGGAGCTCCTTATTGTTTTCACAATGTCTGTCCCCTTCATAATTTCTGCAGTTTTTGAGTTAGAAGGTTGAAATTCGGAATTAGCTTACTATGGGCATGTGCACCTTCACTATTTAGTTTGGTTTTGATTGGCCCACTGGGGTTGGAGTTTCAGGGGTGGAAATTAGAGGGGACCAAAAGGTCTATGCATATTTATGCACATTTCAACAAATTTGGATGCAGATTCCTCTAAGCAAGATCAACATTACTATGAAGTTTGGGCCAAATTGTCCCAATGGGTTTGGAAATTTGGGGATGGGAGTTACTTGGGTCTTTAGAACTATGGCCACATGGCATATCATGTATCATTCGATCGGAAATGATGAGAAACGAAAGAAGATAGAGCTCTTTTACACTTTCTAAATACTACGTTTGAGAAAATCAATTTTTCGATCTAAAAAATTGGGGAAGTGGGGGGGGGGGGGTAAAAAGTGAGATGAAAGGGTAAAATTAGATCTCAGGGCTTCCGCTACTTTCCTCGGCAGGATTAACTTCTTGTTCTTGCATATTTTTTTTACAGAAATAAAATACTCCCTCTGGTAAATAAAGGACAAACTCAAAACAAGCAACTTGGAAATTTGAGAGCACTTGAAAACTCGAAAGTAAATACAAGAGATAATGCTCATGGTTTGTATACATAGGAGGAATTCCTGACCTGCAAACTGGGTGCCTGAGCTAAAGTGGGCTTCCATTTGGACTACTTACAAAGGAACGTTTCCAATTATGCAAGTACGGGGCAAAATCACACATTTTTTTAATGCTCTATCGAATGCAATAGGTCTATTGTTTCAACTAGTTTAAAACGATCTGAAAGGCTCCTTTGTTAGAAATCTTGAGCTCTGCGTCCAGCAGCAGATGCAACCCAATTTTCGGTGTGTATTTTTGTTAATAACTTGTGAACCACAACAGATAATTTCAGCAGGTTTCTTAGATTTTAGATAAAGAAATCTTATAAGAGCTGTTCTTCCACTGTAGACGATGCGATAGTGGTGGCCACTTAGTGCGCAGGAACGATTTTTGTTGTGCATGTACTCTACCTTCTTTTTGGCTAAGTTAACTTTTACACACGACTTCATTTCCTCCATTAAAAAATAAATGGCGTTACTTTCCAAAATCCTCTCATACGCTGAATAACAATATTAACAATCCAGTTTTCAAAATGCTCAGCACATTAATTTTATTCAAACAATTTTTCTGTTTTTTAAAATTTATTTTTTTGTTAAATAATACTTTTAAACACATTATACAATAATAAATACATTTGTTTTTCAAATCAAGTAGCAAATCAATTTATAATACATTTAATGGAACATGATTGCAAAGGAATGCTGCTGTCTATGATATGCATTACGTTTTTTTTCATCCATTTCATTAATCAAATGACAACTTTATTTGAAGCATTATTATTATTATAATTATCAACAAGAACCATTCAAAGAATTAAAGGAAATTACATTTCAATAATTTATTTAAATTGCCCTCAAACTAGAACAAAAGGGGGTACGACGTAATAAAGACTTAATCTTGCTCCTCTCGGTGTCAAGCATAGAAATTTCAACAACAATTTTCAACATCTCACGCCGGTCTTTAACAATGTTCTCCTTGAAAACAGCTGCTCAAAACAAGCTTCCAAAAAGGTTTCGCATCAGGAGATCGGGTAAAGCTACCCTTTGTATCTGTGACCTTCATTTATTTTTACCTTTTTTTAGCCCCTAGAACAAAAAAAAATTATTAATTATACTTAAAGAGGACATGATAATAAACTGAGGATACCCTACTTGGACAAAAGTATCCAGACACTTCATCAATTAGTATCCGGTAGGTCCGCCTTTTCAGCAATAACAGTCTCCACGCTCTGGGAAGCTTCTACTAGGTTTTGATACATAGCTGGTGGAATTTTCTTCCATTCTGCAACCAGTACATTAGCAGATGTTGGGCAAGTCGGACTGTTCCATAATCACCATTCCAATCCATCCCAAAGTACTTCGAGTTTTAAATCCAGGTTCTAGGCAAACCAGTCCATTTCATGGAACCATCCCGTAAACCCTTGCTTTGTGAGCAGGACCATTATCATGTTGAAACAGGAAAGAGCCATGGCCAAATTGTTGCCACAATGTAAGGAGCGCCAAATTGTCTAGGATGTGTCCATACCCCTCACTGTTCGCAAGGTTTCAGTCCACGAAAAGCACTGCCACAACTGAATTTGAGAGTTGGAACAACATCTGACTGAAAGCGTTCCCTGGGCAACTGTCAAACCACAACCTTCCGTCGGATTTCCAGATGCTGTGTTGTGTGATTCATCACTCCAGAGAACACGTTTCTACTGATCTGGAATCCAACTCCTGTGAGCTTTTACTCCACCCCAAATGACATCCAGCATTCACCTTGGTGATGTTTGGCTTATGTGCTGCAGCACAACTGTGCAACCCATCTTGTTCAATTCCCTACAAACAATTATAATAACAGCCCCAGATGAATTTTGAAACTCTGTAGTGATTTCTTGGGGTGAGGAATAGCGATTACTTTTTACAACACGCTTATGCGAACTGCCTGGTCGTTGGCAAATTCCTTCCGCTCAAAATGACATCACTTACTGTTGAGGAAGGCACTTCCAACAGGAGAGAAATTTATTACACCTATGGCATCCTATTATCATATCATATTTGAACTCGCTGAATTCCTCCAAACCTCCCATCATGCTAATATCACTCACAAATGAATATTAGACACAATACAGTTGGGTTTTATCCGGGGGGAGATACTTTTTTCCAAGTAGGGTATACTTCAAACAAATCTTAAATACAAAGGAAAAAAGGAAAGGAAAAACTCCCGTGACCTGGACGCAAACCAGGGACCATGCCTAATGTTGGTACTGCTATTACCAAGTGAGCTATCTTGGACAATGAACCGCCAAGTTGTAACAATATGTCCAAATGTACTTCCTTGAAGTGACCGAACATTCCCGACCTTCGAGTCAGAGCGGGGGAAGGGCTGCTCTGCTGGTCGACCTAATTCGGGATTTCAAGGAAGCACATTTGGACATACGTATTAGAGAGGCAAAAAGAGCCACAGTTGCCCGTTATTCCAAATCGATACGCATTTGGCAACTAATTGCATATGTGAGAAACCTAGCATGTCTCGATGATTTTTGCAAGTATCTAGATGGGGTAAATAACCCTACGAATCTACCTCAACCTCTTAACATAACTGATTCTGTTGTCAAGTGCCAAGATAGATCTCCAGAACCCGGTATACCGTATGGCTGGAAATTTGTCAAACTAATAAAAAAGGTTAAGATCAAAGGCCCCTGCTATCCCCTTACCATGGCAGCAAAGTTAGTTAAAAATCTTAATGCTACCAGCCTTAAGATGATTTATCAATTGTGTACTTTGATAATTAGTAAGAAAAAAATTTCCTCGGGCCCTAAAAATAGCAAAAATTAACCCTATTTACAAAAAGGGTGACCCGGCTGATATAACAAACTATCGCCCGATATCTGTTTTGTCACCGATAGCAAAAATTGTTGAGAAAGCTGTCTTTAACAACCTTAGTGACTACTTATGGACAAAAATCCCGAAACAACAAAGAGGTAGTAGGCCTGGCCAAAAGGTCATTTGGGTACCGCTTCAGATATATTTAAAAGCTGTAACTGCCTACGATCAGGGTAGTAAATTTATCATTGCTCAAACAGACATATCTAAGGCCTTTGATTCAATTTCTAGGCCACAGCTTTTAAATGATCTAAAAGCTTTGGGTGTCTCTAGTGCCTATTTAGAATTACTTCATGATTTGCTATGATCCTCTAATTACAAAACCATCTACACGTGGCATAGTCCATGGCTCTGGCCTGGGCCCCTTACTCTATGCGGTTTCTACTGCCTCTCTTTACAGTCACCAATTTAATTTTGATTTGCTGAGTTACGTGGACGACAACTTCTTGTTCGCTACATCTCCCAGTCATGATTTCGATAATGCCATCAAACTTCTCAACCAAGACCTACTTTTTCTGTCCGACTGGTATAGTACTAGAGGCCTTAGTCTCAATAGTACTAAGACTAAAATTCTAACGTGTGCCAAAGGTGAACCGCATATTAGTACAATTAAGATTTTGGGTATAACCTTTGATTCTAAATTACGGTTTAATGATATGATTGATCAACTCATAACGTCACTTTACCGCAAAAACTATCTTATGAAAAGACTTAGGTCTTTCTTATCAACCAGTCAATTGTGTCACTTCATTATGGCCGTCATAGTCCCGAGTGTGGCGTATGGAGCCCTATTTTGGTCTTCAACATCTACAGCTAATCTCAAAAGACTAACTGTTGCCTATAACAGAATTATACGGACAGCTTTTAAAATGAGTAGATTGAACTCTGTTACTAATATGTGTTCTCGCCATAATCTACCTACTGTTATGGTTATTTATAAGGTTGCGCTGATTTCTGAGTTAGCGAGCGCTATCTGTGATGAAAACCATCCTGCTGCCTTCGTAAAAGAATGGTTCAAGATAGGCAACGGAGTTCGACAAACAAGAAGGTTCCTATTTGAAATTCCTTTTAAAATGTCAGGGTTCAAATCCAAAAGTTTCCCTTACAGTGCTATTGCCATTTGGAACGATCTGCCTTACAATATCCGTAACACTGTCCTGCAGTGTACCTTGCCCCAATGTGCTACGAGTTGCATTCATTTTAAGCGCTGTCTAAAATCGTACTACAGTAAAGGGTCGGCTTTTTTTATGCTGTTTTAGTGCCCTTTTTCTTTCCACTTTAAGCTAGTTTTAATTCTCTTTTAGTCTCCATTGACGTTTTGGCTTTTATGAGCCTTTGATCCTTTCTCCGCGGTTCATTTTGTTTTTGGAGTTTGTTTTTTTTTACCTTTTCCATTACTCTTTTGCGAGTGCTTAATCCTAATAATAATAATAATAATACAAAGAGCAGTCAACATGTTCCCGGAATTCCTCAACAGACTGCAAATGAGTGATAAGATAGCAATCTCACTTTGCACATCGATCAATCAATTTGGCGACTGTAGCAGTCTACTGACTGCAAACGAAAACATTGGTCTACCAGCAATTTTTCAAAACAGAACTTGGAGAGTTGCTCTACAATAAAAACATGAAACCGGTGCAATCATTTGTGTTCACCGTGTACATATCATTTAAAACTTTTGCACGTAATCAAGACTTTTTACACAGCCTACAGTTATAGTTGAGGCTTTTGGACAGCATGTGTGCAATTGGGGAAGAAATTGCACATTCATGCAGTTTTATGCCCTGTTATTAGAAACAGCCTAAGTTGCAATCTTTCAGAGGTAAAATGATCGAAACAGTCACAATTGAAGTTATTCAAATCCTTGAAGGCTAATTGTGCTGCCAAACATTGTGCAACAACTTACACAATGCCTTTTATGCATCACATGTTGCTGTTAGAGTGAGAGGTGTGTATATAGAAGGTTGATTACGATCTTTGATAACAATTTGCTGTGTAAATACTGTGGGTCATGTATATGTGTGAGCGACAGAAAACGCGTGAAATAATACTATTAACATGCGCATCGTTGTGTTTCATTTGAAAGCAGTAAATATCATGAAAAAATGTCTCCAAAAATCGGACCTTACTGGGAAGAGTACATGACTGCTCTTTCTGACGCTAATTACAGCTATTCTGCTATAATTAGCACATGTAAAACTTCAGTAAAGGCATATTGGCAGTACTGACTAGAAAAGGAAAATCCCAGGAAGGGTCAATTCCAACTGGCCAGAAACTGCAAAATCCTCGAGTTCCCACAAGCCGAACACCGCAGGTCGTTCGAAAGGTGAAGCAGCTTGTCCCGTGTGAAAATTCAGCAAACCAAAGAGGGATTGCAAACATTGTAGGAACTGCACAGGCTACCATAAGATTTTCAATAGGATTTATGGTGATTGTGAGATACAACAGCAAGCTCACAATAAGAAGATTGGACAGGAAAGCTAAGATCAAATCCCTTTAATATCAGTAGCATGTTCTCAGCCCAATTTTCCACGAGGAAATTCCCGCATGATATGGAAAGGACAAAAGCAAAGTTTGGCTGCATCAAGAAAAAGCCTCCAGCCATATGCCTAACTCCACCGTTCAATTTATGTTGGATTTGAAAGATGAAACTGGAATTCACATCATACCCTTTCACGATATCTGTCAAGTGACCAGATGCATCCCTGATGGATTTCTGTGGATTTGGATTATTGAGATGAGCTCTTGCTCGATGCCATCCAACAAGCATTGAGGGTCTCTGGAAAGCCTGCAAACAGGAATGGAACAGTATTCTGCAGTGGAGGAGGATACAGTGCAGTGCAATAGTTTACAACCAAGGCCATCAAATAGAACACAATCGTTGGTGGAGAAAGGAGTTTTCTCCATAAACTTTCTCCTCCAAATCGTTACCCATAGGTCGTAATCAACCTTTTGTAATGCCGGTGTATCTACAGCTAAACTTGCAGAGTTTTTTTTTCAATCACAAAACAAAATAAAAAATAAAAGTTTGGATTACCACATTATTTAACTGGTACTTTAGCAAGTCAATTTCATCTTTCTGAGCTGACAGTTTGTCGTTCATGTTGGCCAAATGTTCACTCATCATGCTCAATTGACTTTCATAGTTTTTAGTTGTTGTAGACAATTCTTCCTAAAAAAATAATAAAATATTTTAATATGTTCAGTAGTTTCAACAATCGTAAGAGGGTTGTTCCAAGTCTAATATTTTTTGTGTTTAATATTTAGCAACAACATACAAAATATTTTTACATAAAAAAAAGCCTATTATGCTAAAAGAATATACTGGATGCTCAGAAAATATCTGGAAAAATTTTAAAGGGTGGTAGAGGGGACTAAAATAAGCATTTTCCTTCATGCAATGTGTGTGTCCAGAAATGATGTGTTTAAGCGCTACTGACGAAGAAACTTGTGAAAGCTGAAAGAAAACCAGGATTAAGCTCAAATGCACGTAGAACACTTTCTGCCAGTTCTGATCTGGCTCACATCCCAACTGCTAACACCGAAAGATCCACTTTTGCGAAACTGAAAGACGTCATGCTCTCACTCTTCAGATGTTAAACAGAATCAGTTAGCAGGATTTTACACTTGGACCTACCTGTTTAAAGACTATTATTGTTCAAAAATCGAGGCAAAAACACGTGATGGCATAGGTTTGCAGAAACTATGTTGGAAATTCTGAAAGACAATACTCTTTTGACCATGATTGACAAAGCCCACTTTAATTTATCTGGGATGGTAAACAAACAGAATTTTTGGTATTGGGCATCCGAAAACTTTCAAGAACTGCATTCTCCGATTGGCGGGGCATATCTCGAACCTGCATTATTGAACCTTATTTTTTTCCGTGAAAAGACGAACAGTGATTTTTAACACAGATCACTATCTTGCTATGTTACATGATTATTTCTTGCCAGAATTAAGAAGACGATACATCAACCTCAACACAGTTTGGTTTCAGCAAGATCAGGGCAACTTGCCATATTAAGAGCAACAATGACTTTAAGAGAACATTTTCCTGGCTGTCTGATTTTATTGCAAGGGGATGTGGAGCAGCCTTTTATGAGACTACCTAAAATCTAAAGTTTATATTGACATAAACTTGAAACCTTTCCGAAACAAAAACATGAAAAATTCGAAGGATTCCACATCCCATGCTTCAAATGAGTATGGACAATTTTACCACCTGTCTACAAGAATGCCTCAACAGACATGGACGCCACCTAACTGATGTGATTTTTCACAGCTGATTATTTTCTTAGGTTTCCTTATGTATTCTCTAAAGTCGTTCAAAAATAAGTGTGTGTGACAATCTTTTCAAAAACGCCATAACACCTCTCTGTTGGAGCCTGTATCTCAGAAATGGAGATCGACAGAAGAATGAAACAAGTGGTATGCTTATTTCGAAAACCATAAAAATCTGATAAGGAAGTTTTAAAATTAGTTACAAACGTTGCCGACAGGTGGTGCTGTACGTAGCAAGTGACACACAAACTGACAAAATTTCATTCTTTGTTTGCACATCTGTGCTGTAAAAGGTGCACATTTTGAATCAATTGTGATGTGATTGCAATAGCTGCTTGCAAAGGACAGTTTATAGCCTATTTCTTGGACTCCGTACTTTGACTACAGCGTGCAGTGCCATATGTCGGCAACATTTGTAACTAATTTTGAAATTTTTGTATCAGATTTTTATGGCTTTCGAAATAAACATACCATTTATTTCATTCTTCTATCGATCTCAGTTTCCGAGATATTTACTCTTAAAATCAGGGAATCCTTTGTGGGACACCTTGTATATAAACTGTCACATCATGTCTCGTTTTTAATTGATACTTTCTTCTTCTTCACCCTTATTCTTTGCCCATTTCACTTTATTTTGGATTGGAAAGAAAGTTCCAACTTTTATTAACAGTTTTCTTATGTTATTTGCTCAAATCAACATCTCATAATGGTGGCAGAACAACTTCTGCTAAAAAAGCTCTATACAGTCAACAACTGCAAAGTGTGGCAGATGCAAAAAATGTCCTGAAATGACTGAAGTCATCTTTCTTCACGTCAATGCGAAACCGCACGTTGCAAATGTGACCCGTCAAAAACTTCTGGAGCTGGAATGGGAAGTTCTCCCTCACCCACCATACTCACCCCGCATACAGATCACCACTTATTCCGAGTACTACAGAATTTTTTGAATGGCAAAAACTTTGCAACTGATGTGACTTCTTCGATGGCAAATCAGCTGTTTTTTACCCCACAGGGATCCATAACCTACCACGTCGTTGACAGCAGGTGTTCGACAATAATGGTGAATACACTGCAGATTGATATGTGCCTTTTGCCGCAATATGTGCGTGTATTTTGTCATTAATAAACACTGTGCGGGACTTTCTTTCCAACCCAATAGAACACTAAAGAAAGTGATCAAGTATATTGTAAATAACAAGGAAAATCAGTACTAGAACAACCCTTTTATTTGACATCCCCCTTCTTAACAATTTTACCTTTAGATTAGAAACTAATTTCTGGGATTCCGTTAACTGTTCTTCTACAGATAAACGTTGTTTGTCTGTCAACTGCAATCTTTTCTGTAAAACACAAAGCTGCAAAGAAAGTATATCAATTATTAATTTTTTATATAGTAAATATAAAACTTCTCTCTTGTTAAATTCTTAATCAAAGCTATCTAAAAAAACGTTACAAAAAAGACAGCCTAAGAAGGTCAGTCATACAGTCGTCATCATGGAAGAGGTCCTTGGGAATAAGTGGATTATTTTTTCTATATATATGCCATGGAGGGTCACACACATATCCATACATTCAATTTGGTTCATGGTATCTCAGCAGCCAATACCGAGAAGAGGCACCAGAGATCACACCCATTGTACAGGGTCTTCTGAAGAATTTGAAAAACATTAGCACAGAAAAGGCATGGTTCCATTAATGGGCTGCAGGGGAGAGAGAAGAGTTTTTTTTACAGTTCATGTGGGAAACCAAAGCCTCGAACCACTGTCAACAAAAAAAACATCACATTGCAAAGCCATCATGGCGTGGGGAGAGATTGCGTATAACAGCAAAATGCGTTTGCGAATTATCAAGTCTGGATTATTATATCAACAAGGTTATCAAACTGTTTTTGGATACCGATGCTCAAAAGACAATCACATTCCCCATCAAGATTCTGCCCCTGCTCATCCAGCCCAAAAAACTCTGAACGTCTTGGAAAAAAGAAAAGTGAGGTACACTCATCCTGACAAATGGACACCCCAATCTCCAGACGCAGCCACTGGGGTTACTTAAAACAGAAACTTTGGCGTCAATCTAAATGGGCTTAAAAGGTTACTTTCAATGAGTGGAAGAAAATGCTGTCGGCAAATTTATAATAACCAAGAAAAACAAATACTGAGTAGTGTTATTACTGTATCTTGTGTCAATAAATTACGATAAATTTTCAAAATTGTCCATCTTCATTCCTGCCTACCCTCTGTAACAATGCAGTTTCAATTCTTTCTCTACATCAAGACCTTTAAGAAAAAATTACATTTGATAAATAAAAGACATGTATCTTACCTCTGAATGAAAAATGACTGCTTTACTGTCTGCCAACTGCATTTGTGATACAAGATCCTTTATGTGATGCATAAAATAGCTTTTCAGTTCGGATTTTCCTGAGTCTGACTGGAAAGATGGCACTCCTGTGGCATCCAATCTGCCCAACTACGAAGAATATGTCATCATCAACACAAAATTAGAGCAAAAAATTCCAAAATTGTTGATACATTAAAGTCGTTTCCTCGCTAGTGAAATCTAGAAGGTGAGACAATTAATAAACGAGACTTATCGCAGCATTCTTACAAGCTTTGAAAATGTGCTTTAAAGTCTTCTGTCTTAACCCTTTCAAATTCACCTGCAATGTTCTTTTTAATATCCTCTATACTCTCAAGTCTATGTCCTTTCAGACTTGTTTTCACCTTTGGGAAGAGGAAAAAGTCTGGTGGAGACAAATCTGGAGATTAGGGAAGGTGATAAATCTCCACGATTCCGTTATTGGCTAAGAACTCCTTAACAAGCACTACTGTGTGCGGTCTGGCATTATCATGCAGTAGAACAAACCTCCTTTTGCTGAAATTGTGGCTGTACTAAATGGATTTTCTTAATCAGATGCTGCAAAATCTCCCTGTAGTACTCCTTGTTGACTGTTTGTCCAGCCAGAACACCATCCTTATGGATAATGCCAGTGCTGTCAAAGATAGTGATGAACATTACTTTTGTTTTTGACTTTTCAAACTGGGATTTCTCTTTTTGCGAGGATGTTGGGGACCACCATTCCATACTCTGTCATTTAGTTTCGGGGTCCTATTGATAGCACCAGGTTTCGTCCCCTATCACACTTGAATCCAGAAAGTTCTCTCGCCTTCTTGATCGTTTCTTGTGTTCAAACAGTTTTCGGACGTCCCGTGTGTTTATCGTCTTTCGGCTCTTCCCGGCCATCATGAAATCTAGCGAACCATTCAAAAAAACATGCACAAGATGTGTTACACTTTCTCTATCAACTTGTAAGTTTCTGTACCAGTTTTTCCAAGTTTAAAACAGAACTTAATGTTTGCCCTTTGTTTAATATTGGAACGTCAACTAATGACTGCGTGCAGTTGAAGAACAAGAATATATATATGTGTGCGCAACTTTGTTGTTACTACTTGTACACATGGCAACAAGGACAGTTTTATGATTGAAAACGTGCATCGTCGTGGTCGCACATGCTTGAACACGTTCAATGTAGCATCAGTCTCATTTATTAATTGCCGAACCTTTTAATTAATTTTCTAATATATAATTAATTAATTAAAGCTTAATATTGGAATTAAGATAAGAACATCCACAGTCACACTATGGATTACTCAACAAGATGCCCAATCAGTCCTTTTAATAACGAAATGTACAAATGGCATTTCTAAAAGAAACGAATACAGCTTTTACACCTTATTTTCACAGAAGGCAGTGACTAGTTACAGGGTCACCTCATTCCCTGATCTCACTCCATCAATTTTCATTGATTGAGGTTCCTAAAGGCTCAAACACTCCTCGATTTCAAGGTTATAAAATCAAAACTTGATTGGTTGGTATTATACACACTCGAAGTGCACCCCTCCTGTACTCAACAAACACTGATGCGATAATCTAGCTCAGGTCAGACCCTCTGCAGCATATAAGGAGCAATCGAGTTTACAGCTTCAGTGATGCGTTCCTGCAGATCATCCAGGATTGCGAGTACTGGAGGTACATACACGTTGTCCTTCACATACCCCAAATTATTCGGTCCAGTGATCTCAGGGTGCCACTTGCAGAAGAGCTGGTCCTTTGTGCAGCACGGCCAATCCATCTGTTTGACAGGTGCTCATTGAGAAATCTGTGGACAATGAGATGCCAGTGAAAGAGTAACCCATCTTACTGAAAAAGGTAGTCACCAGCCTCAGCAGGTAGTTCTGGAATCAACCAGTTTCACCAGTAAAAGTGAATCAATCCATGTAATTTTCACCAGTAAAAGTTTAACGCTCAAAGATAAACAGGCTGTACACGCATATTCATCGTCTAATGGGTATAACTTTAGAAGCAATTGCAGCTTGAAAGTCTGAAACCACAAGCATTTGTATAAGATCGCGCTAACTGTGCTTTGCGGGACTTGTAGCACTGACTTCTTGGGTTCCTTTAGCTGCGCCAAATAGGCTTCTCTTACCTGATCAACAAGTTGGTCTTAGAGCCTAAATGTCCATTCCTTTCTCTATGAAATTGCTGTACCACTTCAAAATGGACTTGTTAGCAGCCAGATCCATATTAAATTTGCTTTTGAAAGCATGCTATACACTGTTATAGCAAATTTCAACATGCACCAGCTGTGTTGCTGTGGAGTGAGCACCTTCTTTGATTTTACTGCCCCCTGGCGATGAAAAATTTTTTGAGTTAGTGTCTGCGATACCCATATTTATAAAAATATTCCAATTAGTAATGATTTTATAACCATTTGAAAGCGAGGGGTGTTTTTGTGCTCACCCTGTATAAATAATCTTGCATATGTTAGCCGACATACAGAAGAAAGCCTTGCACATGTCGCCATGAGTCGGACATTTCCCATATCACCATAAGGGGTGATTCGCCAAATTTTCCGGTTTCACTTTGTATGTCATTTGTATTCGTAAACGTACATGCTGATCAATGGTCACTTCATGTAATAACCATAGCAGAACTCTGATGATGTACTTTAGTTTCGACTGATCACAACCGTGCTGCCCAAGAAGTACAGCAACTGGTCACGAATCAGTTCCGACCATACCACGTGACTTGTTCCTGATTGGTCAGACTTTTTAAACACCCCTTAAGTAAAATACCAGCTAACAGTCAATTAAACTTGATTAGGAAGCCAACTGCCCCATGGCTTCATGGGTACAGTCTTATATTAAAAAAATCAAATTAAACTATTTGGGTGGCACAAATGAAATGTCCTGAAAATGTGCAACACATTTGGAAGCAAATAACTGAAATTCATGCTATCTTGATTAATCAAAATAATCTCACTGTAAATCGACACATAGCAGATAACAGTCCGGCAAATGATCCCTGAAAGAAAAAAAAAAAAAATCTTTCACCTGGAATCTGAAGAAGTCACCATTTGCAAAGTGAAACTCGTTTTGTCGTGTAAGCTTTTTCCCTGATAAGAAGACAAAACAAATGATAGTTTGTAGGACGTAACTCCGAAGAATAAGAGGGATAAGGCAATTTTTCATAGCCCAAAGTATCGTTTGTTGTATAGCATGAGGATGGGTGTTGTCCTGAAGCAGAAGAACACCCTACCTGTTGACCAAACCCAGTTATTTCTGCAGCAACTTCTAGTGCAGCTGTTGCAACTCAGCACAATAACATTCAGCATTGTGGATGGTTTGGCCTCTTGCCTAAAAACTTCAATAAATTATCCTGGCAGTGAACCACCCTAGAAAGAGCATCATTAAGGAGGCTGCGCCTTGCTTAACCGTTGTTCCAGTTATCACACAGAATCCATTTTTTGACACAAGTGATGATACGGTGTATTAGAGCCTTCGTTCCTGTATATTCCTGGCAAGCAGAGACATGCTGACTTCCAGACATCTGGTCTTATTGCAATTGGAAGTTCATGAGGTAGCTATATATCCATTATTTGACTTTACCCAACGTGTCAGGTAGCTCTGAGGGTATCTCACAATGCATTTTTTGCAACTCAGCTTCAGCTGCACTTAACAGAATATCGTTAAGCACAGGTTGGTGACACGGCCTTGTTTTGCAGATCCTTTTCTCTGCTTCAAAACTTCACAAACCATAGCGAATGCTTTGTTTGTTGCCTGCGTTCTCCCCAAATGCTTTGCTAATGTTCTGAGCGAAAATTCTTGCCGAATGGCCCATTTATCTTCATATCAGAAGATAATTCTCAAATCACGATTCTCCACATTTTTAACACCTGAACAAGGCAAGCCTAAAATTTGTTCTTCACACATCTGCTACCTATGCATTAGAAGTACGAGGCTTTATTCGTAAAGTAAGGTCCGATTTGCAATAAAAACAAGACTACTATATATATTTTCAAAAATTTTTTCTTTACCAGATTCTATGTACCTTTAACTATTTTTCCACATAGTTTCCAAATTTATTTAAGCACTTGTCATAGCGCTCAATGTATTTCTGCATGATAACTTCATAGAAGCTGCCGCCAGTGAAGAAAGTCACACAGTTTTCACTTGTTCATCGTCGCTGAAATGCAGGCTGCCGATGATCTCCTTTAGACCCTGGAACAGGTGGTAGCCACTGGAAGCGAGGTCCAGACTGTAAAGCGGGTGGTCAAGTTGTTCCCAAACAAAAAATCTGATTAGCTGGAAACAACTTGACCACCCACTTTACAGTGCAGACCTCGCATCCAGTGGCTACCACCTGTTCCAGGAGCTAAAGAAGATCATCGGCAGCCTGCATTTCAGTGACATTGAACAAGTGAAAACTACGTGATTTTCTTCACTGGCGGCAGCTTCTATGAAATGATCATGCGGAAGTACATTGAGTGCTATGACAAGTGCTTGTGTGACATGCCATGTCAGTGCTGTGTTATTTCATGGGGTGTCACATGGGCTCAACAGGAGCCCTTTGTATTTATTCTTATGCTATTTAATCCTTGTATAGTATGTTTATGTGTAAGTTTAAGTGAATTTTGTTTTGAATCCGTTTTTTTTTTTGTTTATATTTTTTTTTAAGTGAGGTTTGGTTAAAGGCTGAGTAAATTGCGGATCTAGTGTTTTAAATTATTGTTGTGCTTCCTAGCTAGTTATTTATTTATTTGCATAGTGTGCGTTTGTGGGGGTATTTAAGTTCAGGAAAGTGAAAATAATTTTCCATTAGTGTTTCTGTGTGAATAATTTAGTTTTAATATTTATTTTTATTTATTTAAAAAGACGTTAATGTTTTGGCGACTGTTGTTACTCACCAATAACGGAGGCAACAGGGGCCTTCATTGTTGGGGCTTGGTATTGTTTTTTCAGATGAAATTCCTGGAAGATCTTTGCCAAGCTCCAACGTTGTATTTTTGTAGATTGCGCTCGTTTTCGGAGAAATGTTTTCTCCGAAAAGGGAATTTAATATAGACTTTTTTTTTTTTGGTCTTGATCGTGGCTGACGTAGTTGGAGTTGAGTAGCTAAGGAGAGAAGACATGTTGGTTGTGCATTCTAGCGATTTTGCTTTGTGAATGCATGGGGAAGATAATTCTGCCATTTCTCCATGTGATTGATATTTATTGTACAATTAATAATTGTACCATCAGTTAATTTTGTACTGATGAGTGGAATAATTAAAGTTTATTGCACGATAAGTTGTTATATATGAACCCATGGAAGGCAGACCAAGAGACAGAAGGGCATCAACGACTGATCATTCGGGACAATTATATATCATCATATGGCGAGTTCGTTCCATGCTATCCATTTGTGTCCAATCGATGTCAATAATTAAAGAGACAGGCCCCAGCTATTAGAACCCCTTGTTGTGTGCATGTTTATGAGAAAAGGAACAGTTGAAGGCAGTGGTGATTCGAACCCTTGGCAGTCCGTCACGTGCTTTTCGCCCACACAGAGTTTATACATAGAGTGTTTGTGTTTTAACAAAACTGTTATATGAACTGATAAACACCGACCTGTTGTGTATTTGATATTTTTGAGATATGATTTCAGATAAATTTATGCAGCTAGTTGGCTGGAAATTGCAAATGGGATCATGTGTCACCTTGTGCTTCATTAGGAGTAAATAGGCTGCGCGTTCAACTCTCAGCAACGTGAGCACATTATTTACCAGTGTTAGTATTGTAGCTATTGCTGCATACATTTCCACGTGCTTGTAAGCATAGCCTACTGACCAGAAGTGTACCATGTTTAGCTCATTATTCAGTCCCAGCAAAGGAGGTGCCCTATGGGGTTACTGTGCTTCTCCCCATTGAGAAAAGGGCCATTTGAGAGACACCTTCCGTTTGCGGATTGAGTCAGGGGGCTGTGCAGTGAAGCGCAAGCCGGTGTTAGTGGGTGCCATGACCCAAACAGTTGTGTATTAGGAAATGATTAATATTCCAGTAGCTGGCACATAAACGATCTATTTAATGACTTTAGATGTTATGTCACTTAATTTTAATTTTACTGATGCCTGGACAATTTATGAACGTTAATAGTAATTTTAAAGCATAATTGTAAAACTGTGAACTTTAGTCGTGAGATACCTCATTTGTTTATACTGTTAAAAGGGGAAATCGTAATAAGTTGAGATTTTATGGTATATTTTGGGTAATGAATTATTGAATAAACTTTGATAGGAAGCAAATAAATGTGTCGGAATTAAATTAGAGTAGTCTTTGAAATCACACACACTCTCAATTACTACCAGTCCCGAACCCTTGACTCCTACCCCACCTAGTGGTAACCCTTGTTGGTCGCCGATAATTTATTATTGTGGTAGGGGTGGGTGGTCTCACTTGAATAAACTTGCAAACTATGTGGAAAAATAGTTAAAGGTACAGAGAACCTGGTAAAGAAAAAATTTTGAAAATATATATCGTAGTCTTGTTTTTATTGCAAAATGGACCTTACTTTACGAATATTAACCCTCGTATGTGATCGATGCGTTCATCGTAGACATGAGAGCACTCCAATGCTCTATTGCTCCAAACATTTCATTTGCACCGAGCCAATACAATACTCTAAAGTAAATCAAGATTTATGATATGATGATAAAATACGATCAAGCTTTATTGAATGGTTCCTTTTAAATCATTTTTTCTGAACTAAATCCTGAAACAAAAGCTTTGAACGTTTTTAGTGCGGAATGAAACATTTTAAAAAAATTGAAAAAAATTAAGTTTTAAGTGAAGATACTAACCAATGAAGTTGTGCTCAAAGACCCTGACAAGTCTCCAACCATTGTAGGTGGTGTCACATCATCTGTGCTGGAACTGCTACTAATTACACTTAGGGCATCGCTACTTCCCCTAAGCTGTTCCTCGAGTCTTTGTAGTTTCTTAAATTAAACGAAAAAAAAAAGTATTAGTAAGCTATCCCTTAATAAGAAATAAAACTCTTTTACTTTCAGGAAACATTTCTCACATGTAGAGGAAGAAAATATGTTATATAAACATGGGCCCAGAAACTCTTTATTTCCATGTTAGAACTCATTATCTACAACTCTTTCAAATTAATCGAGAAACCGTTCGCTGTACTGTGCTCCAGGCAGACACCAGCCAGACACGCCTAGAACTGCACATGCTAAGGAATTTGTGAAATCGGTTTTGGATTCTGACCCCTGGGTGACTAAGGGATAGTGCAGTAATACCGACCTCAGGTGATCGGGTCACATGATACGATCAATTTCGGACATATCGTGCAAAAGTATTTTTAGGACAGGACGGTTGTGTGAGATCTGTTTCAACTCATATGAACTCACCCACAACAACTCAATTAAAAAAATTAGCACATACTGTGTAGTGGAATTGGAAGAAGATACCAATTCGGTGACGGATTCTTCCATGAGTTGAAAAGTAGTGAATTATCCTATTCCTCTTCGAAAACCACTACTGCTACAGAATCATCAATTGAATCACCCATACTCTCCATGCCACCTCAAACTTGGCTTTCCGGTTTTCATTTGGCTGACCCTCGTATATTATTATGAAAATTAATTTATTATTTCTAGAATAAAATGATACTTAACACTAAAATTGCTGCATCTTTCTTTAAAGTGAATTAGGATTGATTCTTGATTAAGTGGCTATAAG
>JAHWFO010040748.1:207244-218462 GCA_023313115.1 Rhysida immarginata
GATGTCACCTTTTGCTCTACCTTCTGTTTGTTCACTGACTGCGATAATGTGTGCATTGCACTCTTCTCTATAAAATTGGCTTTCACAGTACGTGAAACATATATGAAGTAAAATCTATTTTATGTGAACGAGAAGTTTCTTATTTCTACTATCCTATAGATGTTTGAGTGACTGGTGGGTGAAACATCGAACATTCATGACTTAAAAAAAAAAGTTTGTTTTTTTTTACATTACTTTTTATAATAATTAAATATAGCAAATTAAAGTACAAGCATTCTTTTCTGAACACGTTACATTATTTAATAAGAAAAATTAAAATTTCCTCCAAGGTATTTCAAAGCATAAATCTGGAGTAAAACTTAGATTATAGTATACTCAATTTATCTGAAAGTAAATACGTAAATTTCTATCTTACTTTCGTCTCTTTTTCATGTTTGATCTGTAATAACTGAAACTCAAGCATCCAGTGTTCTTTGGCCTGAAGAAATAATAAAGGACAATTTAAAAAAAAAATTTTTAAATAAAGAAGTTGACAGCATTAAATTAATAATAAAAAAAAATTCTTAATTAAATTATATTTAAATACTGGTAATTCTAATGTATAAAAAAGCCTAAAGCACTCTATAAGGGTCGTTCAAAGTTGATCCAGACTTTTATGCATATAAAATCGAGAAACGACTTTTAACACATTATACTTTTCAGGGAACGTTATGTAATCCTTTTGGAGTATTCACGGTTTGGCATGTTGTAGTTGACACAAGTGCATCAGCTGCAGCAAATACTGCAGCAAGCAATGTCTCTTTAGCTGTGGGACAATGGTGTATAATGAAATTTCTTGTGAAGAACAACATTAAACTTTCTGAAATTTCGAGAAAACTTCAAGCACAGTATGGGGAAGAAACAATGCCACGAGCAAGACTGTATGATTGATGTAATCAGGTTGGTGAAGGACGAGAGATGGTGAAAAATCCAATGCATGGACAAGTTCATCCGATGTAATCGCACAAGCTACCATATTAACAACCTTGAACGACCCTTGTATATGTAATTTATTATTTTCATAACTGCAAAGTATTTTTTTTATGACTATTTTTTAAATTTAAAATAAAGATGCAAAATTCATTTGGAACACTCAAAGTAGAAGCCAAAGAAACAAAATTATTATTACCTGTTCAGATTTCGCAATCTTTTCTTGACTTGAAGCTAACTATATAATAAAAAAAAAAAAAAAAAAAAAAAATTGTTAAACGTTATATTTAATTATTTGTAATCACATTGTAATTCTTTTAAACATTACCTGTCTTGCTAAACTTTCACGACTTTCGGTGGAACTCAAAAGAATTTCTCTATTTCTTAATGCCTCTTCATATGGAACGGATTTAGGAGGTTCCTGAAGTAGATAACGTTCAATATCATCTATCTAACATTTCACTCCAATGCTGTTTATTCAAAGGAACTTAAACTTGTCAATATGTCCACCTCTTTTGCATAACTATATTTCAGCAATATGCTATATGAATTTTCATTGCATGTGATAACCAGTGGTGTGCTGGGAGCCGGCTCGGGCGAGAGTTTTTGTGTCGGCTATTTAATTTTTCATGTCTTTGCGAGCCATTTGTTGAATTCCAAAGACAAGAAAAATTAGAAATAATTTTATTTTTTATACATTAATTCATGATTAAGGTTCAACTGAGTAGTTGTGGGGCTGTTTAAAAATTTACCAGCACACCACTGTGTATAACCCTAAATAAAATCGCTGTTGGGTCCTATTGGATTACTGGTTCAATAACAATTTAATTTCAGTGCTTTTCCTTCCTATACAGTCAGTTCCAGTGACACATTTCCTCTTTATTTTTCAATGATGGTTTTTAACGAATCTGAAGTCAAAATCAAAAAATTCGATAAAAATTGGCAACAGAACGACCGACTTCGCAAATACCGATGCAGTGGGCAATCTGAAGGAATATGTGAATGGTTGCCGTTACACTAGTGATGAGGTGGTGAAAGCAGAAGTGAATCACTGATGCTGTTAACAGTCATTTGATTTCTTTGCCGACAGAGTAAAAACACTTCTCCAACATTGGTCAAGTGTGTGGACAGGGATTATGACTGACTACATTGAAAAATAAGGCACTGTTAGGCTTTCATAGCTGTGGTCACTATCTTGTAAATTGCTGAGGCTGTTGCCTAGGAGGCAAAACTTGTCAAAATGACTGCATGCAGAGAGCTGTTAGGGGTCTATGGTAACATGTTACAGAAGGCTAGAAAAGCTGGGAAATCCTTTTAGCCACCATCGAGCCATGCATTGCTGCTATTGCCCTGAATCACAGTTTCTACTGCAGGAGGCTGGAATATGGCACACCAAGATCAATTCATAAACCACTCCTGTTGACATGCTTTCCAAAGACTCTCCACAGTTCACAGTCGTCTTTTCCTAGGGCCCGTTTAAGTAGGCCAAAGCCACAAAAATCCATAGGCAGTGCGTCCGGCAACTTGACGGATATGTTGCTGGATGGAATGGAGCGGATTTTGGTATCCCCTTGTATGTGTTCCAGGAACAGCCGAGTTGGCATCTAAAGTGTGACTCGATGCCTTGCCTTGGTGCAGCCATACCTTGATTTTTACCTCTGTACCGTACAAATCAGAGATATTATCACATTCAAATGTTTTTTTCTCTCCAAATCTAAGTGGATCTTGCGTTGTGTATCTTAAAAATGTTGTTGTTTTAAACTTGATTTCGTGCTGAATGTATTTTTAAATTCAGGGCATTCAAATGCTATCCTGATTCAAGATGGACCAAATATGAGCTATGTAACTCCCACTTTGCCAGAGAGTACATGGCGTTCACCATGGCCTTTGACTCAATTCTAAAGTTAACTTGCTGTTGTAGGTGACAATCATGAAAACTTTTGAAAATGTTTCCTTGCATTCACAATACCATTTTCTGAAGTTATCGCGATTCCGTTTCTTGGAAACTGTGAAGCCTCGCTTCTTGCATACTTTCATATTTAATTTCAGAATATGATAGCTCACGTGAAATGAACATGCGCACCACATTTAAATATGCTTATTGTTACGATAGATCCCTAACAACCCTCTGCATGCAGTCATTTTGACAAGTTTTGCCTCCTAGGCAACAGCCTCAGCAATTTACAAGATAGTGACCACAGCTATGAAAGCCTAACAGTGCCTTATTTTTCAATGTAGTCAGTCATAATCCCTGTCCACACACTTGACCAATGTTGGAGAAGTGTTTTTACTCTGTCGGCAAAGAAATCAAATGACTGTTAACAGCATCAGTGATTCACTTCTGCTTTCACCACCTCATCACTAGTGTAACGGCAACCATTCACATGTTCCTTCAGATTGCCCACTGCAGGGCTGTTCATGTAGGCTTCTTGTAACTGGATTGCTGCCTCTCACACACCTTGTCCATCTTCTGACGGTAGGTGCTGAGATCCACAAATATATTGCCGTGGAACACTTATCATTTGACAAATGTATATGGATGAGGAATTCAATCGCACTACATTGTTTTAATCGAACATCCGAAGTAAGTTGGCATTTTCTCAGCTGTTTAGTGCATGCATGACGTTGTAGATGGTGTCATGATAGTCAATAAATCAAAGCTTTCCTTTCAAACTGGTTCTGCTTTTGTATCTTACAGATTCTAAAGCCACTGAATAGCAAGCAAAACTCTTCTAAATGCCCTCTTATGCACAGTGCATCTGTTAGTTTTAGGACAGTCACGATAAAAAGTACTTACAGGAACGAAATGACAAATTTTATTGTTTACTATTCAATGTACATCCCTTCAAAGCTCACACACTTCTTTGCAAGGTCATAAAGTCACTGGACGCCTTGGTAGAAGTCTCCTTTCGAAATCCCCGATAAAATACTCATCACGCCCTGCTGAATGTCTAGATCCGAATGGAAAACGTAACCTTTCAATTTGGATTTTAATTTTGGGAACAGAAAATAGTCTGCAGGTGCTAAGTCGGGCGAATAAGGGGGTGATCCAAAACAGTCACATTTTTTATTTTGCCAAAAACTGTTTCACAGAAAACTTGCTATCGGAGAATTTCAGTATGGCTGATTTGACTAGCAGAAGTGGGTTAGAAACGATTGCTAAGGATTTTGGGACTGGAGAGATGCTCACTTGTAGCTGATTAGCTGCACATTTGGGGCAACAGAGTTGGAATTCCAAAACTCGCCGGAATTCGGCAGATAATGCGAATGCACCAGATACAGTGAATTTGACGCATAGTTGCTAAATGTGAACCAACCTTTATGGAGATCACGCATTGTCCCGTTTCTGTGGGATTTCATGATGGGCAAAAAGCTATTGCCTCATTTGCTATAGTTTTTCCAAATAAAAAATATAATATATACATGTACATGATGACAAGAATGCCACGTAATATACAATGTCTAGAAAGCAACACAGACTGGATGAAAGAGTGACTCATCCAAAATCCTATCAAAGCGGAGTTTGCCTAGTTGGGGGGGTGGGGTGGGGGGACGCAGGCTGAAAAGAAGGAAGAAAATTCGTCTAAATGTTTCTTTGTTTCTGCTGAATGTGAAACTGCTCCGCATTTCAACGTGCGTGGCTTTGTGACACCTAGAAAATGCTTCACGCAGTGAATTCACTGAATGCGAACTAGGCATAAGATGCATTTACTATCCTGAAGGTTTCTGTGGCTGTTTTACCAGCTTTAAAAAAGAACTTAATCGTTATTTATTGCTCCAGACTTGAATCGATGACAAGCACGTGACAGAACTTTGTTCCCAGTCTTTACTACACATGGAGGCCTGTCAGAACCTATTGACAACACGTGACAAAACGCACAGAGACCTATTGCTAACAGTTTTCGTTGTCGCCCAAGAGATAATGTGCATAACATTTGCACAAAAAATTCAGTCCTAATACTTAGCAGGTGCACTGTGTAAAATTAACTGAAATTACTTCTTAATTGGACACTAATTCATAATAGCATGAGACATTCAGAACATGAAATGAAATTAAGTTCTAGTTGAACAGTTTTCACAGACTTACTGCTTATTAGAATCTTACCCTATATTAATGCAGAAGTAGTTAATATTTAAATGAATACACTTATGGGGAAGAGAGAGGGTAAAAAACAGGCAATTAATAAAAATCATGTAAAATAAAAGATAAAAAGGAAAACAATTATAACGTAAGATGAAAGAATACAATACTTACTTCCTCGAGAGAGGAAATATAATTGGATGCTCTCTGCCGGAATCTGCTAATGGCAGGAATCGTTTGGACATGAGATGAAAGCACAATAGGACTTTCTTTGCTTCTTCTTTGGAAGGACCTCGGATGCCTTGTTATTATATGATGATTATCCTTAAGATGATTTGATAACTTGAAAGTAAAAAATGAAAAAAAAACATTTCTGCAATTGAAGAACGGAAAAACTACACTCTGGTTTATGTTTCAAATTACACCATTCTATTCTTTATAACTAAGTCATGTTAAAGTTGTACCCCCTGAGAGCCTCTACTTCAGTCCTTATGAAGATCTTAAGATTAGCGAAGTTGACAATTTACTAAAAATAAACAAATTTTTAATGGGGATGTCTATTAATTTCATATACCATAATTTTCAGGATGTAATGTGTGTATTATGCAAAATTGCTTATAATAATCCGATAACAAAACCAAATTTAAATTTTTAATGCGCAAAGCTTAACATTTTTAATCACTGCTAAGAAAACTTCGAATTCCTGTCTCTTAGCAGCAACAGTCCAGGTTTTCTTAACAGTGATCCAAAATGGCCACCTAGTTGCGATGTCAGTCACTGCTTTTACGTGTAATATCTGTAATAATTAAATTCAAAAAATAAGGCAAATATCTTATTCATTAACTAGAGCCGACATAATAAATGCAGTACATGATCGCGACCACTCTTAATGATATCGGCTTTATTAATTTTAAAGCAAACTGTAATTTTAAGTATATAATACGCATGTATAATATGCACCCAAGTTTTTGCGTGATTTTGGAAAATCTCCCGCGTATAATACACAATTTATGTACTTAAAATAGCGATTCAGCAACAGGAAGTGCCCTGCCATATTTGTTCAAACATGCAGTGTGTTGTGGTCGTCTGATTTTTAAAGGCTTTAGACTTTTTATATTTCCATAAAATGAAGAAAGGAGAAGTATTCAAAATAAATGACCATATAACAAAATTTATTCATTACATTTAAAACTATAATATATCAGAAATAAATTTATTTAAAATCTTTCAAAATCAGAATAATTCCATCATTTCAGTAAGCAGTTCTTTGTTAGGCCTAATTACAGTCTCTTCCTTGTCTTCAATACTGATGATTGAATCATCTGCAGGAGAAATAACTTCAGGTTTCGCAAAAGCATTTCGAATTGTATTTTCTTGTACTTTCTGCCATAGAAAATATACTCATTTTGAAAGATAATTCAAAAGTTTTGTCTCAAAACATCTTTATAAAGATCGGTTAGTAGCAAACATCAGTGAAAGTGCAAAATAGCATCCCCTAACTTCCTTGACCTATATCATTAAGCCTAGTCACATTCATGTATTGCATTTATGACTGCATTAGCTCTAATTAATGGCCGAGTAATTTGTCTTACTTTTTTGAACTTTATTATTACCGATTTCACGCAGAATGACAGGTGCTAAACCACTGTGCTAACAAACATCTCAGCTTGGTGGCCACCTTGAAAAGCTGCTGAGAAAACCAATTTCCCAGTTATTCTTAACAGCGATTCAAAATGTTAGGCTTTGCCTATTAAAATTTTAAATTTGTCCTAATTTTATTATTAGATTATTTAAGAAATTGAGAAAAAAGTGAATAAATGTGCTGTAATGTATATTAAATATTAGATACAACTTCATTTGAAATGCCCCTCCCCCATCATATTTTCCCTGGTTTATTAAAAAAAAAAAATACGCAGTAAATATTTTTTTTAACTTTTATTTTGCATAATATGCATATTATATACCAAAAATTACAATATTATACATGGAGGCGTGTTATGTACGAGATGCTACCCAAAACTCCCGAGAATTTTTTTGTAAAAGTCAGAAAATGTACCTTGCACTTAACTTCTGCTGCCACCTTCAAAGTATCACCTTCAGCATGTATGCAATGACCCCAGCGATTTGTCCCATTTTTGGAAGCACTCCTGAAAGTCCAAAGGCTGTAGGGTGTTCAAGACCAGCTGCGATTCCACTTGGATATCTTCAATGGAGCCAAAACGTCACATGTTCCTTTTAAGGAAGAGGTAAAAGTTGCAGGTAGTGCACACTTGGCCATGGAAGCAACCAGTCTTCGTACTTCCACAATACGGGCCATTTGTGTGAAATTTTCCCCCCGAGTCTTTTCAAAAACTCGTAGTAAAACTTCCTGTTGACAATCTGACCAGGTTGAATAATTTGAGAATTCACAGAAGCACAAGAACACGTTGCACCGCAAACAGCAGTCACTCACAAGGAAATGCGCCTACAATTATGAACTTGCCAGAGCAGCAGCTGAAAGGTGCACCAAGAAGCAGTTAGCGACAGAATCTCATACTGTTTGGGTGGAATATCCTAATTCTCCGATATTTTGGGAAGCGCTCATACAATGTTAGGTCCCTGAGTGGGAATGGATAGGAAAGGGTACAGTGAATATATGAAAAAATATAATTTTTTATACAAATATCATTTTAAATTATTGGTGCAAGTTTTTTCTGGTAGATAGTTATTTTTTAATATTCAATTGTAATACGGTGTAAAAGTAAAATCACGATACAATTCATGGTGTAAAATTGAAAAATTAAGAAGCAAAGAGTATGATTCAGAAAATTCTAAGTAAACTCCAAATACAAAAGGTTGTTAGGGATCTATGGTAACAGTTAGCATATTCAAATGTGGTGTGCGTGCTCATTTCATATGAGCTATCACGTGAAGTATTGTTAGGGCAGGTATTAAAACAGTTAGTATTCGAACAGTGAGCTAAAAACATTGAGTTAAGTCACCAAAAATTGAAAGGTATTGGGAGGGCTACAATAACAGCCCTTTCAAACATCAAATGCAGCCATTCCAAAATTATGAAAGCATGCAAGAAGCAAGGCTTCGTAGTTTCCAAGAAAGGGATATCAAGTGCACTAAATAACATTGGCAAAACCAGAAGTGGTGCCATTCCTGAGGGTAAAATGCAGGCCAATCCTAGACAATCCACTAGCCATACTCCTGACGTCGTCCGGAAAATTCAGGCTCTCTTCACTGGATATAACCCACCAACACTATGGGCCATTGCACAATAGGAGAGACATCTGTGTACATGATAAACGCAATTATCAAACTTTATGTTCATAAGTTGTTGCCACACTGTTCAAGAACGACAGACCAACTGCCGTAAACTGTATGAACGATATCTGACGGATTAAAAGTGGAAATACATGATCACACAAGACGACACGTATGTTTATTTAAGCAAGTGCAGAAGAGCCGAGTCATTTTTTAACACCAAAGGGGTTATAAGGATTTCAGAAAATGGTACCGTGAATGCAAGGAAACATTTTCAAAAGGTTTCATGATCGTGGCAGGATACAGCTGCAACGGCAAGTTAATTACACAAAGTTGAGTTAAAGGCAATAGTCAACGCCATGTAATACCAGACTAACCCTATATTATCCATGACATCCCAGGTTTGTAAACAAGGTATGGCTGTGCAAGACAAGGCATTGAGTCACACTGCCATATCAACTCGCCTGTTCCTTGAACACATGCAAGAACATACCAGAATCCGCTCCATACCATTCAGCGACTTATCTGTCAAGTCACCAGATGCATCGCCTTTGGATTTTGTGGCTTTGGTCTACTTAAATGGACCCTTAGAAAGACACAGCCAGAAACAATGGACAGTCTTTGAAAAGTGTGTCAACAGGAATAGTTTATGAATTGATCTTGTCAACCTCTTAGTCACCAGATTGAACAGACTCGATGGTGGCGAAAGGAGTTTTCCACCTTTTCTGGCCTTCTGTAACTGGTTACCATAGATCCCTAACAACCCTCTGTATGCACCAGAAAGAAAATATTTGCAAAATTCTTACCTTATTTGTACAGGTGACTAATGATATCATTGATGAAAGAATACATTCGTCGGTGGTTTTGAGTTTTTGGTTAAAAGTTGGCAGTTGATGTTCTAACGACACTTTTGCTGTATATTGTGTTGAAGTCTCTATGGTAATAGATTACAAAAAAAAATAACAAAAAAAACCTTTATTATTTATATCAACGCAATATTGAATATATGAATACAGTGTTTCGATATTGGTAGAAGTTATCTTATTACAACATTTACAAAAAATTTTTGAAAAGATTAAACAATTACAGAAAGGAAAAAAGAACCAATATAGTGAAAACCATTTATTCGGCCTGACATGTTTCAGTATTGCACTATCAATGGAAGAAAACAGCTGCATATAAGAAGTGTTAGTTGCGTGCATACGGAGTGAACAGAACTATGGCCTCTGTTTTGACAGTTGAATGCGAGTGGTGGAACTTGAGAATGTTGCAATTAGAACAAAAGGCGAACTTTAAGTTCTGCCAAAAATTAGGCAAATCAACTAACAAAACCTTTCAGAAGATTAAACAAGTATATGACGATGAAGCCATGGGCTTGTCCAAGAGGAACTGGCACGCCAATAGGTCCTTGTTTTGCCACACCTCCATACTCAACTGATCTCACACCATGCAATTTATTTTGCTTTTCCTGAATAACAGAAAAGGTATGTGGGCATGATTTCAGTCGACTGAGTAAGAGTAGCCATTTGGGATATTTCTATCAATGCCTTTCAGAGGTGTTTCCAGCAACTATATAAAGTTGGGAGATGTGCAAAGCAGACAACAGTGATTATTTTGAGGGAGGATATGGATTGAAGATAAATATGTGTGAAGACATTGTCACATGATTGGGCAAAAAAAAAATCCATAAACTAAAGGAATAATACAGCTTTTTGCATTTGCTTTAACGCAATTTTCAAAATAATTAATGCAGTTTCCAAAATATTTAACGCAATTTTCAAAATAATTAATGTAGTTTCCAAAATATTTAACGCAGTTTTCATTGAAATTGACGCAAGTTTCATTGGAAGTATTATAATTTTTAGAAAACTTAACAATTTTTTTGGGTAAAATTTATTTAATTTTTACTGCTTTTTAAAATATTTTAGCTTCGATTAAATGGGTTAACAGCATAAACTTTTTATAGAAATCACAAGATATTAGTAAAACTTTAATGAATTTACAACTACCGGACTCCACAGTATGTATACAAAAATTACAATTTATTGTAAAATATTTAAAAAATAAAGAAATGCTGTAATTTCAATGAATCGCTTATTGCCAAGAGATGGCGCTGTGATATTTCCTTCGTTTGCGTGTGTAGTTCTTAAGTAACTGTAAATATGTAGAATTTTTAATAAATGTATAAAACGTTTTTTTTATTATTATCATGCACCATAATTATTCAAGACAATGATGATTGGCGAGAATACAATTACAATTCAATACAATTACAATTACAATATAATTACAATTCTTACTTACAATTTACTGTAAAAAATACAACAGCAAAAAAAAGAAAAAAAAAAAAGATGATACGTAATTTAAATCTTAAAATGTGGCTAAGTTATTTCATTATATAAAAATTTGGTATGACTGTGTACAAAAAATGATTTTTTTATTTACTGTAAAAGAAATTATTTATGCTGTTATAAATCAAATCTATTTATGCTGTTTACTCGTTTAAACGACGCTAAACTCATTTTAAAAAGCAGTAAAAATTAAATAAATCTTACCCCAAAAAAAGTGTTAAATTTTCTAAAAATATAGCAATTCCAATGAAACTTGCTTTAATTCCTATGAAAACTGCGTTAAATATTTTGGAAACTGCGTTAAATATTTTGAAAACTGCGTTAATTATTTTGAAAATTGCGTTAAAGCAAATGCAAAAAACTGTAATTTGTTAATTGGTTGTTCTAAAGAAAAAAGATTGATGACAACCACGTTTATCCTAATAGCACTGTTGAAAATGATGTCACTATTTATTGCTAATATTCATTATTTTACACACGTTGTATTGTATAGTGTATACAGTTATAATTTTAGAACATCCATTTTACAATACAATGGTTTATTAATGTTTAGATAAAATCAATT
>JAHWFO010040748.1:231462-287076 GCA_023313115.1 Rhysida immarginata
AGGCCTAACTTTGACATTCGCGTCAGGTCGACCCCACGCTGTGGCAAATTCACCCACGACTTAGATATTTGCACCAAGAATGGTTCACATAATTTGCAAAAAACTAATATCGCCCTCCATAAATATATTCGATTTCTCGCAGTTTTTCCAGTATTTTGCGAGTAAAAATAGGTCTAGAATAATGAAATTTGGTACGGTGATGGCAATTAACGAGATCAACTGTGTGCTTGGTTCATTTTTTAATTATCTGGATCCAATTCTCCGGTATTTTATGTTTTCCGTATTTTTGGGGGCTTCTCATAAATTAACATACAAACTCGTATGTTGAAAGCTTAGTTTTTACATTGGTCATAAAATATGGATTTTTATTTGATTTAAAATTTATTAACGTATCTAGGGCTATTTTTTGATTTATTATGAAGTAGCTGATATACCCGGCGTTGCTTGGATTTTTTTTTTTTTTTTGATGAAATTTTGCACTTTCTGAATGGAAGGCTCACAATTGGAAGGCTCCAAGTATAGACAGGATTCAGAACTTTTAGTAAAAATGCTTCACCTGTTTGCATCTGACTGTTGCAAAACAGATTTCCAATACTTTGCAAACACCACAGACATTGCCACACTTCCTCACGCAAGGAATAACGTACATGGTACCAAAGTCACATAACACTACAGATTCCACACAATATAGATCTATCACATGCCTGCCTACACTTTACAAAATAATAAATTCCTGCATTGCAAACAAAATTTATACACTCATAGACACAAACAACATTTTCACTGAGCAACAAAAGGGATGCCGTAGAAATCACATGGGCTCTAAGGAGCAACTTCTGATGACCTATGGCAAAATCACAAAAGACATCGACATCTCCATGCAGCCTACATTGATTACAAAAGGGCCTTTGACAGTGTCCCACACTCTTGGCTTTTATATACTCTACGATTATAGAAAATAAACCCTACACTTATCATATTTTAGAAAGTACTATGCTGCATTGGAGAACTACACTACATCTCCCACTCATCAGTGAAACCACCATGACTGACAAAATACAGATAAACCGGGGCATTTCCCACTCTGGTTTTGTTTTGCAATAAATGCCCTTTCACACAGACTGTACAGCACAACTTACGACTGCACGATTAAGCACAATAAAAGCTGCCACTAAACACTTTCACACTTACTCTACATGGATGACATGAAAATCTAAGCCTCCACACAAACACAATGGCACCACTTACTTGACATACAAACTTTTTCAAAAGACATACACATATGCAATTGGGTTGGACAAATGCAAAACCATTCACATTAACAATGGAGTAATCAGGGATGGGGGCTTCACTTTAGAAGAACGAGGTCACATTG
Organism: Rhysida immarginata; assembly: GCA_023313115.1. Lineage (NCBI taxonomy): Eukaryota > Metazoa > Arthropoda > Chilopoda > Scolopendromorpha > Scolopendridae > Rhysida > Rhysida immarginata. The sequence continues at coordinate 232,838 of JAHWFO010040748.1, forward strand.
CTGCTATGAAAAATGACGAGTCAACTGTCTGCTTGGTTCATTTTTTAATTATCTGGATCCAATTTTCCGGTATTTTATGTTTTCCGGATTTTTTTTTTTTGGGGGGGGTTCATAAATTAACATATAAACACGCATGTTGAAAGCTTAGTTTTTACATAAAATATGGATTATTTGATTTAAAATTGATTATAGTATCTAGGACTCTCTTTCGATTTATTATGAAGTAGCTGTTATACCTGGCGTTGCTCGGACTATTTTGTTGATGAAATTTTGCAATTTCTGAATGGCATATACAGAAAAAGTGAACATTATCTCCACCTTTTTTTTCGGCACTACAGCATCAAACTCACTCAGTAAAGGGCCGGTAATTGGAGTGTAACAGAATACAATAAGAACGTTTTTAAAAACTTTGTCTGTCTGTTTGAACACGCTAATCTCCAAAAGTACATGACGAATTTTCATAGAGTTTTCACAGGTACGTTGAGGGTCACTTGCGGCAACATATAGGCTTATGAAAAAAATAGATATCTGTAATTTAAAGTTTTTGAAATATGCTCAGCTTAGTACAGTTCAAAAGATGGCACTTCATTTAAAAGGCGCTCATATATAACAATAGCGAAGCATCGCTGGGTCTGCTAGTATTCTTCTAAAATTCCAATATATGCTTGTACATTAACAGTACTATTGCAGATTACCATTGCCGTTGGTGGACACGTATATCTTCGGTGGTGAGAGCTGATTTGGTTGTAGTCGTTCCCTGCCCTAATGATGAAATTATTTTGAAATGCATGGGTTCCTTTATTAAACACTACCATTTCCAAGACCCTCTTTATTGTGTTCTAATTTTCAAACACTGTGGTATAGCTCTTGCGATTAGAATGGAAACGAAACATTCCTACTGGAAAAATTCAGTTTAGATTTTCTGTTTCTGTTTCCTGGTGATGTGGAAACCTAGCTTTGCTAACCATGTGGAAGGTAGGGTTCACCCTAGGCCCTTTTGAACTTATCAATTTACATTTTTATGCAAACCTTATCTGGGTTTTCCTTCACATTGATCATCTAATCATTTTTATTTTTAATATTGCAGCATTGAGAAACACGGCGTCATTGAAAAAAATAAACCATGAAAAAGCATCTTTTTCTTAAATTCAGTTTTAATTGGATATAGAGTCGAACCCTGATAACTCGAATCTTCAGCAGACCCGATAAGAAATTTGACTCCTTATCAGGTATTGAGTTAACCAATAAATCAAAAATGAGGCTACATGACAACTACAAAGATTACATGATACTTGCAATGTTTCTACAAATTTGATTAATTTTAATGAGAATCCTATACAAATACAGTATGGACCCAGTAAAACGCAGGCCATTCCAACACGAAATCAACTCCAGTGCTGTTTTGGCACATCTTCTGAATTCTACTTCTGGTTTGTAAAAATTTTCGAAAGGCATCTGTGATTTTTGATCATTTATTTTTCATCTAATGACATTTATGATATATGTATAAAATGTTTATATTCGAAACTTTACACAGAGAATTCATTTTTCTTCTCGAATTTCCGTTACTTTTACATTTACAAAGGCAATGCGATAGGAGAAAACATTAGTGGATGCTGTCTGGCGATAATGAAGCTTCGAAAGCAAAATGGCGATAACCAATCAGAAGTGTATGATTCTTCTAAAAACTCGCTCACAATTGTTCATGCAATGAACTTTATGGTCAACATGAACATTTCCTCTAAAAATGAAACCGCAATAGGAGGTATCGCGATATGCGGCTTCCTTACAATGCTCAAGCTCTAGACATGCGCAATACAAATTTTTTCCTCCTTTCTGTGGGCAGTGTGTCTCTTCGTACTAAATCCAAATAGTTTTCTTTTTCTATGTTCAGAAGGTGAAGGGAATGGATGAAAGATGAAGTTTTATCCATCTAAGTTTTTCTTTTTTCTAGTTTCTGAATTATATCTATGAGTTACACACTGATTATGAAGCATATTTCAAATATAATAGCAGAACAGCATGTGCTACTCCTCCATTTTGAAATTCTGCCCACAATCATGTCATCAACTGCACACAGCGCATGCGCTGCACATGAGCTGTATGCTCTGAGGAGTGGGTTAGACAGGGAAGCAGCATATCGCGATCATTGTCATCATTTACTTATTTAAAAATTCTCCCATTGAATGCTTGCAATCAACGAGCTTGATTCTCAATTTTGTGTACGGGTTAGGTTTCGATTTCCACAATGGCTGCGACTGCAAAAAATTCCTGCATAGTTTCTTTTGTTATGTGGATGTAAAATTAAAATTGACTATAGTGCCCGGCATGAAAGAAAAAGGAAACTGGCGCATGTGTAAATGAAAAAAACTCGTTCAACCAATCAGAAACGGACTGGAAACAGGGTATTATTAATTCCTGACATCAGTAGAAGTAATGCTCTATTCCTGTCCGTTTCTGATTGATAGTACGAGATTTTTTTCATTTACACATGCGCCAGTCGTTTTTCTTTCGTGCCGGGCACTATAATGAAAAAAGTTTCAACAGGCAAAGCTTTTTGAGGAAATACCTCAAAAAAAAACCAAAAAAAAAAAAACCATACGGTCAAACAATAGATCGATCATTTCTTAAGTCAAACTACATAACTTTTATTTTCATGTTAATTCTTCAATACTTTTCATATATTTTTCAAATGGCATGTAATGTTTTAGGAAAATCTTTTAATTTATAAGAATAAAGAATTTTTGATATTATTAAAGTAATTGGTCTAGTTACTCAAGTGCTCCTGGATATAACATGAAAATTAATGAAGAATTGAATTTGCTCCATATTTTATTAATTTTTGAAATCTATACAGTTAAAAATCCTGTTATAACATACCTCAGTTTAATGTACATTTCAGAATAATGTGCAAATTTAAAATCCCCGGCCGAAATGTAGGTATTTTAATGCTAAAAAGTTTCAGAATAATATACCTCACTTTAACGTACACCTCGGAATAACAAACAAATTTTACGTTCCCTTGGTTAAATTATCACTTCATTACAACGTACATCGTTTGAATGTCTTGCTCCGATTGGTCAGTGCAGCCCATGCAAAAGTTGCAACTGGGCCAATGGGTTAATTAAGCCGAGTTCACATTTCATTGGTTGTTCAGTGTAGCATATATATATAAACCCAGAAATCTCAGCATGCTACTCAGTCGGGACCCAATTTGTGCGGCAATTAGATTGGAAAGCCTCACTTGATGGACGATTGCCCATCTTCAATACTGTAAGATAATACCATCATGTGTTTGTTTATTTTAATTTTAGCTTTAAGTAAATGTGCATGTAACAGGGTGACTAGCGAACGGGAAAACTGGGAAAGGTAAGGAAATTTTATGTAACTGGGAAAAGTCAGGGAATTTTTGTAACCACCTAAGTCTGAGCAGCATTTCAACAATTCACAGAAACATACAAATCGTAATGGCAGAAAAAAGGAAAAGGAAACAGTTTTCAGTAAAGGAAAAGCTGGATATTTTAAAAGAGTTGGATAAAGGCACATAACAGGTGGACGTCGCAAAATATTTCAAAATTTCGAAGACGTCACAATTTCGACTAATTTTACATTATATTCATACATGACACATCATTCCAAGTTGTTTGATATATTACATGCCATATTTTAGCATTGAAAGTTCCAATGAACCACAATGGTTCCACTAAACCAGGTTCCTTGAAACCAATTTCGACTGTCATTAATTTTACGTTATATTCATTCATGACACATCATTCCAACTCATTTGATATATTACATTCCATATTTTAGCATTGAAAATTCCAATGAACCATAATGGTTCCACTAAACCAATTTCTTGAAACCAATTTCGACTATTATTAATTTTACGTTATATTCATTCATGATACATCATCCCAATCTGTTTGATATATTGCATGCCATATCTTAGCATTGAAAATTTTTGAGGGTGTCATAAGGGTACCATCACAGCATGTGCCTTTGTTTCGATTACAACCATTTACAAAATGGTTCATTTCTTGAACCATATTTATTAATTGGCGAAAACAGTAATTTATATCCGCTTCTATCTCGTCATTACGATTTGTTTGATATATTACTTAATATATCTCTCCATTGAAAATTGCTAGGTGGGGTCATGTAGGTACCATTTGTGCACGTGCTATTGAACCGATTTAGATAATATTTGTGATTGGTTCATGCCATGTACCATATTCATCGACTGACGAAAACAGATTTTGAAAATCCTTCATAGCCTTGGAGGAGTTAGAGTTACAGACAGACGGACACGTTTCACCACACTGATAGCATAAAGCACCTTACGGTACTTAATAAGCTAAAAAGTTAGGCAAACTACTTACTCATTAATTAGAGTTGGCACAATTAAAAATGCAGTATATGAACATGACCGGTCTTAATGATGTCAGCCAAAGAAGTTAAGGGATGCTATTGGTCATTTTCACCAGTGTTGGCTACTAACCTATCTTTTTAAATTTTTCACGTAATTTTCACATACAGGGCAATTCGAAAGTCCCCGTTCTCCAAGTTTAAGATATTTACTGCAAATACATAAAAGAAATCCGAGGCTTAAATAAAAGATATTCCGTGGAGAGCACTGCAGGGAAGCTTACATTTCTCCAGAAACGTGGTCGTCACCACAGCCCGTCAGGCACTTTTAGGCTTTTCATAAACACAACCTGTCTCGTAAAACCAGTATATGAGATCATACAATATAGGAGCATCAGAAAACTTCCTTTGAAAACGCTGAATGCAACGTTGGTACGGTTTTTCCGCAAAATAAACTTCTAAAAACATGACTCTGATCTTGTGTGAGAACCATGACCGACTGAATGTCACTGTTTGCCTGTGCAACCGTCGTGTCACGTGGTGCTCTCACTTTGCGCAGCACATTCCAAAGGTCACACACAACAACCACAAGCAGCAATACTTTGATATCTTTTATGGTTTTGCAATAAATACGTCTTAAATTTAGAGTTCGGGGACTTTTGAATCCCCTTTTCTAAGACATGTTCGCTATATTAGTCACAGGACCCTGCAGGAGCCAAAATTTTAAAAAGTGTGACTAAGGGTGGTATCACGGTTTCTCCTCCTCGAGGAAAGAACAAGGTCTCTTCACATAAGGTCCAAGGTCTCCTCGAAAATCTTCGATTCCGTTCAAGCTTCCATTTTCTTTCCCTCCTTACACGAGGAGCCCTTCAACCTCTCCTCGAGAAAACTAGTTATTGGTTTGAGAGTATTTTTAACGAAAATGACGAAACTTTGGCGGGGGAAGCATCACATTGCTAAGCAACCTATGCGTGCGGGATACTTGAATCTATTTTTAAGTTAGAAATCACAACCAGATGCGAGATTTTGGTTAGCAATCCTTTTGTGAGATGTCCCTTTGTCAGATGAATGTTTTCTCCTAACTAATAACTACAATTGATAACTTTTCTTCTAATGGCCGGAAAAAAAGAAAATTTTTCATTGGTCGAACATAATTGTTGATGGATTATATAATAAACAACAAATTATATTAATAATTTATTATAATAAAATAATCACTAACAGGATAGTTTATATTGTCTGTAATAATATACAGAAATCTTTTAATAAATTGTGATATGACCACGATCTCACGATTTCCATTTTTTACTTAAAATTATCTCAAAAGCATCAAACGTAGGGATTGAATAATGCATGTATTTGCGATCCAATAAGATTGAAAATAAAATTGATTGTAAGAAAAAAAGTTGTCTGAAATGCTATAACTTTGGTTTACATGCCGAGCACATACGGTTTTCATGGGGTGTTTATGTACTTGACAAAAAGAACTGGACAAAACGTAAATGCTTTCAACTGGATAGTTAACAAATGGAAAAATTTTATTGCAGATGCTTTGCTTTATTAGCTGCTTCTTCCAAAAAGACATTTAGTTCTGTCTTATAATAATTTTTTATTATTTCATTGTACAAACAATATCTTGTAACCTCCCACCAATCATGCCAACCACTATGTCTTGCCGGGGAAACCTTATACGAGCCGGCCAGCCGTTGCCACTCGTTTGATAACGTTGCTTATCGTCGACTGTGGGAAATCAAGAAGGCCTATATCACCATTTACGATTTGGAAACAACCTTAAACATAAAATTTATGTATCTGAAAGAGAGTAACTTACTATTTTTTCTCAAATCTAATAGAGATTTATTTAATCTATTTATTACACAAAAATACTTTATTTACTGTTGCGAAGAAACACAAGTGACGAGAAGCTAAAAGACGCGGGGAACCCCCCCTTTGTCCAGTGTTCCACTACTGCTGTCGCAGGTTTCCCTGATAACTGATAAAACAGTTTCTTTTGCAAGCCGATATTTGTTCTTGAATCGTTCTTGGTCTAAACGCTCCATAGATTAATGTGATCTCACAATCGTATTTCTCAGAGGAGATCTAAACAATGTCAACGACGCCACCGTCTTTTGAAGCGAGCAAGGTCGTCCATTTTGAATTTACTTTAAAATGCTGAGGAGAAATCTCGCCTCACACATCGAAATTTTGCCCTAGTGAAGACGGTAAGGACAGTTTGGACCTTGTAACTGGATATTCGAGGAACAAACCTTCCTTACCTCAACCTTAAACCCGAAGCATGATACCACCCTTATAGTCCAGAAAACACTGGTATAAATGCCAGTCTCCCACACCTCTATTAGAATTAATATGGTAAACAAACTGATTCCTTTTCATAGTTAATTAGTAATAATTGAAAAAAAAACAAAAAAAACAAACCTTAAAATTATATTTGAAAGAATACTTAAAAAGAAATACCTCAACAGATGGTAAGGCAATAGCTTGTTCAAATAAGCAACATAAATTTGAAACTTCTCTGCAAATTGTTTTAATCCGTACACGGACTCCAGCAAGTAAAGAGCAGAATCAGTATGCAACTGTTCTTGAAATGTCGTAAAAGTCTGTTCCAGTGGCCGTAGGTAAGCTGCGTTTTCATGCAGGTACTGCGCAAATTTTATGTTAACATGTTTCAAAGGCCTATCATCTGCAAAATCATCAGAGATGGCTTTCACTCGTTGTTCAGTATACGTATGAAAATTCGATAAACTTGTAACAAAATCTTGAATTAAAGTTTGTACTTTTGTAATAAACTCAGTTAACAACAGCTGATGCTTTCGATCATACGTTGGAATGTTTAGGAAATTAACATCAGATTTTCCTGCAATTGTAAAAGAAAAAAACAAAAACTGATATTTTTGAAATGTATCTCAAAAAAACATAAAATGTATACAGAGGGTTGTTAGGGATCTATGGTAACAAGTTACAGAGGGCCAGAAAAGATGGTCTCGGATTGGCCTACTTTTTACCCTCAGGAATGGCACCGCTTCTGGTTTAACCAATGTTATTTAGTACACTTGATATCCCATTCTTGGAAATTATGAAGCCTCGCTTCTTGCATGCCTTTGACATTAGAAAGGGCTGTTATGTATGTAGCCCTCCAAATACCTGTCACTTTTCGATAGCATAATTCAATGTTTTTAGCTCGCTGTTCGAATATTAACTATTTTAATACCTGCTCTAACAATACCCCACATATTGACACGTACATCATATTTAAATATGCTAACTGTTACCATAGACGCCTAACAACCCTGTGTATATATACTTAACTTACTAGTGTCATTAAATGGTAAATGTTCAGCTACTACTTCTTCAGCAACATCAAGCTTAGATTGCAAATCAGTCTTGACAAATTTCAGTTCTTCTTCACTATCAAGATACAAGAAAGTAGACCAAATAAAAATTTATATTTTTGATTAATGCACTTAATACTAGTACAGGGTTACTTCAAAGTCCTGCAATGTCAGATTCCTTCATTAGAATCTGCTAACAACAGGAGCGTTCAGAAAGTAACACACCACAATTTATTCTCTGAAAGTATGGAACATACAACTTTGGAACTCTGGCATCATATTGCTACAACATCAGTTCTACTGACTATTTCTCAAAGAAGTCTCCTTCCGTTTCTTCGGCTTTATGCCAGCATTCTGGAAGAGTGTTATTCCCTTCGATACTATTCTTGATCCTGCACAAGCAACCACTTTTTTCACACAACATCGTTGGACTTCAATTGGATCCTACAGAGTGCATTTTTGCCAAGTGTCAAGTGGAAGTCCGACAGTGCCAAATCGGAACTACAGTAAAATCTGCTAGCATAAAGACCACGTCTAATGTGACCAGTGACCAACATTTTTGATCCTCTATGTACCTAAACCTATACTAAAAAAATCTGTGTATAACGACCACTTATGCAATCAATCAGGTCCTAATCTAACTGCCAATCAGACACTAAACTAAGGGCCAATTATATCACTAGCCTATTCTCTGTAATAAACCAGTCAGAGTCAAGAGATACAAAAAGGCAACCATTGTTTTTTTATGCCTACTGATACCGCTTACTATGTCAAGTCTGTTTTTGGGGAAGCAAATGTTGCTCCAAAATCACTGGGAGTGTTTCCATAAAGTGCAGTTGTGAAAAAACGTCTAAATACCAGGTGGTTATAATTCAAGTTCCCCACTTCTGCAGGGCTGCAGATCGCATTATCGCACAAATAGTGATGAAACTTTGTGTATAGACTATGCAGAGCATGAGGAAGAGAATTCCAACGAAAAATTTATTAGTGCATACAGATGCCACCAGGGGAAAAAGTGGCACCATATGCAAAAGCACAATCTCGTAGGTGATCGTTATAGACTGGTTTTACGATATAGGGTACCATATATAAACTTGTATTTGTCATTTTGATTAACACTCGCTATCGCCCTGTTATCTGGTATCAGAGCTTGTAACTTCACACAACAGAGGCAGGAGGTTCAAACTAGGACACATCAAAATTTCAGAACTTTCGTGTAGTATTGCAGATGTTTAGAAAAAACTATGGTGCATTACTCTTTCAATGCTCTTTGTACATAGTAACTGGGTTATGTTTTATTTATTCATTATGCAAAGCTCTTTGTAATATTTATTATTACACATATTGGCAAAAGTACTAAACCTTTAAATTAGAGAAATCAGAGAAAAAAAGAAATAAAGAGATAAATACATTGAGTGCCAATTATATTATTACACCATTCTCTATAATCAACCAATAAGGTCCTAAAGTAAGTGCCTAACCTAATCAATCTAGATCAATTTGGCACAAGTAGGCTCTGAAAAGAATGTCAAGGCATCTCAGTATTGGATGCCTGCAGATAATTGACAGAAGCATGGAATGAAATGAAAACATTGACGATACTAAACTGCTTCACAATGTGTGCCCTAGGACCATCAAACAAACACCCCTCATCGTTTACTGAGGTGGTTGAAGGAATTGCTGCTAGGCTGGATATGCCTGTGAACAGGTAACTCACTACAGTGATAATGATCCTGATCCTGAAGAGCCAGATCAAGGATAGAAAATCAGGATGAAGATGTGGAACCGCTTCCAATGGCAAATGTGGTGCACTTAAAAAGGAGTTTTTGAGCACTCGTTCATCAGCTCCCAAATGAGGTCGGAATTCTCAAATCACTGGATGTGCTTGAAAAACATTTTGAAGATTCTTTTATAAAGAAATACACACACCCGTTTTCAATTATGTTGGTTTTGTAATTTTATAAATTGAACCTGTATATAATGACCACTGGGCTTAACAACTACCATATATACTCATGTAAAAGACGACTGCATGTATAAGATGGTCCCCTTTTTTGAGACCAAAGAGGCAAAGAATGGATTGTCCCATGTACAGGGACAGTTTAAAGTCACGTACATCAAAGTTTAATGGGCCATAATGGAAACGCATTGAGTTTCGATTTCCTCCTGATAGATGGCAGTACAGATTGTTTCGAATGCATTTCAATCGGTATCAGTGACTTCGTTTGTGAAGCATTTGTTGCTCAAGGCCACGGCATGTTGTTTTGCCAGGAACAGCGAATATGCATCCAGTTGCTGAAACTTATTTAGGGTTGCCATCTCTCCTTCATAAACGTCATCCAATTCACAGATTCCTGCATTGTCACTGTATACAGGGCGATTCAGAAAGGTAGGTCAAGAATGAAATACCATGTACAGTTTGCAGCAGGGAACAAAACTTTTCCTATAAACACGGGTTCGGAAATGCATCCTTATAGAGATAATGCAACTTGTACGAAGTATGAATGACATTACAGTAGGTGTTCAAAGTGCCGACCCTTGTTCAAAAAGGCAACCTGTGTCTCGAAGTCGTTGGTCTAGTGTTTGAAACACTAAGCGATGTGGGTGATCACGGTCTGGAAAACGCTGTTGGTAAATCCTTTCCGCTTCAGTAGCATTACTCTGTGCCTTGCCACAGACGAGATGCATATCTGCCAGCTCCGCATTAGTCAAGCGATCCATTGTACGACAATGGAGTTACATGTTTCGTTTCCTCTCTTTTAAAGGAGAGAACACGAACAATTTACATGTTTATAGAAAAAATATTGTTCCCCGTTACAAACTGTACATGGTATTTCATTCTTGACCTACTTTTCTGAATCACCCTGTATACTGTATAGAATCCATTTTGTTCTTCAAAATTTCATTGGCTCATGGATAAGACAAATTCAATTTTTGAGCCCATGTTTGGGAATAAATTTCTCATCTTATACGGTACTTTTTGTTTGGTCCCATGGGTGTTTGTTATAGGTAGATTTTACTGTACTTGACATAAAATAAAGGTTTGCAGTTTGTTTGGCCAATGTGTATAATGCTATTATTGAAAAATATTAATACCATTCTTCAGCCTTAATGTTGCTCTCTTTAAGCGCTTTCTCTTGAGTCTGCAAACGTACCTATTAAACATTAAAAAAAATTAATCATAATCGTTTACATAAAAGATATTACAGAGGACGAGTTAAAAGTTTTGTAATAGTTTCATAACTGCAATTGATGCAGCAGGTATTCACGTATCTAGCATTGTCCAATCAAGCCATGCATAATACTCACTGGAAAGGAGATTAAATTTGTTAGTTTTCCCTGTTTTATTAATGAACAGATTTTAATGATATCTTAACATGTTCATATCGGCATACTGCACAAATGTTTCCAATCATAAAATATGCAAATTAATTCAAATAGTTTTTGGCTACTAGAGTGTGCAGCTAAGCACAGGTTGCAACTTTGATCTGCTCGTGTTGTTTCAAGACTGCTGGCGTTACCATAGACAACAGTGCACTGCTGCTTGCAAAAGGTTCTACAGTTGTATCTGTACAAAATTCGAATCTTACAGCCCACAGATCCTCCGATTTTTGAAAAAAACAACTCAACTTTACCCTGGAGTTTCTGGCAAGACATCCGTCGATGAAATTTAGACAGAACACATTTTATGGACTGATGAACCTCATTTTACCTCAACGGTGCAGTCAATATACGTAACTATGGAGCTTCAGCAATCCGCATGCCTACAAGAAATGCCTCTACACTCACCAAAAGTGTGGCCTCACTGCAAACTTCATCATTGGGCCTATTTTTTTCGAAAAACAGAACAGTGGTGTTTGGTAACTGTGACAATCAGAGGTGCCAGCTACCTACAGATTTATGGATCAAGTTATTCCTTACATCAGACAACGAGGGATGTTGGGAAAACTAAACATTCCAACATGATTGAGTGGCACCACACATAACCATCCCTATAAACATTTCTTGTTTTCTTTTTACTGAAGACAGATTGATTGCAATCTGCTGTTTTCAATATCGTTAACCCCTGAAATAAAGAGAAAAGTAGCAATATCCAGAAGGTTATCCAATGAAAAATTTAAATCCCTTATTTGCCTAGAAACCCAAAGAAAATCATTACGTGCAATGAAAAATGGGTGTATTTTCATAACCCTACAAAAGCAGTGGTTGACCCTGGCCAACTCCTGAACTAGTTGTCAATGTGCTTCAAGCACAAGGTGATGCTGCCTCTGTTGGAATTTTGAGGAAATATTCCGACTACAAGTTTGTTCATGACAGTCAAACCATCAATGTCAATTTCTACTCTGAAAAAAATATACCACATGCAGAACTTACCAGTACTGATGAACAGAAAACAGGCTCTTACAGAAGAACGATAAGAGACCGTATAATGCTCCAACAACCTAGCACAAACTCCATGAATTTGAGAATGTATGGAATTCCAGTAGAATTTGATGTAATCCTGCATGCCAGCTCCTAAGCTACCTGTCTCCTTGTACAACAGACACAAGGGATATTTGAAAGTGCACTGCCAAATTTCATGCACTGTTGCATGAAACCACGCTCAGTATATAGTCCGAAGCTAATGTCATCACGCTATTACTTGCTCCACTGGCTTTGCAGGAGACAATTCGACAATCAGGAGGAGATGGAAGCTAAATGAAAGAGTTCTAAGAACTGGTACCCTTGCGGAATAGAAGAACTGACAGAACGATGACTTAAAACAGTGCAACGTGATGTCCTATATTTCATTATAAAATTACATATCAAGAAATCAAGGCATGAAAATATTGTAAAACTTGAGACTCGCCTTTGTACAAATGACTAAAAAAATAAATAAATAAATAAAAGTTTCATCTACAACCATTTAATACCTCGAGTTGTGCTTTGTCATTTTGCAATTTATCGACAACAGATTTATTCTGATCTTGAATGTTCTGAAGTATTTGCCGATAACGTGCTGCTTCTTGCTGTACATCTTCAAGATTGCTTTTTAATTCAGATATTGCTTGATGATGTTCCTGATCAGATTCAAATACCTAATAAAAAATAGAAACACTAAACTCAAATATTATTCACATTAGTATATCAAAAAGTTGTCCACAAACAAAAAAAAAAAAATCATATAAAATATAATGCTAATCTAAGACAGAAATAACCAGCATTTTTAGTACAGTATGGACCTGGTTGAACGCAGTCATCGGGAGCCAGATTTCAGCAACTGCGTTAAATCGAATCGCGCTAGATCAATTTTTATAAATTATTTGATATTACTAAAACATTAGAAATAATTCGAAAAAACACGTAAAGCATTGAAGACTTAACATCAAGCTAAAAACTATGCACTTTGACTAAAGACATGATTGATCTGTGGCTTAACAGAGTGTCTTCTCTTTTTTGACCTATATCGAAACATGCATTTAAAGGCAGGCTATCTCCTGTAAAGCTCTGCCTGTGAACACTTTAATATTATGTCAATGACGAAGATAATATTAACATTGCAGCAATATTTCGCAGTGGCTTGGCATTTGTTCAAATCGAAACTGAATGCGAACGCTAGAATTGAAACTCAATTTTATTATTTGCCAGCGTTCAAACAAATGGGGACTAGATAGAAGAATTTTTAAAAGAAGTAAATGACGGATATCTTCATTCCAGGCAGTGTTAACGTCGAAAGTGAATGTCGTGTGGGGGTTTGTCTAATGCCTGGCGAATGATATTAACAGGACTGTGTCGTACCCACATCATGGTCTGTTCTACTTTTCATGGCATGGTCTTGAGTCTCTTGTTTTATTTGCAGAACCATGAATGCCAAAGTGTACCAAACTGTTTTGGACAATTCTGCCCTACCGACATTGTGGGAACATTTTGGTAATGGTCCATACCAGTTTTAGCACGGCAATGCTCCCTGTCATACACCTGGTTTGAAGAAATGTGTGTGGGGAAACTTGACTGGCCAGTCCAACATCCAGATCTCAACCCCAATGAACACCTTTGGAATGAATTGGAGTGCCGGCTCAGAGCTAGGAAAGGCCACCCAAAAGAACACCACTGAGCTGTTTGCTAATTTTAATGATGAATTGAGCAAGATTCTCAAAGACACTTATTGCACATTAATGGAAAGTCTTCCTTGAAGGGTTGCGGATGTTACTGCAGCAAAATGCAGCTCTATACGATACTGAAGTCGTTCAAGGTTCGATTTAGCTTACTGGTATGGGGTATCTGGTGACGAATGACCAGATAGTGTAAGCACTTCCAAGCAAGGTGGTTTTCTGTAAGGTGAGGGTTTTTAAATTCAGTAAGTTCAAAAGTTCTATATACAGTGGGGGACCACGAATCCAGAATGTTCGAGTGTGTATATGTAATTAAGTCATTTCTGACGACTGTTATTTAAAATTTATTTTAAAATAAAAGTTTTCACAATTATACATTTAAAACGCATTATTGTAAGATAATCTTATTTATTTAAGTAATTACGATTTTGTCCCGATTGTCTTTTCAGAATTGATTTATTTATTTTAACATAAATATTTCGTAACTTCAAGACCAAAAATGAGATAGGCGATTCAATTCACGGTTGACATGAAACGTTTAAAAAAGTAAACCGCAAAAAATTGAGATAAACCACGTTTGAGATCGAAATGCGTGAGTTTGCATATAGCCGACAAATTCTCAGTGGGATTTACATCCAGAGAATTCCATAGCCAATCAAGTACCTATATTTCTTGCACTGTCATGAATTTCTTCACTTTTAATGCATAGGTTGTAAAAGCATGTGAAATGATGCTATTGCATACATCATTGGAACGTTTCATTCGAAAGCTGTAAATGTCATGAAAAAAGGTCTCCGAAAACGTTCTTTATTTCAATTAATTTGCACAAGGGTGTACAGCTCACTTGTATATGATAAAACCCTGTGAAGCAAAGACGATGCCTCCGTTGACGTTACACCCTCACCCAAGATGGAAGCCCAGCTATTGGAAATTGCATTCAGAATTTCATTTTTTCACAAATTTAGAGTTAAATTAAAAATTTTTTTAAATATGCCATGATGTTATATAATGCGCTAATCTTTTGATTTAAATAAAGTTTGATGTGACTGTAATTGCTTTCCCTTTACCGCTATGTTCTTCTTTTTCTTGTTCACAAAAAAGACTTGTACAGGTTAGTAATTTATCTGAGCACTCAAATAGCTCAAATAAGAGAATTCATTCTTGATTCCATATTTAATTACATGTACCATGCAGTAGAATTTCATTCTTATTGGCACCCAATAACAGACAAATATAATATGTTCTCCAGTGCACTTAGAGAAAATCAGATTCTAAGTAAACAATCAGAGTTTACCTAATACACCCTTATGCAAATAAATTGAAACAAACAATTTCAAGTCTTGTGGGGATCCTTTTTGCTTTGTTGAAGCAAGTGTCATCTCTAGGAGTCGTTTTTTTTATGTTACGACCTAACTTCCCTTTACATTTAGGAGAAACCGGTTTCCTTCATCAACTAGATGGCTGATAGTTGCTAAACCCACACAAATCACTGAAGCAATCTCTAGATACGTCTTAGCTGTGTGTTCGAGCAGAGTCACGATTTTCGTATATTTCCTAGATGTCGCATCCATCTCGAATGGCAGTCTGGTCAGAATCACGTCTAGTCAGGTTTCCAAAAATCTGATGAAATACTGTAGCTGCTAATGTAATGATTGCATCACCCAACATAAAAAATGATCAAACCTACGTTTCGTGCTTGTTTTGAGTATAGTATTAGGAATAACAAAGAAAACATGCTAAGTTTCAATTGCATTTATAGCAACTTTTTTCTTCCAACTTCTTTTTTCAGAAACATCAGTATGCAAATAAGTGACTCTTGAGTTAGAACCAATGGTAAGACAATAATAAACAAATCGGTTGCCAAAAACAGCAGGTTGCGCTGGTTATTCAGTCTTCATTTTGAAAACAGATGATTTATTACCACAGAAATGGCATTAACGTTTAAATTAAAATTAACATCTCCTGAGTAATATCAAATAACATGGTAGTTGTGATTAAATTCAGCAGACCACACGTTAAGAACCATGGTCATTCTAACAACATTATAAGGATAACAGAAATCTGTGTTCACAGAAAAGATTCTCCAAACATTTATGACTTATTTACACTGAGTGTCCAGATTATTATGACTACCTGATGTTTGTAGGCAAATTACCTATGATTTCTCGCACAAGTTGCTAGAGGGCCAGGTTGTTGACATGACAGTAGAAGTGATTTGCTTCTGAAGATATAGGTAAACGACGCAATTTAACAGCCTTTGATGTGGGATGATTGTTGGCCCTCGGAACCATGGAGCGAGTATCAGCACAACAGCTGATTTCGTTAAATATTGTTAAAGTCTGGACTGCCAGTCAGAAAACTGGGTCTGAACGTGCGAGTTGTGGCTGTCAGCAATTAGTCAATGTTCAGGCAGAGCAAGAGTGGCAAGAATAGTACAAGACAACAGAATGGCAATAGTGCATCAAATTACTGCAGATCTTAATCAGGGATCCTTTCAAATGATCTCTGAATGCACTGTTCGCCGTACACTGCATCGTACGAGATATGGAAGCCAAAGGCCTGTTCCAACGCCTTTGCTGTCTGCAGTTAAGAAGATAAAATGTCCCCAATTTGCATAGGAACATAAGGATTGGACAGTCGAGCATTGGAAAAAAGTCATGTGGTCCGATGAATCAAGTTTCCAATTGCATCATGCAGATGGCAGAGTGAGAATTTGGCAGGAACAGCATGAAAACCTGGACCTCACATGTGCGAGTACAGCCTTCAAGCTGGTAGGGGCAGTGTTATAGTTTGGGGCATGTTTTCCTGGCATGAATTGGGTGCTTTGTGTGGAACAATGTCTGAATAGCAAAACATACCTTAGTATCATTGCTGATCAAGTTTATGTTGATAGCATATCCCAATGGAGATGGCTTTTTCCAACAAGACAATGCACCATGCCTTTCAAGAACATGAGGGAGACTTTACCTTGTTTAAGTGGTCCTCCACAATCACCTGATCTCAATCCAATTGAGGATTTGTGGGACAAAATTGAAAGAGTCATCAGACAGATAGTTCACAACCATCAAAATTTCACACAACTGGACAGTGCTATTCATCAGGCATGGTGTCCGATTCCTCACATCACCTTTAAACATCTTGTACAGTCAATGCCAAGAAGAATCGCTGCAGTAATATGGGCAAATGGTGTCCCAACAAAGTACTGATGGGGTGGTCATAATAATTTGGCAACTCAGAATATAAAATGCAAAAATAAATTAAATCTCAACAAATTTTTTCCCTTACCAGTTTATGAAGCTTAGCATTCTCTTCTATTTTACTCTGAAGTTCCTCTCCTATTACAATATTTGAAACATTTACTGATGGAATGACTTCATTGTGCTTTTGCTAAATTTCAAAAAATAAAAGAAGAAAATTTTTAAACTCAATTATAAATTAATGCTTTAACAATGATACTTGATAATGTTCAATAGCATAAAGTTGCACCACACATGATATGAAATAAATATCTATCAATTTCTTTCGCTATTTCTTATGTTAAAATACCGTAATTTACGTTAATAATGTTGCAGTCTTAGATAAGCCACATTGATAAAACGTAATTATTTCAAGGGAAAAACGTAAGATTGGCTGCAGCGATAAGGGAAGAACTTTATGATATGAGGGTTGGTCGAAAAGTAATGCCTCCATGGCTGTGACTTTTTTTTTTATTTGTTAACCGATTATCAAAATTCTTTTTGTATCTGATACTTACATTTGTCCTCTATGAAATGCACTATTCACTTTTCGATTAGTCCCCATGCCTTTCCACGCATTGCACCAACGCATGACTAGTTGGGTGAACCAGTCAGAGAGGAATTCCGGGCTTTTGTCAACACCAGGATCGAATGACATCTTTCACCTTGTCGTCAGAACGCAACTCATGTCCCTTAAAGTGCTCTTTCTTCTTTGGGTGTCCCAGTAAAGCAAAACATTTTGACCTAAAAAAGCACCTAAATTTGGGGGACCGTATAATACAAGAGGATAATACGGTTAAACAAAACTAGAGGGTCACTACTGTTCCATGGCCATTACCTCACATCAACAGAAGTGCAAAATTGAATCAATGATTTCATCGAGTCAAAGAACAAATTATTCTTCCACCACGGAATCCAAATGTTGCTTGAATGACAGACACAAGCAATTGATGGAAATTATTTCAAATAGATATGCAACACAGTTTCTGAGAAATAAATAAAATTAAAACTGAAAAAATCTGACAGTATTTAGGTGCCTGCCCAATAAATTGCTCTACTGCTCAATTGACGGAAACTTTTGAAGATCTATTTCATTTTCTATTATCACATGTAATTAACCAGTTTTAGCTAATAAACCATATTCTACGAGGGGCGGCCATAAAGTTTTAATTATCACTTTAGAAAAATCAAGCTGCAACCATGAAACTTGGTGATGGTGTTAGTCCTTCTCTACATATTCACCCTTCAATGTGACACATTTTTCCCAATGACTTGGCAGAGACCTTGGTTGTAGGAAAGAGGAAGAAGTCACTGGGAGCCATGTCAGGAGTGAGGCAAAATTTGATAGCCTAAAGAAGCAGCATGACTGAGTGTGTCCTGTGCAGAATGAGCTGAGACGTTATTGTTATCAAAATGTTGTGCAAGATGTTGAAAACTGATCCATGACCGATTTTCACTTTTTCCACTATCATCTCGACTGTGAAACGCTGGTCTTCGAGCACTAGGGTCTTCAATTCTCTTGTGATTCCCAGTTCTTCATGGAGAGATGGTCTGCCACTTTGTTGTTCATCATTCAAACTTGTTTGTCCACACTGGAAGCGTCTGCACCACCTAACCACTGTATCATATGATGGTGCATTGTTGCCATACACTTCTACCAACTCAGCATGGAGTGCTGCAGCATTGTTCCCCTTCAAATGCAGAAAATGAATCACCGCACGATACTCCACTTTATCAATGGGCTGTGCCGTTTTAGTTTTGTCCCTCTAGTGGTGTGCTACGGTACTGTGGCGCGGGGATTTCAATGTGTTCCAGAACTGCAGACATGTACTGTCATACAAACAAAATATTAATTACGTAACTTTATTTTTCCGAGATGATAATTAAAACTTTACAACTACCCCTCGTATACTGCCAGTTTTACAATGAAACCCGATCTTTTCAAGGCCAGATTAGCAAGCTTGCAGTATATTCAAACAACTTGTATCTCTAAATTCCCATTCATCAAGAAAAATTTAGAATTAAAATTAAAAAAAAAAAAAAAAAAAAAAAAAAAAAGAGGGGGAGGAGAGAACAGCCAGAATTTAAAATAACGTCATACATGTTGTTATCAAATTACTCACTCTATTCCGCTTGGACTTAGACAAAGTTTCCAATTCATCTTGAAGAACGTTTACTCTTTTGGATAACTGCTGATTCCGAAATACAAGGCTATCAATTTCTTGTTCATATTTTCTAATGCTCTGGTCTCTCTCTTTAACAGATTCCTGATTAAGAGAAAAAAAGTAAATATATTGAATGTTGCTTTTATTTTTTATTAAAGCGTAAGTCAGGATATAAGAAATAAAATTAACGTGTCACCTTGAATTCTGTAGCCTTATTTTGTTCTTCTATGATAGCCTTTTTCAAGACCGACACTTGAGCTCTAACCTAGACATAAAATTTAGTATAAAATCTTATAGACAAAAAAAAAAAAAATCCAAAAAAATTTTTAATGCACTCTGCATATGACCTTGCCAATAATAGAGAGTTTTTCTTATTTTAGTATACAGCCAAAATGATTATAAAAACAATCAGGATGAACAGAAACAAGATGAGAATAAGCCATAGAAAGAAATAATGTTAGTGACACAATACATTTTGTTTGATTCACCACTAACAAGAAGCAGGTGTGTGATAATTTGAAAAGCATTTAACTAATCAACACCAAGTCAACATTAAACCACATTTTGATATGTAATTGTGAAGATAACATTTGACATTCTGCATCATCAAGTAATTATAACGCAAAATCAGTTGGCAACTTCTCAAAAAAAAACTTATCAGGAAATTCAATACAGAAACAATTCCTTAATATGAATTTTAGAGCTGGTTACGTCTATTTACTTAATTATTTAGAATTATTTCACAGTTCGCATGTTCTGACATTTGCAACTGAAATTAGTTAGATAAATAAAGAGAGAGAGGTAACAAGCACTTTTCTCTATGAAATGTTAACTTTCCACATCTATCTATTACTTTGTCCCATCTACTATAAATTTATATTGTTTATCTCAGTTTCAGTTTCCAAATTAAGAATTTACATCTCATTGGGTGAGGTCAAATTCCTTAACCGGTGAGAAGACTGTACGTAATGTTTAGCCTTGTTGAAGTCATTAGTTAAGCAGATGGGCTCTAGGTTCTTGAGCACCAATTAATCCAATATGGAAGTGGATACTAAACTACAAAGTCACTGTAACATGGAATGCTTCTCACTAGATTAACCATCTTTTTCTCGATTGAGGCGGTTGCTCAAATCATTAATCACAGGAGCCCTAACTTCTGTATTTGACTGCGTGAGATGACATTTCAATGGCTAGCGAAGATTTATGACCGACTAATCGCTAACTCTTTTCATTAGTTAGGTTTTTGACCTCACTCGTTATATGTCACTCAGTATCAAATTCATCTATCGCTTACTATTTAAAAAATCTTGTTCACATCACATCATCTCTTATGTAACGAGCTAAATTCATTGTCAACTTCTGTGGGATTAGCATTAGAGAAGGCAATCGGCATTTTAATCAATGTCGTTATTATAAGGGTCGTACAAATGAAAAAGAAATTTTGTGTGGGAAAAAAAAAAAAAAGACGACGTGTAGGATCGTAAGTTTTTGTTTTCAACAATTGCAAAACCCCGCGTGCAAATTGAACAATGGATTGCAAGTGTTGCATTACGTGAGAAAGAACGATAGCTCATGCTTTGAAGCTCTGCGAGTGATCGCTTCGTCCAAACAAGTAATTGCAAACAAATCAAAGTCAAATCGCGAAAAAATCAAAAGCAATCGCAAACAGCACGGGGAAGGTAATGCTGACCATGTTTTTTGATCAAAAAGGCCCGATTTTACTGAACTTTCTTGAAAATGCAGCACGATATGGGAAACATTGAAGGCACTGTGGGCGGCCATCAAATGCAAGCATCCTGGACTTCTTACAGAAGGAGTGCTTGTTCTCCACAACAACGCGCATCCTCACATCTCGAATGCAACGGTAGACCTCATCGAAAAGTTCCACTGGGAAGCAATTCAGCATCCACCTTACAGCCCTGACTTATCCCCATGTGACTTTCACGTGTTTGGGGATCTGAAAGGCTGCAGGTTTCAGTCGGACGATGAAGTGAAGGAAGAGGTTTTGGAATAATTCCACATGCAACCGAAACAGTTCTATGCCTTGTTAAACAGTGGGATAAATGCCTTAACTCATTTGGAGAGTATTTTTAAATTCCTTGTATACACTTTGGATAAAATAAATAATTTTCGTTTTCCTTTGGACGACCCTTATACAAATGAAAGAATTAGTTCAAACAGAATAGAACATTCGTATTATGAGGATGGATCCAAAAAGAAGGTTACAAGCAGCAGCACTTGCAAAGTAATTATTGTGGAGAGAACATTTCCCCCCCAGAGTGGAGACAGATGGCACTAGTTGTCTTACAGCAGTTTTGTGG
The DNA here is from genome assembly GCA_023313115.1 of Rhysida immarginata. Classification (NCBI taxonomy): domain Eukaryota; kingdom Metazoa; phylum Arthropoda; class Chilopoda; order Scolopendromorpha; family Scolopendridae; genus Rhysida; species Rhysida immarginata. The sequence continues at coordinate 254,367 of JAHWFO010040748.1, forward strand.
GTAGGTAGTTCGCAGTTATGTCAGAGCGATTGAAATGGCAAGAAGTTTAGAAAAGTAGCCTCGCATGGAGCTGCGATTTGTTTCTCACGGCCAAAGACTGTGTCTGCATCTGAAATTCACAGTCAAATCACGGAAGTTTATAGTGAAGAAGTAACAAACAGACAACATGTAGTCAATTGGGCAGAGAGGATGTGGAAAACCGCAATAGGGCAGTGAGTAGCTGTCCAAGTTCTTTAACGACAGAAATCAACACGGTACGCGTTGAAAAAGGATTGAAAATGACCGACCGATAACAATGTATCGTTTCTAATGACCCTGCAGCATATCGTTTCTGATGTGTTGCGATATTCCAAGGTTTGTGCCCGTTGGATATCACGTATGTTATCAGAGGAGCAGAAAGCCACATGAATGATGTGCAGCCTCACATTTCTTCAGCTTTATCATTCTGACAGACAACTTTTTGATCACATCATTACTGGGGACAAAAATTGGCTTTATCATTTCATTCCCACAACCAAAAGAGTGACTATGGAGTGGAAACATGATGGATCACCAATGAAAAAGAAGGTTACATCCTCTGCTGGTAAAATTATGACAATCATATTGTGAGATTCATGTGGTGTTATCCTAATCAAGTATCTGGAACGTGGCCACATAGTTACTGCTGATCATTATTGTGCCACTTTGACAAGGTTATTGTGCCCTGACATGTTGAGTGATGGCTCATCCTCCTGCATGACAATGTCAGGCCCCATACTATTTGCCAAACTCAAGAAGTGTTGTATAAATTCAAGTGGGAAGTCTGGAGCCACCACCCATACAATCCAGCCAGTCTGGCCAAAAAATTAGAGACACCCCTGATTTGAAAATAAACCAGCCTGAAAATGACAGGGTATCGTAACAACTCAGAGCTGCTTATATAAGGAACGCTCAGCTTCGGATGACATAGTTACCACAGAAGTTAATGTCAAAAGTTAATGTTAATGTTCATGATTTTAACCGAAAGTCACCCAAATGGGTAAGACAAAAGATTTTAAGTGAGTTTGAAAGAGGGATGATCGTCGGTGCAAGAAGAGCTGGTGCCAGCAACTCTGAAACGGCGACTCCTTTTTTCAGGATTTTCTTGCTCAACAATATCTCGGGCGTTTAGAGAGTGGCAGTTGAGAAAAAAACATCAAGTGATAAGGACTATTCTGATCGAAAAAGGTTGGTGAACGAGAGAGGTGAAAGGCGAGTAGCACGCATAGTCCACAGCAAAAGAAAAGCAGCAAGATGCCAAATTACACCTGAATTCAATGCAGGTGCATCACAAAGCATATCCCAATGCACAAACAAGACGGACTTTGCAAAGGATGGGCTTTAAGGAGACCATCAAGAGTGCCTTTGGTATCATACAACAATGGGAAAAGGCGCCGGTTGTAGGCCCAGGAACGACGTCATTGGTCACTTGAGAAGTGAAAAAAAGCAGCCTGGTCCAATGAATCTCGTTTCTTGCTCCATCATGCAACAGCAACAGATTACAGTGCAAACAGCACGAGTTCATGGACCCCTCCTGCCAAATGACAAGAGTTCTCTTCAGGCTGGTGGCGGTGGAATTATTGTGTAGGGGAATGTTTTCCTGAAGTACACTGGATCCTTTGATATCTGTGGACATAACTCTAAGCAGCACAGCTTACCTCAATATCGTTACCAATCACATGGACTAGTCTATGGCTATGATGTTCCCTTTTAGAGATGGTCACTTTCGGCAGGACGATGCACCTTGCCACTGTGGTCGAACAGTCACAAATTGGTTTGAGGAACATCAATCAGAGTTTAGTCTGCTTCCATGGCCACCTCAATCCCATTGAGCATTTGTGGGACAAAGTTGAAAGATCATTTCAAAGCTTGGAAATGCTACCATCTAATCTGGCCCATCTTACAAGGGTATCCCACATAGCCTATCCGTGCACTTTTTTTTGTGTGCAAGCACACTGTGGTTACTATAGTGTTGCACGGCAGCAAAGCGCTCCAAAAGAGCAGAGTTCAACAAACATGGCGGTAAGAGGGGAAGCAAAATTGTTTGTGGCGGTTGCCAAAGAATTGCAGTTAGAGCACTGTTATTAAGCATAAAACCTTAATTTTGCTGTACAATTATTCGTCTCGAAATAATTTATAAGATGAGGTTAGCATCTATGAATACTATTTTTATTTATGGCACTGCGGTACATACCCCCCTCACCAACGCAACGTATTACTCAACGTTGCACTTTATGTTTGATTACCAAATTACTTAATAAAATGAAATAATAAATTAAGGAAATGGTTATTAATTACTCTACACATTTTTATTTACTGGAAGGCAATTAGCTAATTGTAATAAAATCTATTTTTAAAAACTAAGTTTGTTTAGAAACTTCACAAACCATTCAATTGTAGGCTGCTGCTGTCTACTTCCATTTATTTCATGTGAAGTAGATTCGTGCTTATTGCCGAGTAGTGGAAGAAAGAAGTTTAGTTAAGCGCATTAATACACACAGCCCGCTTTGACAATGGAGTCCTTGCTTGGCTATGTGTGCTCAAATCTTTTCGTTTTCACGGTTTATTTTGAAAGAAACAAAATTTCACACTTTCTTATTTTGCAAGCATCTATAGCAGCTTCAGATGAGTAACATATACATGTTCGAGTGACTCCCTTGTTAGAGAGCCAACATGCTTCAGCTAAAGATGGATCAACTCATTATTAAAGGGTGTCTCTAATTTTTTGGCCATTCAGTGTATATTGTCAGGCTGATGACTTTCACGGCATTGTGATTCATATCAATAAACAAACACAACCAATAATAATAATACCAGGTAACCATAAAAGTTCTTGCAGTATTTAATTCCAGAAAACAAAATGATGTACACAAAAAGTAGCATATCGCCAGTCCCCAAAGTAATCCCCATTGGCATCTAGCACCTTCTGCCAACGTGTCTCCAGTTGATCAATCCCCTGGCTGTAAAACTTGCTGGTCTTGGACTCAAAGAAGTCTGTGAGTGCCTTTCGCAGGTCTGTATCGTTGGTGTAGGATTTTCCACGAAGATGGTTGTCCGTTAGTGCAAAATCTGGTGAGTAAGGTGGATAACAGAAAGTTTCCCAGCCAAGGTGGATAACAGAAAGTTTCTCACAGCTCTATGGTTTCCCTGGCACCTGCGCCATATGTGGCCAGGCATTTTCATGAAGGAAGAATACCCCTTTGCGATTCACCAATGCTGGTTCCTTCTGCTGCAATGCCTGTTGCACACGTTCCAACTGCTAGGAGTACAGATCCCCAGTGATGGTTTGGCCAGTTGATAGCAGCTCGTAGTGAACCATCAGACATACTAGACTACGGGGTTCATCAGAAATGGCAAATTCAGCGACTCGATGCTACTGCTGACAAGCCCACCTTGACGTCATAAAGCAAACAACGCCTAACCATCTCCTTCAGTACTTCCATTTGTCTTCACTTCTGCACGAGATGTGATTGATGTGAATGCCCAATAGCCCTGTATTTGTACAGGCTAACCTTCCTGCTCCCCCGTGACAGATTTTGGACCGCACTGTACACTCATTTGTATATCTTCTGTCACTTCCTTTTATGGCAACATATAAATGGCAAGAACTTTTGTGGTTACCTAGCAATAATAATAAGGCTAATGTTCACTGTGACTAAATAGAAGAGGGGGGGGGGTATCTATCAGTCCGTCAGAGGGGGCGCAACCCCCTAGTCTTTAAAAAATAAATGTATTTACCCTGGTCACATGAACAGCCATCACGTGATGTGCAGATAGTGAACATTAACCAATAATAATGTTTACATTTATTTCATCTGTCAAATTAATTCGATAAATGTTTAAAACATTAAAATTATTCTTAATTTAAGCAAAGTGCTTAAAGAAATATACCATTTATCTTCAATCTAAGGATTAGTACAGTACGCTGTCAAATTTATTTTAAATCTATTTCCAAAAATATAAATTTTTTTTTAATGGAAAAATAATTAAGTATAATATAAATATATATTTCTAAAAAACATAGCATTTATTACTCTTATTAGATATTTCTTATTATTCCTAATTGACTTGATGTGATGTGGTGGTGGTCAAGTGATTAAACAGTAATATGATAAGAGAAATCGTACAAATAATCTTTTTTCCCCAATCCTGTAAGTGAGATGATGCAATAGATTAGGTCCGATTGGATCCATTCGATTATATTTAAAATGTATCAATAAAATCGTTCCAAACAGCAGATTTTCGAGAGTTGCAGTTCCTTCAAATGAATTAATATTTTGGCACACGATTGTTATTCAATTGACACCGCACGATATGCCAAGTAGTTGTTACTGAACTATACACTACGCAATGTGATGAATGAGTTTTCATTACCTTTGCATACTCTGTTGCTAGCTTTTGATATTTTGTATTTGAATCAACATTATTTGTATCCATTATTCAAGGAATCGCAGTTTCATTCTAGCCGTCATTTAAGGTTTCGCTAAAACGAAAGTACTCATCCCATTGACACCTGATCCAAGATCTGCCCATTTTGGTTGATAAGAAAACCTGAATAAAAAACGAATATTATTTTTCTAAGAAATATACATTGCTCTATAATAAAGTTGATCTTTTAGTTAAAAAGTTTTATATATCTTCTATTAATAACGTATTTAATAATATTTAATCGATATAAATTTCCAATTAACATTGATAAAATATTTATATTTTTTAAACAAATCCAGAGACGCATGTTTCGAATCGGGTTTTAACGACTACTCGTAATCGCACTTCATTGAGCAAATTATCTCCTCAAGTGTTATTGACTCTCTCACGGACAGAATTTTACAGAATGTGGATTTTGTTCAGCAGATTCGGTGTGAACATCTCGCTAAGAAATACATATAAACTATGTGCTTACTTCCAGAGGAATCACTTTCCCATCCCTAGTGCCCTATCGCCCGGATCTTTAGTTTCAAAGCAAAAAACTCTTTATAATAAACCTGCTCAGTTTGTGCGATCCAAAACTTACGCAAAATTACCGTTTGAAATCGACACTAATGTCAACAAAGATGTTGTTCTTTTCAAGTTTCATAACGAACGATTTATCCGTATTTTAAGTGTATTTGGTTTAGCTCAGTGTGTCTTTTGGATCTATTTAGCTCATTTTGCGTTCACTTCATTACGAGACACATCTGACTCGACATTGAGAGAAGATGAGAAGCCTTGGTGGAGGAAGATTAATTTGGGTGAAAACAAATACAGAAATGGAATGACAATATTATTTGCCAGCATCGGTAATCAGCCAAATCCGTAATTGTGTGTTAATTAATTTCTTAGAGTGATTTAGGATAAAGCGTAGATAAGGTTACAAACGTGGGTATATCCACAACTTCCTGGCATTCATTTGTAAACATGTATTTTATATACGAAGGCTCATACTAATTCTGAATACGTTAAAACTTACGGGAAAAAAAGATAAAACTTAACGAAATATACTGAAGAGCCAAAACATTATGACCATCACCACAATGGTGAATGAACTCGTCTGGATCACATGGAGGGCACGCAATTAAGTGGGAATGGTATTCAACTACTACTGCAGAAGGTAAGGGATCATTCTTGCACTTAATTTTGCGAGTGATGGGAAAGGCTGCTGATCTAAGCGAATTTGATAGAGGGCAGATTGTAATGGCCCGAACACTCGGAACAAGTATCTCTGAAACTGCAAGACTGGTAGGTTGTTTACGATCTGCCGTTGTTGGTATTTATGCGAAATGGATAAATGATGGTGAAACCAGAAGTAGACGCCAAGGTGTTGGACGCCCACGCGTCATCAAAGATAAAGGACGTCTGAGACTGTCCTGTGCCAGACAGTGGCTCAGCTGACAGCCCAATACAATGCAGGTTCAAGTGCAAATGTTTCGGAACACACAGTTCAGCAGACACTGTTGGATATGGGACTGTGCAGCAGACATCCCACTCATGTGCCTCTGTTGACCAAGCATCATTGTCAACTATGCCTACAGTGGGCCCGGGAACATCGAGACTGGACCATGGTTAAGTGGATAAGTACAGCAGGCCATACGCAGGGTGGTGGTGGCAGTATTATGCTTTGGGAGACGTTCTCATGGGCGGCTCTGGGACCCGTAGTTGTGGTAGAACTGACCATGAGAGCTGCGGACTATCTGAACATCATTGCAGACCAGTTGTACCCTTACATGGTGTATGTCTTCCCAACTGGAAATGGAATCTTCCAACAGGACAACGCCCCATGTCACAAGGTTCGAATTGTGTTGGAGTGGTTGGGGAGCATAAGGATGAATTCCTATTAATGTCTGGCCACCTAACTCACCGGATCTTAATGCAATAGAGCACATTTGGGATGTCATAGAGCTGCAGCTCAGAGCTCAAACCTCACCATGTCGGAATATCTCGACTTTGCGTGACCGCTGCTTAGACATTTGGTACAACCTGTCTCCAGTCATCTGCCACGAACTTGTGGCATCCATGCCAAGGCGAGTTGCAGCTGTTTTGCAGACCAAAGGTGGCACGACACATTATTGAGTAGGTGGTCAAAATGTTTTGGCTCTTCAGTGTAGATTTATTTCAGATATTGCTACAAAACCTTAAAATTCTTCAAAGTACATCCCTTGAGCAGATTGGTAGGCAGATTCCAGAAGGTCCTTAAGGGTACTAGTGCAAGCTTCTTTGACGGCACTTAGGGTTTCATAGTAGTGTCCTTTGAGAGAGGATTTCACTTTTGGGAATAGGAAAAAGTCTGCTGGGGCCAAGTCGGGACTGCAAAAGGGTTGGGGAATCGTTGCGACACTGTTTTGCACATTCTTTTGGTCGTCCGTCAAGACCTTCGGGACGAGTTTGGCACATTTCTTCCGCATTGCCAAATTTGCAGTTATATCGATGTGCACTGTCATCTTATCAATGCCAATTTCAATCTGCAATCATGCATACACTTAACCGACAGTCTGAGACGTTGCACGTTGTCTCATCCATCTTTGAAGAGCTTATGCCACTTAAAGACTGCAGATTGTGACATGCTTTCATCCTTGAACACTTGGCAAATCATGCCCAACGTCTCTGTACCCGATTTCCCCAGTCCAACACAAAATTTGATGACGTACCGCTGTTCAATCGTTCGCTGTATTTTGAGCTTGCACCGAGGCACTTGACAAAAATCCACTAAAACTTCGATCAAGCCTGAACAAACGCTTGCAGGTGCGTGATGCCTGATGCATTTTGAAGGTCAGACCCCACACCAATAAGCATGCTGCGAATTACAGTCACGTCAAAAAAAAATTGTTCCTGATACTTATTTATACAGATCCTGTACAGTCGAACCTCGTTATCTCAAATTTCAGAGAAACAGAAAAAATTTTTTTAAGGTTAATAAAGGTACTGTATACACCAAGTGGCCAGATTATTATGACCACCTGAAATTTGTAGGCAAATTAGCTATGAATTTCATGCTGAAATAGCTAGAGGGATGACGCGATTTAACAGGCTTTGAATGTGGGATGATTGTTGGTGCTCGGAGCCATGGAGCGAGTATCAGCAAAAGAGCTACATTCATTAAATGTTCAAGAGTAGCTGCTGTTAGGGTATTTAAAGACTGGACTGTCAGCCAGAAAACTGAGTCTGAACATGCAAATTGTGGTCGTCAGGGACTAGTCAATGTTCGGGCAGAATGGAGTGTGGCAAGACTGATACAAGACAACACAAGGGCAACAGTACATCAAATTACTGCAGATCTTAATCAGTGATCCTCTCAAATAATCTCTGAATGCACTGTCTGCCATACACTGCATCATATGGGATATGGAAGACGAAAGCATGTTTGAATACCTTTGTTGTCTGCAGTTAACAAGATAAAACGTCTCTAATTCGCACAGTAATATAGGGATTGGCACTCGAGCATTCGAAAAAAGTCATTTGGTCTGATGAATCACGTTTCCAGTTGCATCATGTGGAAGGCAGCGTGAGAATTTGGTGGAAACAGCATGAAAGCATGGACCTTCAAGCTGGTGGGGCAGTGTTATGTTTGGGCATATTTTACTGACTTAATTTAGGCCCTTTAATTCATATAGAAAAACACCTGAATAGCACAACATAAGTATCGTTGTTGATCAAGTTTATCTATCATGTTGATGGCATATATGAATGGAGATGGCTTCTTCCAACAAGACGATGTACCCTGCCATGATGCTCGTATTGTACAGAAGTGGTTTCAAGAACATGAGGGAGACTTTACCTTGCTTAAGTGACCGCCACAATCAGCAGATCTCAATCCAATTGAGCATTTGTGAGACAAAGTTGAAAGAGCCATCAGGCAACTATCAAATATCATATAACTGGAAAGTGCTATTCATCAGGCATGGTTTCCGATTGTTTGCATCACTTTTCAAAATCCGTGGAGTCAATGCCAAGAAGAACCGCCGCAGTATTGAAGGCAAAAATTGGCCCAATAAAGTACTGATGAGGTGGTCTAATAATCTGGGCATTCTGTGTACAATTCAAAGAAGTGATTAATATAACACATGCAAGATTAATAAAAAAAAGTATTGATAACTCATGAGTATACAGTATGTACATGTAAAACATTAAATATATTGCACCGTACATGTAATAACCCACAGGGTCCGATCAGGAGAGAATGGATAAGGAGGGATAAAATAGTGCGTGAATTCATTAGAGTTACGCCATGTACAGAACCCACTGTGGCGTCATTAACTTCTGAAACCCACAAACTGCGCATGCCCAAACATTTTGTTCGCAAAGAGACTTGCCAACAAGATCGAAAAGTTTTTTCATGAATTTTTTTCATAATGCGTGATAATCGTCTAATTTTAGTGGAAGTGGCCCGAATAGTCTAACATTAAATGTTTTCGTTTTTGTATGAAAAATTTCTCGTAAAAATAAGAAATCTTAACACTAATGTTTTTAAATGCTTTGCATCTAGCTGGCACACGAAGCCAAAATTCGACATAATGAGGTTTTCCAAGAAAATGTTTTGAGATAATGAGGGGAAATAATATTAAATTGATAATGAAAATGCAGTGAAATGAAAATTTTTCAAGATATGGAGGATAGAGACATCAAGGTTCGACCCTGATTTACGTCACTAATTGGTTCTGGAAAGTGTGACATAAGTCGAAACATCATATTTTTATGGAAAAATGTCAAGGAAATAGCATTTTTTAATGTCGTAAGTGCAAAACGAGTCGTAACACCAAAACAGTGGTGGAAATTTATAAATGACTTAAGTGCGAGACGACGTAAGCACATTTTTCATACATTGAGCCATGGGATACGGAAGCGAAACTCGTTACACAGAATAATACAACGCAGTGCAAATAAGATGGAACTTTTTTTCTATAAATAAAATAAATAATTTTCAACAACTTTAACATAATGATTATGGTAACATTTTTAAATTTCCTTATAGCGCAGTAGGCCCCTTAAACATTTTGCTGTGTGTTCTTCTTCCAGATTTCACCTTCGCAAAATGCCGTAGTTCAAAATACAAATGGTTGCTTGTGTTAGCATGGGAACATGATGAGCACGAGCTGATGGGAGAAATCCTTAACACATCATAAAAATCATAATTGGTTTCTAGTTTCCAATCTTTGCCACTTCATCCGCTAGGATTTTTAAACATTGTTATACTGAACGGGATAACAAGAAAACTAGGGGAGCTTTGCTACCATCTACCATGCTTAAGATGTCAGCTTATAGTGTAGTGGTCAAATAACCAACTTTTTAGCAATGAATAAATCTGAATTTGCATAAGAAATTACATCGAAAGTTTATGCTGCTAGTGCGTTAGCATTTCGGTAAGTTTTTTCTTTATTTTCTGTAAGTTCTAATGAATCTTGAATTAGTATGAGCCTTGGTATACTAAAACGCACATTTACCTTGCACACCAGCATCACCGTTGGGTGAGCACTCACCGATCCCAGCACTTCTGCCTGGAATGTACCTTGGAAATTCTTTTTGGTCAGTGCGTTAAGCACTGCCATCAATTCAGCTTGAATTTACTCTCATGTACAGTCTTTGCTTCTTGACTTAACTTGATAATACACCCTTGTGCAAATTAATTGAAACAAAATGAAAATGTAGAAAAAGTGCATTCATTATTCTTTTCACAAATAGATGTTCTTCAGTAGCATTTCAACATGGTTTGGCATGGAGTCCACTAAATTTGCACAGTCATCAATTTTTTGGGTCCTTATATCATTTGTAAAAAGAGTATTAGGGTGTGATCAGGTCGCAGGTTCAAATCCCACAATGGTATGGATTTGTATCTTAGTCCTTTCTAAACCCTACTAACAGCTCAAGTCTGCATTGGCCAATTTTTCCCTTGTGTGTGAACCTAATGAAAAACCTCCCATTGTTGAATTGTTGATAAGTAGCTTAATTTATGCATACTTTTGTTTACAACTAATAAACGAGACTGCAGCAATTTAAAAAATACAAGACATAGTTCTGGCAAAACTTTTTAATATTTTTCAAAGTAGTTACCTTCTGAGGCTCCACACTTATTGCAGCGTTCATACAAGTTTTGGTCTTAATCCTTCCAAGTTAGGCTGTACTGTTCTTCTTTGGTGTCAGCTATATTCTCAAATCTGTGTCCTTTCACGTTTGTTTTTACCTTTGGGAAGAGGAAACAGATCTGGGGAACAGGGAGGGTGATAAACACTGCTGGCATTATCGTGCAGTACGAACCAACTCCCTTTTCCATGAAATTGTGGCCGTACTCAAGAATTCTCTTAATCAGATGCTGCAAATTCTCCCTGTAGTACTCCTTGTTGACTGTTTGTCTGGACGGAAGAGATTCTTTATGAATAATTCCAGTGCTGTCAAACAAAGTGATGAGCATTACTTTTGTTCTTGACTTTTCAAACCAGAATTTCTGTTTTCGCATGGATGTTGGGGATCACCATTCCATGCTCTTGTGTTTTGTTTCAGGGAGATTATTGATAGCACCAGGCTAGGGTTGATACAGTTGAATCCAGAAAGTTTGGTTTGCAATCTGCGGTCGCGATGAATTCCGTGCAAGAATTGGGTTGCATTCTTTCTTTTTTGCTCAACTGTTAAGGAATGTGGCAGAAATCGAACACACGGTTTCCTTTTGCCCAAATCTTGTATCAATATTAGGCGAATTGTTTCTCGGTTAATATTCAAGACTTCTTCCATCAGCAAATGGTTCATTCGCCGATCACTTAACAAAACTTCTTTCACTTTCTCGATCATTTGCAATGTTCAAATAGTTTTCAGACGTCCCGTGTGTTCGTCATCTTTCAGCTCTTCCCGGCCATCATGAAATCTAGCGAACCATTAAAAAAACACGTGATAGTGCATCATCACCATACACTTGCTTCATCACTTGTGAGTTTCTGTAACTGTTTTTCCAACAGAACTTAATGTTTGGCCTTTGTTCCATGTTTAACATTGGAACATCAACTAATTAATGACTACATGCAGTTGAAGCATGAGAATATATAAGTGCACGCAACTTGTATTTTGGAACTTGTATACACGGCAATAAGGATAGTTCATAGATCAAAAACAGACGTTGTCTTGGTCGCACATGCTTGAACATGTTCAGAGTAGCATCAGTCTCGTTTATTAATTGTCGAACATGGTATATATGGTGATCTCCAGAGAGTTCAGCATTTGTTTAATTTTCATGATGAGAGTTCTGCTTTGGTGATTTTTGAACCTTACTGTCATCTTGTTATCTAACAAGGACTTGTCCGGTAATACGGACCTCAGCTAACCGCCATGTGATACGATCATTTCGGTCACTATTATGCGAAGGGATGTTTATGATAAAGCGGTTGTGTTTCAATTTGGTCTCATTTGAACTTGCCCACAACAACTCAATTAAAATAGCACTGGCTATGCTAGTGGAACTGGAAGAAGATAGAGACTCTGTTGCGTATTGTTCCACAGATTCCTGTTCGGAAACCACTTCTGCTACAGATTCGTCAATTGAATCGCCCATACTCTCTGCCTACTCCTGGTGCCGCCTTGAACACGACTTGATTATATGTAAATCTTTATTTCGGGAGCAAATGCTTATGTGCTCTTGCTATTCTATGTGAATGAATGTTCTCCCCCCCCCCCCTTAAGTTCTCAAGTGATGATGTGATAAAATTGGGAAGCCTGCCAATGCTTATGATAGGAGAGCTAGCATTTTTCTTGAATATACAGATGTCCCCCTTCTGATCTACAATTCTTTTGGTGTTCTGTTTGCTCACAGGTATGCATTGCACTCTTCTTAAACTCTTTTTCATAAAATAAGTCCGTTGACTTTTGTTCGGGTCAGAGTGGAAACCAATCAGATGAAAGCGTTGATGATTAATTACTTTCTCTTGGTACTTGTACTGCAGACAATTTAATAGAATCACACTTTCTTCAGCATCAAAGCTAAATTTTATTAATTTCATAAGATCAAATGTTATCATTGTTAACTGAAACGTTACCAGCTTCATCTTCAGACAAGTTGGTAAGTGGGGCAATGCCGTCCATTTTAATTTAACCGATGCGGAGTAAGGAATGAGTAACTAAGCGATAAGCAACCAATCAAATGTGTGTTCTGATTTGTTCATTTCATTTCATTGCTATAAAATTGGCTTTCACAGTGTCTGTATTTGCAAAGGCGAGTGCTTGCACGGCGATGTTGAAAGCTCTGCTGATTGCCACTGCCCAGTCGCGATTTTCAGGCTTTTAGGATGGCTCGATCAGTTCCAGGAAGCCCCGGTCAAGACTTTTAGGATAGCTTTTGGCACGATCAATCATTATTACTGGACAGGCCTTAAAGGTCATTATAATTTGAAGGTTCAAATTCTCTGTTTTGGTCTTATTCTTCTCAATCTGTGCATTATGAACAATTTGATATTAGCAATTTAATAAATGATGCTTCTGCACAACATACGCTCATGATCTTTCCTTCTTCAGCTTGATTTTTATCTTGGCAGAATATAAGGAAGCCACAAAGTAATAGTCATCTAAAAGCTAATGTAGGATTTCACTGCAAACTTCCATGTGATACTGTTTCTTCTTGAACTATACAGCAGTCCTTTTGACATTCAGTTTTCTGGATAAAAATGATCCAGAATGGAAATGAATGAATAAAAAAATCCACTTACTATGCCAAATGACAGTTCAACTATATCACAGCTCTTACAAGAATTGTGGATGGCCTGCTTACCTCAACATCGCAGCTGGTAGATGGTCTACTACTCTTTCATGACATTCTCTAGTGTGATTGCTGGATGATGGCCATTCTGAATGATGTCATCAACTGATGTTCAGCTCTTTTAAAATGTTTGTACCCGTTTGCATCTAGCCTAAAGCAATGTTACCAAATACTTCTTTTAATGTTTTTTTATATTTCTGCAGCAGATTTACCATATTTAAACATCATTTGCAAACTTGTTGCATATAGCAAACACAACAATGGATGGTTGAAGCAGTATCTACACAGCATTTGTTATATTCACACACATCATACATATTCCAGGAACTTTTGGCTTTATCCCCACATAGGGTACAGTTTTCAGGTGTTACTGTATTTTCACGAATATACCCTGTACCCATTTATCCCCTCGAAGTATAAATGCAGAGGTTGATTATCGTTACTTCACAGACTTTCAAGGGCTATCCTAATTCAGGAGACCTTTTTTCCAGGATCAACGATGCTAGATTTGAAAGCCCTGTCTTTGCACTACAGCTCTGCACCAGAGATTCCAATATAGCAGACTTGATTGCAGAGTACTGTTGGGTATTCCTGACCATACCTCCTTTACTGCTTTCCATAAGCCATCCATGGTTCGAGGTCGCCTGTCACAAAGCCCCATTTCAAAACACCAAAACCGCAGAAATCCATCGGTGACTTGACAGGTATGTCCGTAAATGGTACAGTGTGAATTCTGTTTCCTGTGGTCCATCCTGGTCATGTAGGCAACTGTTGACTTAGCTGTATGGCTGGACACTTTGTCTTGGTGGATCTACACATGTCTAACCTCTGCACCATAGAGAGTTGGGATTTCCTAACTTGCCTTTGTGATGGTATCAGGCGACTATCATAAAACCTCGTGGAAAACTTTCACGATATTGACAGACCCAATTATAACATCGTTTTCCATCCTTAGGATGATAAAATATTGCACAAAGTTTGTTTGTATCGCACAGGTAGACCCATGATTTATCCAAAGTAACAAGAAACCGCCATTTATCACCTACTAAATAACGTTTGTAGAGCTTCCTGCAGTTGGTCTTTCTTTCGGCCACATGACATGGATGCAGCCTTTGAACTTTTGGCTTCAGACGCTTTACAAGCTGAAAATCCTGGGAGATTATGCGACTTACTGTCGCCTGGGAGACTCCTGCATGTCTTGCTATTGCCGTCTGTGTTGCAGGGTTTTCCTTTAGCATGTGATTCTTCACTTTCTTCACCACCTCTTAGTGCACCTAGTTTCCTTACCTGTGCCCCCTGGTCCCACTCATACTCTCTTTAATGCATATCAGATAGCACTTGCAGTCACTACACAACCAAGTACCTTGCACTTTTTTTCAATGATACTTGACGAGTAACCTGCCATGGAAAGTCCAAATATGAACCCTTCCCACCAAGCGTCAATTTTCGGAGGCATACTTAGTTGCTGAAAATTTGAAACTGTGAGCCATCCACCGATGCCATTATATTTGTAGCCCATCTAGTCTCGATTCTAGCTTTCACTGGTGTCCCAGGAAACAATATGCAAAACTGAGAATGCATAATGAATCAACATCTATATACCAGTTAGTTATAATTAAAGTTCTCCACTTCTGCACAGGCTGCAGACTGCATCATTGCACAGATACCGACAAAACTTTGTGTATAGGCTCTGCAGAGCATGGAGAAGGTAATTCCAATGGAAAATTTATTAGTGCATAGAATTTCCACCAGGTGAAAAAGTGGCACTGCAAGCAGGATCATACAAAGACTGTAGTAATGCACTATTGTAATGCTATTAGAGGGACTGTTCAATATCAGCACCCTCTGTATCGATAGCATGCTCAACAGTAGTACAAGTGTCTCCCATGAAATGGCTGCAACATGATGAATGATGTTGGCTTTCAGTTCAGGCAAGTCCGTACACCTCCTTGATAAACACGATCTTTCAGGGTTCCCCACAGCCAGAAATCATGTGGATTAATGTTTGGTGAACTGGCAGCACATCTAATTCCCCCATCTCTTATAAGCTCTGCATCATCTTTCATAGTCATGGGTCCTGTTCGCAGAGCAGTCACATGCCAATATTTTCGCAGTGTTGTTGTACTATTGCTGCTGTTCTGGTAATAGAGCTTCACCAGGAGCGTACTTTCTTTCTTTCCAAATGACATGGTGACCTCCACAGATTGGTTGTTCATAGATACATTGCACTTTTGCATACAGAGCCACTCTTCCCCCTGATGGCAACCGTATGCACTAATAAATTTTCCATTGAAATTCTCTTCCCCATGCTCTGCATAGCCTATACACAAAGTTTCATCATTATCCATGCAATAACGCAGTCTGCAACCCTCGCAGAATATCCAACAAAGAAGGTTGGAATTCTGAATGTTAAAAGCCCACCTAGAAGTTCCATTCAATGCCAGATAAGAACGTCATTTCTTGTTCAACAGAGAATTCTTTCCGTGTGCTGCAGTTTGCGAAGTGCCAGCCATCATCTACGAATTTTTTAAGATGCTTAAATTTTCTTATAACTAGGTGACCGTTTGTTGAGCAACAGCAGAATTCACATAGCACTTGAACAAAGGATTCACACTTTGCAAACTGCAGCACAGAAAAGCATTTATCATGTGCATTGGCATTTCCTTATAAACATGAAACAATGGCACTGAAATAAAAGGTTTTGTCGTGTTCGTCTTTATGGGGTTGTTTGAAATAAAAATTTGAAATTCATACAATAGCATGACTGTGTATTTTATAAATAAATAAATGAAAAAGGAAAGGAAAAATTATGTGACCTAAATTTGAATCAGGGACCACAAGTAGCTAGCTGCAAATGCAGATAAAGAGATTCTGTTTTCAAACAAACTATTGAAATGGAGTCGAATTTTTTTCCCAAGAAAATAAAATTAATGCTAGAATTGTTCGGTTTTTGACCAACAGATGGTATTGTCACGTTATAGACATCGGTTTATGTACATTTTCAGGCGATAAGATGTTGGATTAACTATCGGCTTACAAATGTTCAATGTACTGTCTGTCATTCAGCAACACTGCTCTTTCTATACATTCTGAAAAAAATTCCCAAACAATTTTTTGAAAATTACTTCAGAATGATGGCCTCTTGAGTTGATGCGCTGTTTTTAGAAGTTGTTGTATACATGGGTCCATAGATTCTGATCATTGGTCGCAAATTCGTTAACTTGTCATACTTCTACAGAACACACATTTTTTCAAGAAACCAGAGAGGTATAAATATGAAATGTTAAGATCAGGTAACCGATCAGGCCAAGCGATGTCTCCAAAACAGGAGATAATGCATCCGAACATGTTATGAACAGTGGCCATACTAAGTGGGCTTGTTGTCCCATCTTGTTGAAAATGAAGAACTCAAGAGTCCAATGTCAAGTCATCGTAAATTTGGTTTGCCAAAGGCTTCCTACATTGAAAATTTCCAACACTGAAAGGATTCCAAATCTGAAAAATGTCAGTTGGCTACATGCCACTCTGTGGAACCACTGTGCCCTAACTTTCTGAAATGCTTGCAACAATGCACCGATTCAAATAGAGGTAATCTTTCTCACGTAATTTAAAAAAATAATTTTTGGAAATCTTGTAGAATAAATGGCATTTTTCGGCTTACCAAATGGTGGGGTTCTTTTATTAGGAACTTTAGCAAAAATGCACGCTTGGTCTGGAAGTTTTACCCAGCTGCCTGCCATTTGCACGATAACTTGAAAACAGGTTAACCTTTTCAAATTCTGTTTTCTTCAATATGGTCATCAAGGTCTTAGCTCGGCTGCATCAACTTTTCAGGCATTTTTGCAGACCCCTATAAGTCATTTGCACTTAATCTAGCAATGACTGTAAGAATGTCAAAATATTCTGTGCGATATAACAATCGATTCATAGCGAGGAGTCAACAGTGAATAAAATTTTATTTTCTGTTTATGTTTTAAGCATTGCTGATATAAGCACGCGATAATCGCTTTGTCAAGTCCTGATTGTTCAATTGCTTATGATAATTGTACTTCTGCATCACAGATAAAGGTCCTTCTTGGAATGTTTGCAAGATATTATTTATTATTATTTGAATATTATTCATTACCAAGAAATGTGCCCATTAGCTCAGAGCCATCTTGTGTAACCTTTTGTATTGCATTTTATACAGTCGAACCCAGATAACTCGAATCTTCAGTGGACCAGATAAAAAAGCTTTGAGTTATCATGCTTTCGAGTTAACCAGTAAATCGAAAACGAGGCTACATGACAACTATAAAGACTACATGATAACCACAACGTTTCTTTAAATTTGATTATTTTTAATGAGATCCATATATAATTAAATTACAGACCTGGTAAAATGCAGTCCGTTCCAATGTGAAATGAGCTCCAATGCTGGCATGGCTTCCAAATTCTACTTCCGGTTTGTAAAAATTTTCAAATGGTGTTGCTTAGCAATTTTTGAGCATTTATTTTTCATCTAATGACATTTATTATGTATAAACGTTTTACATTCAAAACTTTACAGAGAATTTACTTTTTTCTCAAATATCCATCACTTTTACATCAAAAAGCAATGTGATAGCAAAATGGCAACGGCCAATCATAGGTGTATGGCTATTCTAAAAACTCGCTCGCGATCGTGCAATGAATTTTATAATAACAAATAGAAAAGGGAAGGAAAATCTCCGCGACCTGGACCCAAACTAGGGACCATGCCTATCGCTGGCACCGCTCTTACCAATCGATATGAACTGCCATACTGTTACAAATTATCCAATTGGACTTCCATGAAACTACCAAGCAGCTCAATCGGCAGAGCAGGTCCCACCTCACAGTTCTTAAGCCATCAAATAAATTGATGAAATTTAACACAAATAGAAGATAATAAATTACCTGAAGAAACTACTTCAAGCATATCACAATAACAAATAGAAAAGGAAAGGAAAAATTCCGCAACCTTAAGGGTAAGGATGATTCCCAACTTGCAAGCCAGGGCCTGCTCTGCCGACTGAGCTACTTGGTGGCTTCATGGAAGTCCAATTGGATATCTTGTAACAGCATGGCAGTTGATATCTGCAGTAGCTCAATTGTAAGAGCGGTGCTAGCGATAGGTGTGATCCCTGAATTTTTTCTTCCCTTTTCTATTTGTTATTGTGATTTGTTTGAAGAAAGTTTCTTCAGTTAATTTATTACATATCTTGTTTAATCAACTCTTTGGTTAACATGAACACTGCCTCTAAAAACGATGGTGCAATAGTCATCATTTACTATGTTTAAAGATTCTCTCATTGAACCCTCGCAATCAACAAGTTTGATTTTCAATTTTATGTTCGCGTTAAGCTTTGATTTCAACTGCTGCCATTGACCGAAAAAGATTCCTGCATAGTTTTCTTTGTCATGTGGACATAAAATGAAAGCTCGCTCATCAGGCAAAGCTTTTCGAGGAGACTGCATGAACTTAAAGGCACACTTAGATATAACTCGGAAAAAAGAAGAGACACACTGTCACGCAACAGATCGATCATTTCTTAAGTCAAATTCCATAACTTATTTTCATGTTAATTCTTCAATGTACTTTTCATATTTTTTTGGAATGGCTTGTAATGTTTTTTTTTTTGGGGGGGGGGGGGGGGCAGCGGGCGACTTAGAGTATTGTTTGAGTTATCAGAGTTCGAGTTATTCAGGGTCATCTGTTGTAATTTTTATGGTAATAATGCCTCTTTACATTTTTCCAGGTTATGTCATATTGGCAGGAACATGGATGTTCACACTGCGTTCTGTCCGTCGATTAATCCTATCAAAGGGTGGTGAAAGCATGAAGGTGATCACGTATGCACCCTTTGCAAAACATAGGATTATAGAAGTTCCGTTAGAGAAGATGAGTTGCAGCCATTCTCGAAGCAGCACGATATCGTATCTTCCCATCAAAATTCAAGGCTACTGGTTCTACTTTCTCTTGGACAAACGCGGAACTTTTACCAATGCTCAGTTATTTGACTACACTGCTGGAATAAAAAGAAAATGGAGATGAAGAAACACAAATCGACAACAACATAATGTTTTATTTAAATTTTGAAAAAACAGTTATTTCTTTATTACCAGTATTCTCCTGATATGTACAGTATATAAATATATATGTGTGCGTGTATATGTATATATACACATATATATTATATATATATTATATATATATAATTTTTTTTATATCAGAGTAAGAAAATAAAAATTTTTCAAATGGAATCTAGGTTGTTTTATGTCTACAAAAACACATGATTTCTTTTTAAAGAGAAAGGGGAAAAAAATGCCTTTTCCCTCCATAAAAAAATCATCACAAGTTAAACAATGTTAAAATGAAAAATACTTAAATTCTAATATTGGTTGGTTTTATTTTACATGAGGGAGGGAGGAGGGGGGAAGGGTCATGAAAAAAAATAAAGAAAACTCTCCGACTATTAAGTATAGAAAAATCAGGGTCAATTTAACATTGAATGAAAAATATGGCTGCATCTTGTTTCCCCCCACCTCCCCCACTATATGATGATGATGAGGTACATCAGTTTCTTAACAAATGATATACATTTTAAAGCATACAAGTGAATATACAAAATATTTTTCTCCAAATATTCCAAATTTAAAGTTTTATCCATGATTCTGTATATAAAAAAAGGAAAAATTCATTATGTATAATAATGAATGTCTCTATATTATATATTTTTTATTTTTATTTTTCTACTATTTCTTAAGAAAAAAAAAATCAATGGAGGAGGGGGAGATACAAAAGCATTCAATATCAACAAAGTTCATTATTTTTTTTATAAGCTTTCTTTAAAAAAAAATCAAAAAGTTCAATGGATAGAAAAATAAATAAATATACAGTCGACTCCACATATAAGAGCTTATGAATCTGTATTCTGCTTATAAGAACCAGTTTTCATTTTCCTGAAATTTTTCCATATATAGTCATATCTCGATATCTCAAATTTCACAGAAGCAGAAAAAAATTTGAGATATGAAGGGTTTCTTTTAAATCAATATTTTTAGGTACTGTGAGAGCATAGAGAACAATATGAGATAAAATGGTACGTGTATAGAGTTACGCCACATCAAGTCAGATGCACACAAACTGCGCATGCTCAAACATATCATATGCAACAGAGACTAGCCAAGGAGCTTGAAAAATTTTTTCGTGATTTTTGTTCATAGCGTACAAGAATAGTTTAATTTTAACAGCAGTGGCATCAAATTTCTTCGTCTTCGTACAAAAATTTCTCGTAACAAAAATATCTTAATTCTCTAAATCTATTTAATGCTATGCATTTTGCTGGCGCGCACAGTCACAATTCGACGTAGCGAGGTTTTCCATGAAAAAGTTTTGAGATAATGAGAGAAAATTACATTGAATTAATAGTGAAATGCAGGTAAGGGAACTAAACTTTTTCAAGACATCAAGGTTTTCGAGATAACGAGGTTTGACTGTGTTTTAAGCCAAATTTTCTGTGCTTAAAAGAGCTCTGCATAAGTGAGCTCAATTTTCCCTACGAAATGCCAATAAGAGTGTAAAACTGATTTCTGCCAAAGGCATTGCATGTGTAATCGTTCATAGCCAACAAGTACTATAAGCCAATGGCAACTCTGTTTTGTACTGTAATTTTCAAGATTCAAATTAGAAATTTTTCAAAATTTTGTTTTATTCAAATATAGTCATACCTTGGTTAATGAACAACATCCATTAAAGAATTTTCCAGCTAATGGCTTTTCTTTCGATGTTTTTCTACCTCAACTAACGAATGTTTTAGTTCAGCCAAGCATTTCGTAACAATCATCTTTAGAATCGCTGTCATCAGGACCAATGGATTTACTATATTTTCGCGAATATACCCCGCGGGTTATACTTTTTTTTTTTTTTTTTTTACATTTGCAAGATGGAGAATGCTGGAAATACAAGGGAATATACTAATATCACGTATATTGGATACCCCATGAGGAATACAAGGGATGCGGGGTTTCCAAAATCCTTTACATAAATTTCTAATTTTCAGGAGTATACAGAGGTGCGGGTATTACAAGGCTGTGAGGTATATTTGCGAAAATACGGTATGTCTGCCTCAGAATCACTTCCCAGATTTCCTCTATTTCTCTTTTAAAAACTTTAGAGCCATTTTTTGTAAAATAAACGAATACACTGAAAGAAAATGCATTTTCTTAAGGCTGTTTTCATTTTGCGACTTTCAGTAGTTATCCAGACTGGTCTGATATGAATGGTGGATTACTGCAAACAATTGTTGCTCTCTCAAGGTGATGTAAAAGAGGATATCAACCACTCCGATCACATTCATGTATTGAATTTATTATCATATAATTTCTACTTTCTAAATAAATGATTCACCAAATTTTTAAAACCTGTTTATTAAAAAAATCACGAGGGGAAAAGTCACGAGAACCCATGTCGGCGAACACCAGACTGATTCTCCATCTGAATCGGTGAAGACCACTACCCAGAATATGTAGCGCAACAGATTGCAAGTGACTGGCTAGATCTGAAAAGATGCCTAAAAACACATGTATAAATCTAACCTCACCAGATCTTGAAAAATCACGTGGCAGAGGAATGATAGATGCCTAACACATGCATACATGTGAAAGTCGCTAAATGGAAAACGGCCTTTAAAATCCCGGATTTGAGTGGTTCTTCAGAATCCCCTCAGCTTGTTTAAATTCGATATAACAAGAAGATAAACAAACAGTTTAGAATGTACACATATTTTGTGCAGCAATGAGAACAAATTAAACGATTTTCTCTAAAAACATACAACAAAAAAAAATCATGTTTCGTCTATTTTCTTCGTTAGATGAGGTATCACTGTACTTAACTTTAGTTGCAAAAAAATATTTTCAATAAAACTAAGGTTAAATGAAATTAGTACAGTCGTCCCTCTGCAATTCGGGATTCCACAAGTTAGGAAATTCCACGAGTCAGCAATTTTTTTTTCTGAAAGCCAAGATGGCAGACAATGATTTCCAGTCGGGGATTTTTGCCAACAAAAACTGAATTCGTAACAATTAAGACAATTAAAATATTCCAAACTAATTTTATAGTTCCCCTAATACATATAGCTTGTTTTGGGGGCTATCAAAGTTAATTATGGAAATTAATATGAGAATTAATATACGGCAGCTTTCTTTGAGCTGGTCATTTTTCACGAAATTCGAAGTCGCGACTGATTATAGAAGCACCCCAAAGACTAATTTTTGGGACAGTGAAATATTTCATGAAAAAATCATGCAAAAAAAATTTTGAGCTAATAAATAATGGAATAAAAATTTTATAGGGATTAACATTTATAAAAAGCACCAAATTATTTTGAAAGGATATAAGGTTTGCTAATTGACAGCCAGTAAACATCGAAATTTAAAAACAGAAAAAGTAACCCAGAGTTAAATTTCAGATCCAGATGGTAGGGAGTCCGCCATCTTGGAATTCTGCAAGTCAGGAAAATCCACAAGACAGCAAGTCTCTAGAACAGAGGTTGCCAAACTGTGGAGGGACTACTGCATCTTGATGTACTTTTCATAAACTTTTTCATTTTCGCCGCGAATGACTTCTTATAAGCGGAATCGACTGTATTATTACAATATTGCTAAGAAAATGATACAAATGCAAAGAGATAATCAAACCAAACCAAACGAGGAGAAATTATTTGCAGCATCTTCAAACATTAAAAAAATGTTAATAGAGATTATAAAGTTAATTCTATAATTAAAAAAAAAAATAAAACTGAAAAAAAAGGTAAAGAAGAAAATTAAAACTTAACAAGCCATTAGCAAATATAGTTTACCTAAATCATGTCTTTGTTGTCCCCATTCCCATCCTACTAGCCCCTTGAAATATTCAAGAAATTCAATTCGAACGAGACAGTGAATTTAAAAAGAATTAGCGGGTGGGAGGGGAGCTTTATTTATTGATTTATTATTATTATTTTTTCCAACCGGGAAAGGGGAAGATGATTTTCTGTTTCACTACTTATGTATAAAAACTTATAAAACTTTTCTTTTAAATGTTGTTTTTTTTTTTAATCCCTTCTAAATATCATATAATAGATTGGGGTATTATTGATGACAATGCGATTGTCTTTTGTATTCATTCAATCATCCATGGTTATGTTACCTCTGTAATCACATACACTGTGAATATAATGCTTTCTGATAACCAAACTATTCAGTCATTATTCCTTCATCCGTACCTCGGAAGGAAAATCTGACTGTACGTTAAAACCCAAACTTGTACAAACTAAAGAGAGAGAAACAATAAAAGAAAACATAATAGAAATATATATATATACATATATTTATAAATCGGGAAGACATTTGAAAAATGGACATAGCAAGCAAATAATAAAAATTAAAAATATAATAATAAAAACTTTAAAAATCAAGAAATATCAGCCATCATCAGCAAGGATCTTAATTCATTCGTTAAAAAATAAATTTAGTACGCATTTAACATTGAATAGCTTATTTCCTTTTTAATTATTATTATTATTTCCTTCTTATTATTCTAGATAGCACATGGCAAGGTAAAGGGGGGGGGGGCAAGGGGGCATATATTAATTTATGTTTAAAAACAAAAACAAAAGTAAATCATAATTGCTGAGTATTCAAACCGAGACCAACTAAGGCACTATTAAACTCTGAAGTCTACTAGACAATTTGGTTGAGTGATTTCTTTTTTTAATATATATCTTCAGGCTAGGAAAGGGGTGTTGCAAATGCTACAAAACAGATATGTTACAGAAATGTGCGCCAACAGTTTTCGTGAAAGATAAGTAAATATAATCGTCCAGAACAGGCCACTGGAGTAAATGCGTGTAAATGAAGACACAAATGAATAATAATATTAAATTAAAAAAAATAAATCTCAAAACTATGTTGAGCTGAATCAAAATGAGCAGTGATCATGTGCCAAAATGAAAGCAGAATTTCAGTGAGTATCGTAATGGCACAAAGCATTTCTACAACAATGATGCTTAGAAAACATTGCTTGTCATGGCTTTTTAATAACAGATGATTTTGATCAGCACTAAAAATTAATTCATTAATACTTATTTTAAAATCTTAAACTTTAAACAAACATTAACATTTCTTAAATTGACGCACATTTCCTGCTTTTTATTATTATCATTATTATTATTATTTTATACTCGTAGAGTAGGCGAGAATAAAGTTTGGGATTAAAGCAGCAAATTTGTATTATTACGGCCACCTGAAAATAGTTCAGTGAAGTTAACAAAATTCGAATATAAAATGGCTAAAAATTTTCTGTTTGTTTTCTTGGCACTTATTTTCATATTTGAACAAGTTTCGTCATTTCTTCCTCCTTTTACTGTATTCTTCTTACGCACATAAAACTATTACTTAGGAGACCAAGACCTTCTACTGATTACCCAAATTACTTCTAAATGTTCTTACGAACATGTTGAATAAAACTTCATCATCATCATCGATAAGCTTAAAAAAAAAGAATTTTCATCAAGGTCCATGAAAGAGTGGGAGGCAAAAACAGCTAAGAAAACAAAATTACACTTAATTACCATATTTTCCCGATTATACCCTGGGAGATATACACTTTCTGACATCCACAGGAAATAAACACGGGAATATACTAATATCACGTATAATATTGGATACCCAACGGGTAATACAAGGAACGCAGGGTTTCCTAGATTTTTTTTTTTTTTTACATAAAATTCGAATTTTTAGGGCTTTAATTGGCTGAGGGCTATACAAGGGTGCAGGGTATATTCATGAAAATACGGTAATAACTCATTATGATTAGGGAAGAAACAGCACCCTCATCACTTGCTTTACTTTAATTTTTAAATATTTCTGTACTTTATTTTTAAAACCAGTTTAAAACTGCAGTTTTCTTATTAATTTGCTAAAACAAAGGTTTACTAAGCAAATTCTAAATACTGTTCATCCTTCAGGTACTAGCATCAATTTAAAGAAAAACAGGCATGCTCGCATTTAGCATCCTTCCCTAATCAAGTCTTCGGTAAAAGGTAAAACAAAACTTAAGATTTAAAAACCATCATCACTAGCCTACTTTTATAACTCCGTAGAAAATCAAGTTTGATAGTACTTAATAAAGCCCAGTTAACGATGAAGCTTAAAAACAAAATCCACACACTTGTATGTATGCTAATTTTGTTTTGTTAAGTAGATGCATAGTAATTTATATAGATTTAACGATCAGTTTCTCTTTTTTTTTTTCCTCCTTAAAATAGCAAGGGAATACAGAAGGGGATTTGAATCATGATCCATCAAAATATAAAGGATTTCTACAAAGATATGTAACATTGGGTTCTGAATAAAATTTTGTACTTTACTCTTATCCCCTATTTTAATGATTTAAATAGAACCAATCTACAAAATC
Source organism: Rhysida immarginata (assembly GCA_023313115.1). NCBI lineage: Eukaryota > Metazoa > Arthropoda > Chilopoda > Scolopendromorpha > Scolopendridae > Rhysida > Rhysida immarginata. The sequence goes on from JAHWFO010040748.1 coordinate 280,046, forward strand.
AATGCTAATTTATGGTTTTAAAAACCATTCCTCAACAAATGAAAATAAAAATTTAACCTAACTCAGATTTTATTGCTTTTCTTTTGTAAATTTATCTCGGCAGCAGAAGAGTTGTGACCGATTTAAGTACTATCAACTGACATAGTACGAAGTTTAACATCAACAATCATGTAAGATATTGAACAACAGCAACAACAACGATAATAATAAAAATAATGACAATTTAAGATGATGATAATATTACTAATAATAATGGAAGTAAATTAACAAGGTCTGAAAAAATGAAAAACAAAAGCAAAAAAAAATAATAATCCTCTAATCCTCTTTTTTTGAAGTTGGTTTCACCGGTGACAGGTAAACAACATATGGGAATACTTCACAAAGTTTAGTTAAGAAGACCAGTAGCTTCACAGACTTGTTCATGAATGATCAAAAGTTTTTTCTTATATTGCTTTGTTACTTGTGTGCATACATTGGAGTTTTGTTTTTATGGATGGTTCTATGCTGAGTTTTATATATTTGTAATCTTTTGTTTAATACTTGACTCACCCTCCCCCTATATTCTTCATTACGGGGAAAAAAAACAAAGACCAAACATTATTAAAAGCCTGTAATAAAAAAATCATCCTGTTGTCAATTTTTAACAAGTAAAACTATAAAAATTATGATAATCTTCTATCGCTTTATCTTCTTCAAGACCAATTTATCGTACTTGTGTTAATAATTTAAAATTAACTTGCAATCAACATATCTCAGCAATAAAAGTTTCCTTGATTTGCTTTTTTTTCTCTTCTTCTTTCTTTGAGATGAATATCTACATTTTATACATATTTATATATTTACCCTAGATAATCATTATTACTGAGCAAATTTCTCTTGGCAGATAAAATTTTAACACACTGTTTATGCAGGTCCTATCTCTGAGCCACATCTGCCAAATTACATTTTTTCTTTGCTTGAATTGTGGAACGAGTAATTCTTCTCAGAGGTGTAAAATTCGTTTTGATTCCAGCCAAATTTAGCAGTGCATCAGCACCCTCCACTATCTTCTTCTGTTCTTCTTCGTCGTCAGCATCATTGGCACGACGTAATCGACTTTCCTGACTGAGGATGTTCTCCCAATCTTCGTCGTATTCGTCTTCCACGCTTTCAAAGTCGTCATCGTATGCACTGATGACACTTTCACTTTCATCCATGCTATCCTTACTGTTTTCTATGCTACCGCAATCACTACAATCTTCGGGATTGCTCAAGTCACTGAATTCAAAATGTTCATCTATCGACGAAACGGGAGAATCACTGCATGCATTTTGCGGGGAACTGGTTGTGCTGTAAGTGTGATCCTCGCTTGGACTGCAAGTGATAATAGGAACATTCTTCCTTGGTTTTCGAAAGTCGGAAATGGATGATCTACAATAAGAAAATCAATAAAATGGAACAGAGTTTAGATATAAATTGAGCAAAGCTATAAAGAGGAATTAAATGATTAAATAAACTTTACAGGGCATTTTATACAAGACAGAAGACATAAATAAATAAAGATAGAAACTAGACAAAGCAAAATTATTAAAAATTCCAAATCCTGAAAGACAAAGAATTGCATCAATTTCATGAATTTTTGGTTTATTCATCACTGTGATCATTTAGCACTGTTTGTAAAAAGAAGACAACAAATTGGGAAAGAAGCTACATTTATTAAGCTTTATTCACAAAACAAAGCTTTTGAACTTACTGTTATTTTCAGTATATAAACATGCAAGTTTTTATGTGATTCTTGAAGAATTTCCCTTATATGAAAGTGAAAGGTACTGGCTAGCTAATGTAGACAAAAACAGAAAAACTCATTAGAAACCTTTCACTTTACCCACTCGATAAAGGGCAGGGATGAGATTTTTTCACTGGGTTTTTTGTTAAACCCACATTTTACATGATGCCCTACAACTTTCTAAATAACACATGGGGTCTAACCCCTACCCCTATAAAATTAAAATTTTCAAAATTATCCCTTCACCCCCAGGGATGCGAAATGTTTTTATTCTGAATTAGGGGACATTAAAACCAAATAATCAATATTCATTTTCCCCCAATCTGTTCCCCTTGAGTCGTTATTTGGACCTAAAGACGGGACACCAATTATGAAACACCCTGTATAATATGCACGCGTGTATTATACACAATTTATGTGTCTAAGATAACGCAACAAGGAGTGCTCTGCCATATTTGTTCAAACGCACAGTGCATTCTGGTCATCTAATTTTGTTTGACTTTCTATATTTCCATAAAATGAAGAAATGAGAAGCAATCAAAATAAATGATTATATACAAAATTTATTCATTACATTTATAATTAAATGATATCAGAAATAAATTAATTTAAAATCCTTCAAAATCAGAATCATCTGTGTCTGAGCAAAATAATTCTATCATTTCAGTAAGCAGTTCTTTGTTAGGCCTAATTACCGTTTCTTCCTCGTCTTCGATTCTCATGATTGAATCATCCACAGGAAGGATAATCCCTGCTTTCGCAGAAGCATTTAGAATCGTATTTTCTTGTACTCTCTGCCATGCAGAGATAATTTAAATGTTTTGTCTCAATGTCTTTATAAGGCTCCGTTAGTAGCAAACAACGGTAAAAGTGCGGAATAGCGTCCTCTAACTTCCTTGACTTGTATCATTAAGATTGGTTGCATTCATGTATTGCATTTATTACTGTGTCAGCTCTAGTTAATGGCTAAGTAATTTGCCTTACCTGTTGAAGTTATTATTACAGATTTCACGCAGAATAATGGTCGTTAAACCAATGTGCTGACAGACATCCCAGCTTGCCGGCCATTTTGAAAAGCTGCTGGGAAAAACTTGGGTTCTTATTGCTATGGGAAACCAATATCCCAGGTTTTCTTAACAGTGATTAAAAATGTTAGGCTTAGCCTATTAAAATTTTAAATTTGTCTTGGTTTTATACAGGGTGAGTCAAAAGTCGCAGTACACCCTGTTTTTTTGAAAACCTTGCAGGAATTGGGAAATCTGAATATTCCAGTAAGGTATGGGTGAGGTGGTCTATCTTTAGGTTAGTTGAACACATTAAATGACTGTCCTTTATGGATAACAGTCCAGCCTGTAATAGTAGAACTCCTCTATTTTTTTTTGGATTTATAGTAGAACTCTGATATTACGAATCTGGTGAGGGACAAAAATATTTTTGTAATAGTCGAATTTCGTATTAACCAGGAAGGGGGGAAAAATAGAAACGTGTACGTCTTTTTTGCTGATAAATGACATTATTCGTTGAACATTAGCCTATTACAGTACAGAGTAATTACTTTTAATCAGTTGATGAATGAAAATACTCTAAAATGGTTGTCTGTTTTTTATGATGTTTAGTGATTTCCTATTAATAAGTCGTTAATTTTGAAATACAAATTAAATTCTTCATCAGCAACTTCACTGTCAGTGAGAAATAAAGTTTTTAATTTGCTGGAAAGATCGTTTAACTCTTTCAATAAAGAGCTTCTTGCTCCTGTTCGCTTATCTCGTCATCACTCTCCTCAGATTTATCATCTTGGTTTTCACAGATCTGTTCTATAAGGGCTTCGCCGTTATTAAATAGTAATCAATGTTAAAGTCACCCACAAAAAAGAAATGTTCACCCAAATCTCACCTACGGATAAGAAACGAACGTCACTTGACGTTGTTTTTCCATTATATCAATAGAAATGTTCAAAATTGTTTCAAGTACCGTATTGAAAAAATACTCGTTTTGCAGGTGATTTTTGGATGAATTTTGCATATATACGAGGGTTGGGGCATAAGTCATGGCAACTATTTTTTTTCTTGTAGATATGTGAACGCATCACAAACGTACATGTGTCGTGTGGAAGTTCTGCAGGCATAGTGTGTATGCAGAACAACAGATGGCTCTGTGATAGCTGGTAGTAGCGCAGCGAGGGCTGTGAAATCAGTCAGTTGGTGAATGTCGTGCAAGATGGAAGTAACCCGTGTTGAGCAGCGCGCTTACATCAAAATAGCCGTTCTCTGGGGAAGAAATGCGATGGAATGTCACAGTGAATTAGTGGAAGTGAATAGTGTGTTACGATATTTCAGTGCTATTCATTGTCCACACATGTAGTTAACACCTTGTCCTTTCGTCTGTATATGTCACATTTTCCAACCGGACTGGTATCTTCAAGAAAAAAAAATAATTGCCATGACTTTTGCCCCAACCCTCGTATTTTTTTCCGAATGTCCGAGTTTGTAAATAAAAATTATTTGTAATATTAGGTGAATTTAACAAAAAAAAAAAAAAAAAAAAAGTCATTTGGGGTCGGGACACACAGACATTTTGTATTAACCAAGTTTGTAATATCTGAGTTCTACTCTATCATGATTAAACTTCACAAAATCCAACCATATGTATACCAAAAATGTATATAGGGTGTTTCTAAAGGTAGTTATCAAACATTACGCCCAGTTAGGGAACACTGGTGAAGCTGTCACCGCAAACAGTTTTTACCATTAAATGGGGGATAGGAACCCTAAGACTGTCCGGCTATGAGGAAGAGAAGTGATGTAACGTGCAAATGAAAAAACACAACATAATATCAATATCCAGTGGTACATCCTCCAGGAGCTCAGGCAGCACATGAACGATAGTGAAGGGAACTGCCAGAATGTATGGGCCAACCAGTACATCACCAATAATCCAGCCCTTATGTTTGCAATTAATATTGTGTGAATTGTGTGCAAAAATATTTTATTTTTGATATGTTGTCATTCATTTTAGATTTTATCACTTTGTAAATAAGAGTTAACAGGAAAATAAGCTTGGAGCCAAAACAGTAGTGGTGCCATCATGCAGTGGAACATAGAGAACTACGAAGTTTCACTACTTCCCCTTCTATGATTATGTCTGTACTTTCATCTTTATAGAGCATCAATGGGTAACTGTTAACCCAAGAAATGAAAAGATATGCTGTGATCGTTGCACTACAGGCACAGCATAGCAATGTTGAAATTGCAACAGCTTTGAAAGTCACCAGATCCTTTGTGAACAAAGTTCGGAAGGAGTTGGAAGCTTCCGGTATACATGTGTCGCCTGTAGCACAAAAATCTAATGAAAACACAACAATTTGAACAACAGGTGCAAAATATTATCGATGCGAACCAAGGAATGTCGAATAGAGGCATTGCCTGAAATCTCCAGTTTCCGAGGACACAATCCAAATGGTGGTGCATGATGAATTTCGTATAAGTCATATTTGTTCTAAGGAAAGAGCTGTTCATGTCAGCGAAAACACAAAAACAACGACTGCTTCGAACAAAGCAGTTATTAAAGAAGGTTAAACATCTGGAGGAACCTGGCATGCTCCGTTTCAAAAAAATTTCGACCAGGATCAAAAGGTGAACCGGTAAAATGACAGATGGTTATGTACGAATCCCTCGGATGTCCCACATGTTATGCATACCAAGTTTCCTGCAACCAAGATCGTTTAAGGGCAACGGACACGTCTTGCCACCCCACTTATTTTCACGGGGTCTTTGAGCAAATGCTGCTGACTATTTTATAGTGCTGCAAACAGTTATGAAGCCCTGGACAGAAGTGTTTGCAATGGCAGGCCGTTATCTTTCAACAGGACTCTATACCTAAACATACAAGCTGTGACAGCACAAGAATGGATGGCAAACCATTTGATTGATCACATCACACCAAATTTGTGGCCACCTAACATGCCATATCTAAATTCTCTGAAATATTTTTTACGTGTGGGATGTTGTTGAACAGGAAACTAAAGGACCAATATCATTGGCCATCCAGAAAGATCATTTAATTCGGTTATTTCAACGTTTCCGGGCTTGCACTAAAGCCAAATTACAGCTAATGGCAATTACATCGAATAAAGTTCTCCAACCCATCCTTTGTTTGTGTACCTAATTTTGTATAAATAAAATACATTGTTTGGCATATACAAAGCTTGGACAAAATAATATGAACACCTTTGATTTTAGATGTTTTGTCGAATATCAAGAAAAATACTTAATGAATTACCTGGAATTTCAGGAGTGTAAAGAGCATGTTACACCTCATATACACTGAACGACCAATTTATTAGAGACACCCCATTATTAGCGTGTTGCGCCTCCTTTAGCGGTGAGAACTGCCTGAATACGTGCTGGCATGGATTCAACAAGGTGTTGAAGCCGTTGCGGAGGAATAGTAGCCAGGCTGACATCACAGCACCCCGTAATTGGTGCAGGTCGGACGGTAGTGAGGGAAAGCATCGGATGGTTCTCTCCACTTCATCCCATAAATGCTCGATCGGATTGAGATCGGGCGACTGAGCTGGCCACTGAAGCAGGTGGAAATCCATGTCATGTTCCTCGAACCAGTCCAAGATCATTCGAGCATGGTAACAGGGAGCATTGTCCTCCTGAAACTTCACCACCAGGTAGAGCCGTGCGATGCTTAAAACATCGTGACATCGATGTTAGTATCGATGTCAGAAAAGTTACTCGATGCTTAACAAGAAAACATCGAGGTTAACATCGATATCAGAGAAACTACTATTCCGCATAAACTACTACCTTCTTCCACTCATCCAGTGTCCAGTGGCAATGCCGGTGTGCCTATAGGGACCGAGAACGTAGATGGCAGCGCGATCTCGTGGCGAACGTTAGAAAAAACTTAAATGACAGGCAACGTGCTTTCCTTAAATGCCCAGTGACAGGAGTCCAGTGATAGTGTAAAGATTTCACTTGAAAAATCATGGCAACAAGAACTGGTCGCACAAATTGTTGTGTTTATGGGTGTAACAACACATACACTAAAGATCCAGAAGCAAAATTTTATTCTTTCCCTAATGAAAAGTGGCATAAAGATCGAAGAAATAAATGGATAGCAGCTGTGAAGAGGTTAAAGTAAGTAAAGCTCTTCATTTGTAACGGTTAAAAAAGATTTTATTTTGTTTAATTTTCGATATGTATTTTTAGTGAAAATATTCAGAATTATTTGAATAAAGAATTAATTTTTAATTTTA
>JAHWFO010040748.1:316314-400754 GCA_023313115.1 Rhysida immarginata
AGAAGGATCAAATCTAAGCAACATTTCCCTCTTTCATTTTTTCTCTGGGGCATTGTTTTTGAGATAAAAAAAAATGTTGAAATCCTACCTGCAGGAAACAGTTGTTTACATTCTGTGGAGACACTTAAAAGACATTGGTATACGAGACACCTGTGGGATCCGATGAAGAGCTAGTAACCAGAATCGCCGTAGCTATGGACCAGATTCGCGAAGAACCAGGAACATTTGAACATGTACGTCAGTCCATGCGGTGACGTTGTAAAGCATGCATTCATGCCAGAGGGAGTCAATTGGAACACTTATTGTAAAATATTTGCACGTTTCATAAAAAACAAGTCACATTATTGTACTGTATGCAATGTGTTTTTCATCTTTTTATTACATGATTGACCATAATTTTGACGTGTTCCAGAAGCAGGCATTGAGTGGCTTATTACGTCTATGCGATGTCCATTTTTTATCCTATTTGTTAAATAGGATTTGAAAGAAGAAAATGTTGCTTAGATCTGATCCCTCTATCACCCCCCCCCCAAATTTGTACACATTATTCGAGAACACCCTATATACATAAATATGAAAAAACTATTTTTTTCTCCGAGTGACACCGGATACTTTAGCTAGTAAGGAATACAAATTCAATTCACAATAATATTCACAAAAAACACTGTCATTCAAAAAATTTTGAGCAAATAATAATATAGGCTATGCTAAAATAAATAATATGGTATTTTCATTTCTTTACCCCAAGAACTTACCATGTGAAAGTCTCTTCTACACTGCTGCCCCTCTATGTCGTGGAATTTGGGAGCCAAGATTTCACTGCTCGCAACAAGTCGAGACCACGATATAGCAAGTTTTTTGTACAGTGGTAGATGGTGCCACAGACTGCGACTTATCCGATATCGCGACATAAGGAATCGCGAAATAGAGGGGCAGCAGTTTATGTAAAAATGTTCAATTCGAAGTTCAAATTAATAAAACATACGAAAAACTTTCACCTCTCCAACAGCAATCGAGAGGGATGCCATTTTTTCTGGTCTGTTTGGACATTATAAGTTATGAAAGTGCTTCAGAATTGTGAATTGCAACACTGAAGTTTCTACCCAGTTTCTGTATTTACACGCCCAAACACAGAATGGTTTGAAAGCATTCTGCAGAGGAAACGGGTTAGCTATATCTTGCGATATGTAGAATCATTCAAGACTAGAATTGGAAGCACTCTTTCGGTGACGAGATTTTAAATAAATATACAGGTTTACACAAATGACTGGCCCGATTTCATGATTTTATTGTAGGTTTATTATTCAACAAATCATCATGAAAACTTTTCCAATACATAGAGCAACTCGCCAAGTATTTTTTTGAAAAATGTCCGGCATATCTATTTTTTTTGTTTACAGCTACTGTTGGGCTACAGCTGCAAAACTGATGAGCGACTGTCGGAAATAATGATCAAGAAAGCTGCTATGGCCTCCATGCTCCTATGACTTAACCCCTTGTGACTTGTTTGTATGGGGGTATTTAATAAACTTCGTGTTTGTGCTGCTATTACCGGCTGATTTACCATTACCTGGCTCGTATCACCGATCTTTTGCTCAAATTGACAGAGACATGCTTCATTGATTACAGATTTTATACCTGTAGAGTCGCTAAAGGGGCAGGCTATCGAGCACCTGTAACACAGCAAAAAAACTCGCCGAGTTGCTCTATATACTTGTACAGTTCATGATGATATGTTAAATAATACGCCTACAATAAAATCATGAGATCGGGACAATCATTTGTGTACACCCTGTGTTATCCAAAATGTCCTTTTAGGCTCAGAGTTCAAATTGCATTTAGCAAGATCCAAGGGACCCAAACCAAGCCTTGAAAAACACCCTCACAAAATAAATCCAACATAACCAAAAAATTTCACGATTATACCGATGCGCTCAAATAAAAGATGCTCCCTGGAATGGAGTGTATTTTTTGAAGTGTGTTTGTCACTACAAAAAATGTTTTTTCACTCTTCGACAGTCCAATGTAAACATTCCAAACACCATTTGGAGCCTAGTAAGCTTGTTGTCTGGCAAGATGCTTGGCTCGTGTGTGGCTACACATTCATGAATTTTATTTATTCTGGCAAGAGCATGCAGTTCCTTCTGTAAAGTGTTATAATGTATACCGACTACTACTGCCTAGTGGAACTCCTTGCTGATGACCTAGAGTGGTTTCTTGTGGTTTTTATGACTCATGCTTCAACACCTGTTTGTGGCAATCAGTGAGTTTTGGTGATCATCCTGCATCTGTTTCCATGCCTGTAGTGTTCTGTTTCTTCACAATATCACCAACAATTGAAAGTGGCTGTGATAATTTCCATAAATTTAACAAATATACATGCATGCAATGTGGCACCCAATTATTACTTTTCTCTCAAAGTCACTAAGTTCCCTTCATTTAGCCATTCTCCACCTGCGACAACCTTACATGAACAAGTTACCACACCAACGCTATAAAATCACATCAGCTGTTGATGTGCAAGCATGGATTCCAACATACCAAGTCAGATTTCATATAAATTGAGTGTCTGTTCCATTATTAATAGAGTAGTGTAGAGCAGCTTTGACTGTTTATTTCCGTTGAATATACTGTATTTTCCTGTAATTAGGTTGTAGCAATGGATAGACCACAGTGCTGAAATTCATCATTTTCTAAAACAACCCTGCTAATTTGGCCGCAGCATTGGAAATCAAGAATCTATACTAATTCACTTTTAATATCATTTTAATCTAGAAATAATAAAATATGCACAAATTAATATACATACGGCACTAAAATTTGGTTAATTGGGATACAATATTACAAGTTCTGTGACTAAACTCCATCAAACGAAGAATTTTCCGATGGCCCCTTTTATATCCCCGATCACTGTGATTCTGCACCAACAAGCATCGACTATTATGATTGGTTGAGACCAGTAGCTACAGTGGCACCCTCTGTTGGCGAAGGCGGATACTAGTCCAGTTGATCTTCGATCACAATGGCGATAACACAAGAAGCCAAGTGGCTGATGAAAACACAACTTTTCGCCACAAAATAATAGCAAATTTCCAAAATTAAAATTTTGTTATACAGTACATACACAAGTTTATTCAGAAAAATAAGTTAATAGATTCGCCCCAGCTTTAGTTAGGCTGCACACTGAAAAATTTTCACTTATTTAATAGGCTGCGGCCTATTTACCTGAAAATATGGAGATTTAAAAAAGAAAAAGAGCACATGAAAATTATATTGTAATAACTAAACAATTAGAAAAGAAACATTAAATTAACAATTAAAAATCTGCTTCATAAAACAGTAATGTTGTAACAATGAGATTTGTGAAAATCTATCTTTTTGCAGAATTGAATATTTCTAACAAGAATGGAATTAGATAGTTGGCACAAAGAGAGCCAAATAATTTCCCAAATTACCAATAAGATTTTTGATCTATACTTTCTAATGTACAGGAAAACCAGTTCTGAATGCAATTTCCACATTTAACTCTTTACTGAGTAAATTTTATGCAGCAACAAACAACAGAATATGGAAAATTATATACAGTAAAAATGTATACCTTTTTTTAATATATGTAATTGCTGAAAGCATTTTCTCTTTTAATTCTTAAAGTAAAATATTTTCCCCCTTATGTGTGTGATTATTTAGCAAAGAAATTCTCTGCTTGTGTCAGAAAAATGAAAACTGGATTGTTACCAACAAACAATATGAAAGAACAATGCAATATTTTATCAAAAATTATTCTATTTTGCTGAAGAAATTTTACACATAAACCTTAATGCTGTGTACAGTGGATATCATGCTATACAAAATACAGGTAAAATTTCATATAATCTCTTCAAACATTCCATTATATAACAAGAGTAAACATAATAGGAAAAAATACTATTCAGTGTACTAGGATTTATGAAAAAATAAATATTAAAGTGATTGACAAGGTTATTTTAGTAATACTGGATCAGGGCCGGCTCTACCATAGGGCACTTGCACAGGGCAGCAAACTTTTAGGGGCGGCAACGGCAAGGGCAAAATTGCATTCTGCACGGGGCGGCAAAATTGCTAGAGCCGGGACTGTACTGGATAATTATCTAATAATATGTGGATAATAAACAATCAATTTTAAACTGAATATATTTTTAAAATGGACAAAGCAAATGATTGGGTAAGCTGCCAGTTGTTAAAACCCTAAGAGCATAAAGTACTACTGTGATTAAGTTTGTGTTTAAAATATTCAACACAGGATATAAAGGAAGTTTGGAGAAGATATTATGAGGAAAAATTTTCAATTTATTACTATAGTGTATTTGAAAATTAGATATGAAAATAATATACTAATAATGCCAGTTGTTATCACACTTTGCTGGGCACTTGCCACTCTCCTTATTTAGAAACAACTAGTTGTTACCCGCGGCTTCACCCATCCACGCCATCTGTTGAGGGGAATTACAAAGCAAAAGCAGATAATTTTAAATGAAAACTCCAGAAAGTGGGGAAGGGGGAGGGGTCATAGGGGGCTGATTTTTGGCGATAGAGCAGGTCCTTTATTGATAAGCCTGTCCTGAAAATTTCAAGTCGCTAGCTCAAACCGTCTAGGAGGAGATAGAATTACAGATAAATAAATAAATACACGCAAGAGTTTTAGTATATAGATGCTATGTAATTTCATGAATTATGTTGCCTCACATTTTACTGAACCTCGAGCATCCAAACAGCGATTTGAAAGGAAAAATAAAAGATCTATGTCTAGAGATGTTTACATGATAGAATCGTTCTAAAAAGCAATGTTTGAAAAATAATATTGAATTACTTCCTCGATGATAAAATTTATAATGCAGAAAAAAAGTGGTCTTTGTTGGATGTCTCTACCAGAGAAAAACATACTTCACAGAAATGAAGCTTCAGCACTCAGCCAAAACATGTACAAAGAGCATGCCACGATAATACCTTGCACAAATGCCTCGAGACATATAAATCAAAATTATTAATGACTGAAAATTCAGAAAAACTAAGAACATTACGAAATGTTGCCTTCCAGTTTGTACCGAAATGTAAAAGGGGACGGTGTTGACCTTTTTTCAAACTAGTTTTGCAACAATTTCATATTAAAACTATTTAAGATCCAGAAATTACTTTTATTATTGGATAACTGCTCTGGATATTCTCCAGCAGATGAATCAGTTTAGTGAGGAGTAAGTTTGACAGCTGTTTTTGCCTCCAACCTTTTTTTTATTTTTAATTTGTGACACTTTTGTTTATGTACAAGAAAGTGATATTATTTATGCAAATTATGCTGTGCATTGAACTATAAAATTTTATTAAATCAAAATTCTCAATAATACACGTACATACAAACAAAATTTTTTATTGCAGTAAACGGTATTATTTTTACAGTTTACAGCACAGTATTTATTTTGACTATTAGTTATGTCATTTATTTAAAGAATTAAATTGATATACCCTTATTATTTTAATCTTTAATGGTAGTTATTGTCGTCTATTGGGAGAAAATTTGAGATCTAAAACCATGTGTGAAATGATCGATTTAAAAAATGGGGGAATAAGAGTGATAACCCTCTTGCCTGAAAATCCTGATCTGCACTCGTGCAAACCCTTATTAGACGTGAAGAAATTTTATTTTTCAGAAACCCTAAGATCTCTAGATACAAATTTTCAGAAATTACTTCCATTCTTGGAAAAAATTATAAAGTCACATATACAAGGTGTATCTAAACCCCTACCACAAACTTCTGGTGGCGATTCCCGACAACGAGATGATAACAAAAGTTCATATAAACCTGGTTTGGATAATGAACTGTTTATGAGATTTCTGCAGTTAACATTGATTTTTCTACTTTGTGGATGGCAGGTGACATGTCGAGAAGCTACAACAAATTCTAGAAATAACATCCCATTTATTGGTAATTAACAAGTGCGCCTGCTAATAACTTCAGGTGTACCTAAGCAACCATTCAGTGGTGAAACAGGTACTGTAGTGAACGGTTTGTTATGAAAATGTGTTGCAGCTTATCTGCATGTCACCTGCCATCCACAGAATACAAAACCAGCTACTGTGTAGAATTATAGTAAAATAATTTTCTATGCTAACTTTATTAAACTTTTGTATTAGTTTAGTTTATAATGCAATAATAGATGGCATAAGTTAAGTAATAATGAAAATTACATCTATTGTTCAAAACAATGTATTAAAAAGATTGGTGCATGCATAATTTAAATAATTCTTCCTCCATGTAGTACGTTCGAATTTCTCTCGTCCAGTAAAGTTGATGTTTTCTTATATTAAATGGTTGCAATTCATTATATCTTACCTAGTTCATAAATTGGAATATCAAGCTAACAAAGTTTCCTGATAAAAATCCTGCCAACGTCTGTATTAGTAAGTCTTTCGAAAGAAAACTTTTGTAATTTTTCCAACATACTGAAACTTCACTTTTAATTGCAGAAATTTCGTAAACGGTTCATTATCCGAACCATGTTTATATGAACTTTAGCTTTTATTTCGCTGTAGGGAATCGCCACCAGAAGTTTGTGACAGGGGTTTAGATACATACTCTATTTTGCACAAAACTTTAATGAAAAAGAAAAAATTATTTTACAAACTTCTTATGCAAATGCATTTAGCTAATAAAAAAAAAACTGCATTACTTTTAAAGACTACTAAAATTGCATCATATATTTGAATTCATAAATCTTTTAAAAAAATGCAGAAAAACAAAAAAAGATGTCCATTCAGTTGGGCCAAAATTATAATTTCATCCTGAATACAATGGTTCTGTCCACTTCATCTAAATGAATTTAAGAATTTTAGAATAAAATTAGGAATAACAGGGTATTTGACACAATGGTTAGCTGCTTGGTTTGCGTTTTCACAATGCTATGAAGAACTGAACACATAACATTTATATATATAAAAATGGATGTTGGTATATATGAGATTGATAAATTCCAACATTGTTTGACCGATCACCAAGAAAGTAAGTGTTTTTTCATGGAGAAGGATTTTATGCTATCCATTTTACTTTAACTCCCACTAGATGGTGCTGCAGCACATATATTTCGATATTGCAAAATTTCATCAAAAAAAGAGCCCAAGCAATGCCGGGTTTATCAGCTAGTACCCAACTATAAATAAAGGAGAACATGTGAGTTCGTCACGGAAACAGTTTTGCATTGGTGTTCGACATTTAAGCATTGTTGGCACTCACTTAAAGCACACGCCGGAACTGAAAAGTCACCTGACCATTGTTATCATTAATCAATCACATAAGTACAAATAAAAGAGAAAATGCGAGTTCATCAAACGAAACAATTTGAATAAATTGAATTTGATAAAACAAATTATCGCGCAAACTGCGCATTGGTCCCGTTCATACTATAATAATTTCTAAAAATGAACATATAATAAAAGTACATTCAAATCTCGTTACCAGGAACTAGTAAATGCATGTATATCAGTTTGTAGTATGCATGACCTGTTTACCACGAACTCTGTCCATCTTACCCAGTCTTTGTATGAACAGCACACAAAACAGGGTTAGGAAAAGTGTGCAGAAATTATGTTGATATAAATTTTTTTTTGTTTTGAAATTACACGAGTATCAGATGGTGCAAAAAAGATGTTAGAAAGTTTTTGTCTACTATGACATAATATAAGGTTATAGATTCTTGTTATCATATTTATGCTATTACAGACATCCTGAAATTTAATGCAGAAGGTTTTCAAAGTGATTTCCATCTGCTACAATCAGTGTGTAGAGCCTTTAACTGAATTCCGTGGTGACTCTCTGAAGAAGATCATTTTCGAGTGCACAATTCTTTCTGGAAATTGCAGTAAGAAGATCCTGGAGTGTTGCAGGGACATCTTTGACTAAGGTTCCATTGAATAAGCGTCTCACCATTGCATTACTTCCAGCATTTCCGTAAAATTTCTTTATGATAAACACACATTGTTCCAACATTAGTGCTTCCATTCTGAAAGGTATTGTAATGAGAGACATCAGTGAGTGAGCAATAGAACGTTCAGAACTGCAATAGAATATTATCACGAGTAAAATCATTTACAGCATGCAATTAAACCACAGTAGACAAAAACTTTTTAACACCTTTTTTGCACCGAACAGAATTCAGTTCAAGGCTCTACACACTGATTCCAGCAGATGGAAATCACTTTGAAAATCACCTGCAATAAATTTCAGGATGCCCATTATAGCAAGAATTTATAACCTCATACGAGGGGCATTCAAATTTGACCTGGACTTCAATTTTTATAAAATCAGGGAACTAGAAAAAAAAAAAAAATTAAAAAAAACAACACACAAAAATTTTTTTTCAAAAAGTCCTTTTTGCTTCTCTATACATTTTTTCCAGCATTCTGGGAGCATCTGGATACCGGTTCTGTAGAAATCTTCTGTCGAAACCACGTCAGGACAGGCTTTTTCACTTCCTCATTGGAGCAAAACCTCTGCCCTGCCTCCTCAAGAACTTTTTTCAATGGCCCAAAAAGGTGATAGTCCCAAGGGTAAGTGTGTCCATATTCAGTTTGGCTGTGTGGTCTGGCATTGTCTTGCAGAAAATAAACACCACTGGCAAGGAGTCCTGGTTGCTTTTTCCTTAGTGCCGGCTTCAGGGGCATCCTCAAAATGTCACAGTAGTAGGTTGCATTTATGATTCGACGTTCTTCCCTTATTGTCCCAGAATACAGTCGCCATCACTTTCATTGCCGATGGTGTCATCGTGAATTTCTTGGGTCGGGGCGAGTCAGTGTGTCGCCACTCCATGCTTGCATACTTGCTTTCAGGAGTATGGTGATGAATCCATCTCTTGTCGGTGGTCACAACACGCCTTAGGAAGCTGCCACCTTCTCTCTCATATCGCTGCAGCAGCATGGATCAGATTTCCACCAGGGTGGTTTTGTGATCCTCGGAGAGTTGCTTAGGGACTCATCTGGCACAAATCTTGTTGAATTTCAGCTTATCGTGGATGATGGTCTCCACACTGTCAGTGCTGATGTTCAGTACTGAAGCCAATTCTCGGACATGAATCTGCATGTTGTCCCTTATCAGCTCATTTGTTCATGTGATGATGCCATCAATGACAGCAGTTGTTGGCCTTGCCTTATGAGGTTCATTGCCGATGGATTATCACCCTCCTTCAAACTTTTGGCACCAAGCAAAGACTGATTTGCATGACAGGCGGTAGTTGCCATTTCAACCTTTTGATTTTTACAACAATGAAATTTACAAAAAAATAAAGTCCAGATCAAATTTGAACGCCCCTCGTATTATGTCGTATTAGACAAAAACTTTCTAACACTTTTATTGTGCCACCCGGTGCATTAATTCCTTAACCAAGTACAGTACATAACTACTGTTAAGGTGACCAACTATTTGAAAATGAAAAGGAGGACACTATTGGCTATTTCACTTCCCTCCAATATTGCTTTATTATATATATTAATAATGAATGAATGAATGAATTAATGAATTAATAATAATTCAATTCAATTTATTAGACTAAATAGGAAGACATTAGGAAGACATTTTTCTAAGGAGGACGGTTGGTCATCTTACTACTGTATACCACGAACTTTGACTTGAAATTAGGTTTGACTCATCAGAGTTTTTGTGAAAACAGGGTTTGTCGTAGAGCTAGTAAAATTGCATAAGAATAGTAGCCAGCCAACCAAACTGAGAAAATGAGTTCGAATTAGACGAGGATTCGTGGTACACAAGTTTGCCTTAACAAGATTTGACTGTACATGTAAACTACGGTAAATATATCGTTTTTGTCTTTTTCAAAATGAAATAACCTTTTTATTATTTTTTTAATAAACCACCATCTATACTGTATTAAGAAACTTTTTAAAAATCATGCGATAATGAATCAGACTTTGAAGGTTTTTAATTGTAAAACTAATTGTAAAACCCAGGTTATGCATTTTTAAAATCGTAAAAAACAGACATTTTTCTGTATATTCTTGCATACATTATTTCTCATAAGTTAGTGGTGAATCAAAAATGGGGATCGCATTATACAAGAGGCCACATTATAGTATAATACTTACGATAATTCTACCCTATCCAGTTTTTTCATCCTGGTTACTATTTACAGTGGTACTTCGACATACGAGCTTAATTCGTTCCGTAACCTTGCTCGTATGTCAAATTGCTCGTATCTCAAAGCAATTTTTCCCATTGAAATTAATTGAAATGCTATTAATCCGTTCCAGCTCCCAAAACACCACTTCAATTGTTTTTGTTACGTGTTTTTGAATAAGAAAAATGTATTTACAAGAAGAAACATTTATTTATAAATGACAAATACAAAATAAAAACATAATAAAAGAACATAATAAAAAACATAATAAAAGAAAAAGTGAAGTGCTGAAGAAAAAGTAAATGTACAAAAAGCAAAAAACGTGAACCCAACTTATCAAAAATGCTTCGTCTGAGGCCGGTTAAACTGTTAGACGCTGCACACGACACCAACATGCGCCCCGCATGTTGGGGTCGTGTGCAGACGAGGCGGTCATTACATTAATGGCACTACATGGACAATGTTGGATATCGCCATCTGGTGAGGATTGATGAAAACAGCCCAGCATTAATGGTCCATTTTGGTTTTGGCTCCCTTAACCTGTGTTCCATTGAGTTAGGATTAGATTTCCAGGTTAGGTGAGGTTCCTCGCATCTCAAATCTTGCTCGCATCTCAAAGCAAAATATCGCTCGCTCAGCGGCTCGTATCTCAAAACACTCGTATGTTAGGGCACTCGTATGTCGACGTACCACTGTACTTAGCTCATTAGGCAGCATTCTTTTGCAAAATTGCCCCCTTTTTCACAACAGTGACAAACAACCTTTTTTAGGTGACCAAGTGTTGAGGTACATGATGTCTGGGTCTAATAGGCCCAGTGTCATTCTCCTCTCTTGATTTTCGTTAGGCGAGTCTTTAAGGCGATCTGATCTAACTGGGTGCACCAATGCACGGAGAGTTTTCTAAAAGGATTCACAGTGATTGCTGGATACAGCTACAATGAACGTCTGACCATCAATGTTTGAGAAATAACTTTTTTCATTTCCATCAAAGTTTGTGCAAAATATAAGTGAAACAGTAGATAGTAATAATACTGAAGAAACTCTTCAAACGCATCTCAATTACAAATAGAAAAGGGGATTCCATGTGGGCTTATTGTAACAGTTCATGTCCATGGTAGCTCAGTTGGTTTGGGTCTAAGTTGCAGAATTTTTCCTTGCCATTTCTATTTGTAAAATATAAGTGAGCTTATAATTTTCTTCAGGAGTGTATTTTCCTACATACCCCTACGCAGTGCTCCCTCTATATAACGGCACTCTACATAATGGCAAATTTATAATGGCAAGTCCATATAACGAAGTTTTTTTTTTTTCCAGAAAATAAAATCTGCAGACTCATTGCCATTATGTAAAGTGCTATTATATAGAGGGAGCACTGCATTATGATTAACATTCTCCTTTTTTTGTTAATCGATCATTCTACTGAAGGCTTTCGATCATATGATTAGACTATACAATAATAATCTTGTCCGTATACATTTATTTTCTGGATAAGGGTGTCGTTTAGAACATTCTGTGGTTATTATTCAGCAGAATTACAAAAGGACTATTAATTAGATCATCTGTTTTCTTCTTTCTTTTTTAATTCTGCCAAAAGATAACACATAATAAAAAAGAAAAAAGAAAGAAAATATAATAAAATTGTGTTTCTACCCAGGATGAAGACAGAAGAATACAAAAACTGAATCGATATGTAAAAAAAAATAATCATGTAAATTGTAATTTAAATTAGAGGCCGTTATCTGCATAATTATCAAGGTTTGTGGCTTAGAAGAAGAAAAAACTCCTGCAGAAGTGGCTTAGTTCTTTACTCGATCTAAGGCACTTTCTGTCTTCAGGTTAATGTATAAAAAAGTTTTGACATTAAATATTGTGTAACAAACCTCTTAAAATGATTACAAGTGTTTTAATGAAAAAAGAAAAACAAAGGCAACCATATTTCAGTGCATTTTGGAATAATCACATCTGTACGAGAAAAATATAGTAATGACAGATGATAACTTTTAATTATCAGAAATTTTTTTTTTATTATGAGTAAACTTGACTCATCTAGGGGGCTAGGTTGCTTCCAGTAACCATAAAAAATCAATAATTCGGTAACTCTTTCAACTATTTACATCATTTAAACTTTTTTATGCTGTAAATCCAGATTAATTGTATTCTGCTCAGAGGAATTTACATTAAAAAAGAAAAACAACTTCTACAATTCAACAAAACAATAATGCTTTCTGCCAATAATCTTAAAAAACATGACCTCTCCATACAGGTGCTATTCTCTTTCACTGAAGAAATTCGTTACGTTTAAGTATATTGTTGCATGTTCCATAATTTGAAAATTATAAACATATAATAAACATTGTGTCATTACGTTTTCTTATCATCAGAGGATTCTTATCAAAAATTTTGATGAGAAAAAAAATTACCGTAATTTACAGTAATAAAGCCTTTGCAGCGTAACCATAGCGAACAGAATAAATAACTGTGATTACTTTCGTATTAAGCAATGCTAAAAATCAGGCGAGTGGCGAATGTACGAAATAACAGCGCTGCTGTCGATTTCGACCAACTTCGTGGTGTTTTTTTGCTGGCTGCAAATGGGAATTTCTCGTTTCGTGTTCAGTTTCTGTCGTATACTTTATTGTTTCACTATTTATAAGTGGTGAGCTCGTTATAATGTGTTCATAGTGCAATTTGCATATTGTTTCTTACGTTTAAAACAATATTTTTACTCGTATTTTAAAAAATTTACTCGTGTACATTATGACAGCAGATAGGCCTGCTTCATTCCTTCGCTGGTTAGCAAATGTCCGACTATCGCGGTCATTGTAAAGATCACTAGAATTATGCCCTTTTAGAGTTGGAACAGATTCGAGTTTCAATGAATTTCGTTTAATTTTCAATGAATTTAAAACTGCAGGATTATAGAAAAATCAAGACGCTTCAAAATGAACTGATCACACGATGCTGTTTGCATTTGGATACAAAATTTTCGCTGGCTAAAGGTAATCCGCTGCTTCTTAATCGATTCTGGTTGTAGAAATATATGAAACGTGAAGTTTCTATCAGATTTCTTATTTACACATCCAAAGAGTGAACAAGTTAAAGGCATTTTGATAGTAAAATGGCAAACAAACTCTGGCATTATGTAGAATTGAAATTAAGCTACAAATGACTTCTTGTTCCGCTGGTTCTCCTGAGGAGACGAGAGGGCCAATTTTTGAATTGTTCAATCTATTGAGACGTTTTTCTTAATAAAATATTAGGATAAATCGAAAATTTTTGAATGATATATTACCCTGGATGCAAAAAAATAATAAACTTTTCGAATTTTTTCCGTGGAGTTTACCTTTAAGAAACAGTAAATAAACAATAAGAATAAAAAAGAACTTGTGTTTGAAAATTAATTTTTAAAACTACTGTTAACATTTCATCCTTTTCCTTGTAAGCGAATACTAAAAACCTGTGACTCGCTGGTCGAAAACGCACGCAGTGACATCTTGTGGATGCGCCAGAAAACTACACAAGTAATCACACTTACTATTTTATTCGTTATGGCGTAACTATCACTGTGGTGTAACTAGTGATTTTTTTTCCTTTAAAGAATGAAACTTGAAACAACAACTATTTTCCGAAAACTGATAACTGCACCACTGTGCAGAGTTGCATTCTGTCCTGATGAACTTCAAATGAAATAAGCGTATAATATACATCACACTACTTTAATTATGCAGAATATACAATATACAGACTATTATACAGTACATTAATTCAGTTTTTATTTGAATTTCCTGTCGCCAAAAACTAATATGAAACTAACTTCTCAAAAAATGGCACTTAAAACTGCTTCAATATGACAAAGTTTCATTTGTCCTGATGAATTTCAAACAAAATTAGCATATATATCACAGTACCTTAATACTTTCGTTATACAGTAAATTCCGCTTTTGTGGGTTTCGAATAAGGTATTAATTTTAATTAATCTCTTATGGTTCTCCAATCTCAGATATTGTAAACCATTTCTTGAGTGTGCAAAAAATTCATAAAGTTCAATTTTTATGTATTTGATTAATTTTGCATGAATTAAAATATATATTTCTCTTAAATTAAGCTAATTCATTTTATTTTTATACTTCTATCATAAAGGGGGAGGTGTGGCTTAACTATTGCTGCGGCCAATCTTACATTTTTGGGTTTTTTTTAGAAAACTATGAATTTCAGCATTGTGGCCAATCCATTGCTGCTGAGTTAATATTTGTAAATTGTGGCTTGATTAAAGCTATATATATAAACAGTAATATATCAAACGACTTGGAATGATGTGCCATGAAAGAATATAACGTAAAACAATGATAGTCGAAATTGGTTCAAAGACAGCTTGGTTTAGTGGACCCATCATGGTACATGTAATTGTAAAAGAATATTTTGAAAAAAAAAAAAAAAAAAGCACTATAAATATTGTTTTAATAGTTAAGTTTCTTATGTGTCATCTTAAACTATATCAGAAAGCAAATGACTTGAATTCTTTCTAAAATTATAAACTTTACATAAAGTAAATCAATAATTCCAAAATTTTATTTATTTATATATTTTACAAGCAAACATTGCCAACGAATAACTCTGACCTGTGGCAAATTTGGTATCATTTGTCACTTCCAAAAATTCCAATCATGTCTGCTGAATGCAGATTTCGTTGTTTTATGGGTGCATAAACCTGAAGTAATTTATGAGAAATGGAGCTATAGTCACATGCATATAAGGCTGAGCACCTTATTAGGAAGCCAAAACAATCATAGATGATAATTTAAAAAAATTTTTTAAAGAAAAGTTTTCACAAATATGCAACTATTCTTCTTTCTGTTTTTTTAATTTACCCATTTCTAACCAACCAATTGGATGCCTTTGTGCATCGCCCACATCCGTGTTGTAATTACTTTCCATTTGATAACCAATCATATAATAATATACTGTGTGTTTCAAACGTTCTCGAATGCAAGAGATGACTTTTCCTGCATAACGTACTGTTGTGCAGATATGCTGAAGGGCTGGTAGACAGGAGCCACTCTCTCTCTCAACCTCTTTTTTCAATTAATGGATGCTCCCAGTCATTACGAAACCCGCTATTTATTTTACATAAATGCAAATACGCGAATATGAGAGTGAAATAAAAGGTTAAAGTAAAAAGTAGAAATTTTATTTATAAAACCTATTGTATAAGGTATTAAGCTTATACTGGTACAGTAACAGTTTAAAAAGCGTTTATTGTGTGAAAACAAACAAATGAAATACAGTATGCAAGAACGAACAGAGATGGTTCTCCTTTGCACGAGAGGGGATTTGACGCTGTACAATGCCGCCGACGAATTCCATACCCGACATCCTGATCGCCCGAAGCCTTCAACAAGTACTCTTTCGACTCTGATGAAACGATTTCGAAAGGCTTTAGGTTAGGCTTTCCCTACATATAGAAGGGGCAGTTCGGGAACTCTTGAAACACACGGTATATTTAAACACACCTGTGATGTAATATACATTATCTATATAGAGGCCAGTTGCTCTTCATTTGTACCAGTGATAAAGTCTAGAATAAACAGCGAAACCAGTAGGGGAAATTTAGTCTTATTTCTTAAGTTATGATCTGTAAGGCCTCAAGAGACTTCATTAAAAAGATTGGTTTAAAGAACCATATACCTTATAACAATTTTTTTTTCTTAGAAAATAGAAAAAAAAAAAAAAAAAAAACATAAATCTTAGCTGAAATGTTTCTCATATTAAAATTCTTTTTTTTATAAAACTTATAAATGTTTATAAATTAATAACAATTACTTTAATAAGATCTGATCTCAAGCGAAACTTAGAACTATAAATACGAGGCTCGGCGGATAAATTTTGCAGACTAGCGCGCTATACGGAAACAAACAAAGCTTAATGCTAGGAAATTGATTATATAAAGTGTCAACAAAGTCTTCTGCGTTGGATTTGGAAGTGTCAAAAATAGTAAATAGGTCGTCAATATATCTAATCCAAGTATCTGGGAAGTATGAAAAAGTCTTCATGCAATTCAATGTAGAAAACTTTGTTGACACTTTAAATAATCAATTTCCTATCATTAAGTTTAAATATGAAAAAGAAATAGATGATTCCCTGGCTTTCTTGGACATACCAGTCAGCAGAACTGAAGGGAGTAGTTTAGATTTTGATATTTTTAGGAAACCCACTAGCAACAATAGATATATTACGTTCGATTCCAATCACTGCATGTCTCAAAAATTCGCAATTTTCAATTTCATGGTAAATAGGGCTTTAAGAGTCCCTTTATCAAAAGAAAATTTTGAAAAAGAAATAAATTTCATAAAGAAGGTCGCAAATATCAATGAGTTTAACGAAAAAATAGTAGAGGACATCCTGAGGAAGCAAAAGATTAAAAAGAAGAGAGATGACTTAACTATAAAATGTATCGGTTCAGTTCAAAAATTTATAAGCATTCCATTTGATAAGCATCTTACCCGGTCTTTAGGTGGGGTTTTGAGGGAATTTAATTTTAGAGTTGCCTATAGGAATCCATATTTGCTTAAGCACTTAGTGGGTAATCCAAAGGATAAGATCCCATAGTCGAAAAGGTCAGATATTTATGAAGTCAATTGTGGTTTGTGCGGGAAAGTTTATCGACGCCAGACGTGGCGTAAAATTGAAATTGGGGGAAGGAGCACTTGGCCAATATAAAGTATGGTAGAGTGGAGAGGTCAAGTGTTGCTAAAAATGTTCATGACACAGGCCATCCGGTTACAAAAAATGACATTAAATTAATTAGAAGCGTCGGGGACACTTAAATTTTTGGATGTTTTGGAAAGTCTAAAAATTAGCCAAGACTGCCCAAAGTTATTGATGAATCAGGATAGTGGGTCAATCAAAGCTTAGTGAAGGAGTTTAGTAAAGGATATACACCAATGAGAGTTAATCACTTAAATGACTCAGGGGAGGGGTTAAATTGCTGGGTGTTGTTTTCAGTTTATTTTAGGTTCCTACTGATGAAGATCATAAGTGTGATCGAAAAAAGCTTTTCTAGAGTTTGTTTGTTCATTTTATTGTGGACTTAAAAGGTATTTCGATTTTCATTCTATGGTTCTTTGTTTATCCACAGTTTTTTCCCTCACTTTATTTTTTTTAAACCATAGAGGCTCTTTGCAAGTTGAAGGTTGAGCCTTTTCCGCATCCACCATACTCTCCGGATTTGGCTCTGTGTGACTTCCACTTCTTCGCTCATCTCAAGAGGGCTCTCAAGTATAATCATTACACCACTGACGATGAGATGAAGGAGGCTGTGGCCACTTGGATCTGAAAAAGACCGCCAGGATATTTGCAGAAACTTGTCACATGTTGGGAAAAGTGTGTCAGTGTAAACAGGGATTATATCGAAAAATAAATATTGCATTTTATAGCTAAAGAAATGTATTTTTATTCAGTTTCTATCTTATTCCAATATCTCGTTTCCTTCCCATGCTACGCATATAATGCAAAATTAATCGGCCGAGCCTTGTAAAAATTCAAACAAAAACCATTAAAAGAATCCATTTCAAGATTTTTTATTTTTGGAATATTTTAAAAATAATTACCTGGCCTTTATCTTTATCAACTTTACGAAAACATTTATTCAGAGACAGATTATGCCGCACTGAATTTTTCCATCCTGTTGGAGCATTTTGGAAGTAGGGGAAATGATTAAGAATCCAAGAATAAATATCTTTAACTGGAAGAGCCTTAGAAGGGGCATCTTCAATGGCCATGAAGATGAGGCAACTGAAGGAATATGGTGGCTTTGCGTTGACATGGATTTTTGGATTATAAGGAATATTAGGAGTTTGGTGTAGAAGCAGGACCCCATCAGCAATGCCATTAACACCACAATCAGATGATTCATCGATATAATCACTGCTGGCTGGACTGCTGTCACTTAAAATATCCTCACCACCAGCTCCAGCCCTAATGCTTTTGAGTAAATTGCGATCTTGGAGCCAAGAAAGACTAGTTAGCTCGTCATCTTCAGAAGGACTTGTTCGTTCACTTAAATCCAATCTTAGTTCAACAAGATCGAGGGGATCTTCAACAGCTGCCATGTCAATGGCTGCTGATAAAGGTGCGCTAGAAGCCAGGTGGCGAACATGAGGATCGTCCTCTTCGGGAGAATTTCGGTGGGGAGCCATAAGAATTGAAATGCCAATTTAGTACCTGAAAAAAGTAAAAAGAAATAAATAAACTTAACTGTAACTTCAATAAATTAAAATTTTTACATACAGACACACCACACCACACACACATTCTATTAAGAACTGTTTTTAATACATCTCAGCTGCATGGGAGAAGTTTAAAACACAAAGATGAATTAGATAGCCAATGATTTTTTTTCAGCAACACTAATTTACTTTTTTATGAACATTTGTTTTGACTACAGCCTTGTTTAGTCAGAAGTGGATACGATGAGAAACTGGAAAGGACTGTGGATAACGACATGACCAACTGACAACAATCTCTTGTCCACAAAAGAATTTTATTAAGCATATACGTATATCGAACTCATTGAGTTCATTATTCAATGTTAATTATTAGGTATCGGCATTGAATAATGAACTCAATGAGTTCGATATACGTATATGCTTAATAAAATTCTTTTGTGGACAAGAGGTTGTTGTCAGTTGGTCAAGAAGTGGACGTATACATAAAAAAAAAAAAAAAGAAATAATGTCATTCTTTATAGCCCATCGCATTCAAGCTGCTGACTTATGATCAGTGTGCTATAAGTATACAGTTAAACCGTAAGATTGAGAACCCTGAGTGGAATGATGGATTAACCAAAACAAGAGGTGCACAGGTGATAAGGGAAAGGAGAGTCAATGGATTTCACAGCAGTAAATGGATTATCATAAGAGGATATGAAGAAACTTTTATTTTCACTTATCTTTCCCTTTAACGTTCTCAGAAACCTAGCTCTTCGGTTAATTTTCTGAAATGACTTAATTGCTTACTTTCCCCGTGCTCGCATTATCATTTTGTACCCCCCCCCCCTGTTTTTGTTAATCAATCATTCCACTCAAGGCTTTAGATCTTATAGTTGGACTATACACACAGGAAATAATATTAACTGTTAAATAATTAAAATAGGGAATATGCAAAATAATATGTAATTACAAAAATATAATGAAGTCTTAAAATTGCTCTCTCCCATTTGCAAACTTTCACATTTCTGCTTCTCTCATCTGTCGGAAAAATAGAACTCCACTTTTTGATAAAAACAAACCGAAACACCAAAAAGGAAGTACATAATTGACATGTGGAATGAACACTATCAGAAGAACTGGATGATGAGAACTGGTGCATTTTCATACAGGATGATTCAGTCAATTACGTACGATTCTAATGGTTTATTACTGAGGAACTAATTAATACACATTAGAATTTCACACCTCATGAACAACGTACTCGATGTGTACTCCATTCATCTGTACAACATGACGAAGCGTGAGGATGAAGTTTTGCAGCACTCTGCCTCGCATCTCAATGTCAACCAGTGTACAAGATTCGGTGATTGTCTGACAGACCTCTTCTATGGTGCGGGGTCTGTGCTGAACAACATTTCCTGAAGGAACTCCCACAAAATTGACCCATCAATTCAACAAGGTCATCTCCAGCTGTTTCCCAAACCTCTTCAATACGTCAATCCGGCCACGCGTGTGCCCGAAACACGTCAATCCAGCCACGTGTATGCCCGAAACATGTCAATCCGGCCGGGACAGATTAAGCTGTCCACCGACCAGTCCTGACCTTAACCCCTGTGATTTCTTTCTGTGTGTGTGTTTGGGGAGGAGGGGGGTTCCTTAAGGAGAAGGTATTCAACACACATCCCAACACCATCGAAGAGGTCCGTCAGGCAATCACCGAATCTTGTGCACTGGTTGACAATGAGATCGAGGCACAGTGCTGCAAAACTTCACCCTCAGGCTTCATCGTGTTGTACAGATGAATGGAGCACACGTCGAGCATTTTGTTCATGAGGTGTGAAATTCAAATGTGTAATTTCTAGTATAAGATCTATATGACATCCCTATGTTCATTAGTTCCTGAGTAATAAACCATTAGAATCGTACGTAATTGACTGAATCACCCTGTATTAAAATGCTATCCTCTTGTTTAATGCGATCCCCATTTTAGGCTCGTCGCGAGAAATAAAATATGCAAAAATCTACCGAAAAAAGTCTTTATTTTTTAAATTTTTTAGCTTTTGGCAAAGAGAAATTCAAATAAAAAGTGAATATTTTATTTTTATTTTTTTTATTTTATACAATCCCTCTAATGTCACCTTTATTCCTTTGTTTAAAATTGAAACTCACAATAAAAAAATTGACAATATTCTTGTCATCATCAATGATTAATAATGAAAACCATTAAGAGTCATCATCGAAGTCCAAAAGAGAACAATGGATGGTTTGAAAGTTGAAAGTTAAGAAGAAATTGCGTTTAAGGGAATGCACTAAAAAATTTGCACGTTTGCATATGTTCAATTTCTTAAACAAATTTTTCATTTGTGTGCCTTGATTAAATTTATTAATGCACGGCTGTAAATGAAGTAGTACTAGGCGACAGTATCGATGTTAGCCAATGTATGATGTTCAGAAAGTATCAGCCATCAAATTTTTGATGTTTTTGCACCATCGATGTTTCATTTTGATTTTCTATTGATATTGAATAGCTTTTTATGTTAATGTATTAATGTATTGTAATGAAAGCAAAGAACACGCAAATATACTTGGTCATTTATTATTTCCAAATAATATATGGACTTAGAAATTACAAAAAGTGATGTTTTACTGCTTAACATTACGTTTGGTTGATGATTACAGCTACGACCTGTAACAGCGATGTTAGTTTTTCTGACATCGACTATCAAGATTATACCGTTTATTAAGACAAAAAAATTATCACTGCAAATTGCTTGACTTTTAAAAGCAAATTATCCATATCTGTCGCTTTTATAAAGAGTTTCACAGTGCGAAATTCACACGATCTCTTCATGTTTTCATCCGATCACGTGGCTATGCAGGGCTGTAATTGGCCCGACGCCATAGTTGGCAATGGCAGTGGAAGTTCTTAAAAAAGTTAATTTCTGAGAATTTCTTATGTTAATAAACCATTTTGAACTGTAATAGTAAAAATACTCATTTAAAAATAAAATGTGATCATTTTTAAGACGATTATTAGACGACCCCTATTTTTTGACACCTTATTTTTGCGAAAAAACCTCCCGTATATTCAGGACAATACAGTAATGTATATTACACGGTAATTTTGTGTGAATTTCACCAGGACAGAAAGCAACTTCGTTAGTTCGAGGCAGTTTGGAAGTTGCCATCTTTGGGAGATGTTATTTTCATATTAGCTTTTGGTATGGAGAAATTCAAATAAAAAGTGAATTAATGTATTGTATAATGAACTGGACACTGCACATGCTGTATGATAATCTATATTACAAGGTAATTTCATCTGAACTTCATCAGTACGAAAATGCAACAGACCCCCCCGCCACCATCAGTCGCTGCAGGGCTAATATTATCATTTTATATAATACGATCCCACAAATTTAGGTGCTTTTAAAGCCAAAATTATTCGCATTATAGTAGAGGATTTACAATAATTATTAACTTATAACTTAACGAATACATAAAATTGTTCTATCCCTTATAATAACAGTGAATTAAAAATGACTTGAAATAAATGAAAAATGCATATGCTTCATTATATATAAAAAGCTTATATGCAATATTACTAGAAGTAAATACAGTTGAAATTGTTTATAACAACCTCCAGGAGACTGTAAAAAAATCAGTCATGTTATCTGGTCGTTATTAAAACCGATATTGCTTTTTACCTGGTCCTTATGCTTCATACTAAAAATCAATATATAATTACATTAGAACCTCAATAAATCAAATTCTTCCCTAATTCGAAGTTTGTCTATTCCCTTCCACTCCAGGTCTAAGTAACAGAACCTCAATAAATCGAGCTTTTTTGGGAGGAAAGTTAGTCTCTAAAAATCAAAGTTAATGCAATTAAATCCCCCGCATATTAAATTTTGTCAATCCGGACTTCTATAAATCGAACTGATGTCAGTTTATTTCTTCTCAATCAGAAGTTTCATAAGCAGGTCCGATTGGTTTTCATATTTATGTACTACAGTAGTAGTTCTGATTGGTCTTCATTCATAAGCAGTTCTGATTGGCTTTACTCACTACCACTGATGAACTTTGAGAAGTCCAGCGGTGCTACAGACAATGTGGTTTTTTTTCTTTCTTTCTTTCTTTTTTTTTTTTTTTTAACCCTTTTTGCAACTGAAAGCGAAGCAGATGGACAGATGCTTTATGCTATGAAGGAGGCAAAAATTACAAACTTTTTTAATTATAATTAGGTAAAGCACTTGTTTATCTATTACATAAATAAATTTCTACTTTCACTAAAATAATTTGCGGTTAAGTCAAACTCACACCAAACCTCTTTTATTTGAATTTTATTTTTCTTAACCTCGATAAATCGAAGGATTTTGCTTTTCCCTTGAAACTTGGAAGGCATTCTTAATTTTCTCGCAGTTCTTCTAATTCAGTGTCATGATAGAGTGAGATCATTCAATTCTCCGCAAATGTCACAATTGCTGACACCAGACTCAAGCTGCCAATAATGTAAGCTTTTTCTTCCGTAGTTAGGATTTTCTTTAAGGAGCCATTATTGTTAACACAACTGCTAGCTCTGCCTGAAAATTGAGTCAGCCTTCCATCTCAAAAAATTTTTCCCCTCTAAAAGAGAGATGCATTAGTACAATTGAATTTAGCGGATTTGAGCAAATTTTGCTGTAAAATCTGCTAACTTGGCAACACTGAAACTGACTGACTGATTGATGAAAGAAGCTTGGACATGGACTTGAGAATAGACTCTCAAAAGTGCACGTCCAAGGATATCTGCACCTCTGCCCTCACTTTTAAAGAAAGGGAGTATGCCATTCCCACAACAACACTACAGGATTTTCAATAACGCATCATTGCTGCTTATACAGAGATTTCTGTTGACCTTATAAAAGCTATTAGGAACTTTGACCAACTTACAAGGGAATGCCTCGAACATGTATGTCACAGATTTCCACCAAATTGAAATATGTTACTCATCTGAAGCTACTATAGATGCTTGCAAAATAAGAGAGTGCGAAATTGTGTTTTTTTCAAAATAAACCGTGAAAACGAAAAAATTTCAGCATACATAGCCATATAATGACTCCATTGTTAAAGCGGTTAGGCTATGTGGGATTCCCTTGTTAGTGCTCAACTGTGCTTTAGAGTTCATGAAGAAATTTTGAGAACATCTTTAATTAGGTTTTGCATATTGAGTAGTTTCTAATTTTAATTTTTTTTTATTTTTTTTTATTTTTTTTACTTACTGTGAAAAATAGAAGCCAACCACTTACATGTAGAAATGTTCTGAGTTTTATTTTCGGTGATTTATTCATTTAATTAACAAGGTTCGTGCTTACTCGTAATTTATGTGTCAGCTGGGCATTTTTGCTAAAAACTGACTTGTTAAATTTTGAATATTAATGGCAAAATCATTCTCACCACATTTTAATCTCACTTCATTTTTTCACATGCTGTCTAGTTTAAATTTCAAATTAAATACAGAAATTGTGGATACAAGTAAAAATATGGAAGTCAAAAGAAATCTAAAATTTGACTCTAGTTTCAGAATCAGTCTCAAATCGACTCCTAAACTTTTGGTCCTAGAGCAAATCCTGTAATTTAAGATTTCGGTTTTTTATTGTGTTCATAATTGAATGTAATTGGAAATGACCCTTATCTATTAACAGCTTACGAAATTTTATATATGTACTAATTTGCATAATCAGCTTCTAAATCCCATTCTCCCCTTATCTTATTAACAAAAATAAGAAACAGACCTGCATTGACTCTTTTTTTTTTTCTTCAAAAAAACAATAAATGCCTTAAAATGTGCATTTCAATACATTTTCCATATGTTGATCAGTTTGCTGCAGTCCCTTAGATAGGCAACTTACAGAGGTTCTACTGTATTATACAAGGAATACCTTTCTTACAGACCCTCCAATGTTGACTTCTAGAAGACCTTTCCGTTTAATGCAGTAAAATCATTTATGAGGTTATTCATGTGCTATAAACGTATTAGCAATACAGGACTCTTACATTATGTTGCAAATGCTGCTTGTTATTAGCCCACTGTTTACTTACCTAGTTATTCTGTGCCATTGAGAATGAAAGGATGCCTTCAAAATAAGTACCAGTGCTCCCTCTATATAACGCCAAATTTATAACGGGAAGTCCATATAATGAAGTTTTTTTCCGGAAAATAAAAACTGCATTCATAAATGAGTACTGTATTCGGCATTTCATATCTCAAATGTTCTTTTGTGGTAAGAGGATTTTCCTTTGTATACAGGCAATTCCACTACAGTTACTTTTTATTTTTTCAATAATTTTTCAAGAATTTTTGGCAAAGGCACCATCTAGCTTTGAAACACTTAAAGAAGCAACGTGGCAAAATTTCAAAGAATGAAACGCATTTAAAGCAAGGAAGGGATAGTTTTAACATTGAGAAGAGATAATTGGTACAATACAGAAATTGATGAATCTGAAAGCACTGGAGAATTTTCCAGAAAAATAACCCATAACCATCAAAGAGAAAAGCCTAAATTTGCAGTGTGTGTTTTTTTTTTGGTTTTTTTTTGGAGAACGAATACCTTCACAAAGCCTCAGGAATTGGACCAAATAATGAAAATGCACCATAATAATTGTCTCTCTGTGGTTGGCAATGCTGTGACACAAGATGAGACTGGAAGGTTCGGTGAATGACTCAGAAATTCAAACAGGGACAGGTATTTTAGAGATGATACTTTACTGTCCTTCAAAGTAAGCCCCAATGGCGACAATACACTTTTGACATCGGTCACACAACGGTTACATGGCATGTGAAAAAATCCTCTTTCAGTCTCAATCGTCACAGCTGTTTGGATATCCGGAATATTGAGAAATCTGTGTCCTTTCAGTGTTGATTTCAAATAAGAAAACGGGAAGAAGATCTGTGGTGACAGATCTGAGAATACGGAGGGTGGTAAAGTTCTGGAATTTGTTTTCGCACAAGGAATTGCTTCACCTTTGTGTAGGCCACACACCGCTACATAGGTGAAGCAAAACATGCGAAAACAGATTCCAGAACTTTACCACTCTCCATATTCTCCACACCTGTCACTGCCAGACTTTCGGTTTCATCATTTGAAATGAACAATGAAAGGACACAGATTTCTCGCCATTCCGGATATTCAAACAACTGTGACGAGGGAACTATAAGGAATACCGAAAGAGGATTTTTTCACACGCCACGCAACAGTTGTACGAACGATGTCAATTGTGTATTGTGACCATGGGGGATTACTTTAAAGAACAGTAAATTGTCATCTCTGAAATACCTCTACCCGTTGCGACTCATTCACAGATCTTTCCGGTCTCACCTTGTTATTTCCGCCTATATTAAGCCATTTATCATACGACCAGTTTCTGAATTCTATACGACCTCATAGAAATCGGCTGCCTGATTTGCTAACAACTGCAGCACGACGGTTTTGATGTCGTCATTGTCGTTGTAGTGCTGACTGCCTATGTGCTTCTTTAAGTTCAAGAACAAATGATAATCACTGGATGCTAGGTCATTTAGTCAAGCTGTTCCCAGCCAAATGACACAATGAGATCTCGGGTTAGATGAGCCACATGTGGACAAGCAATGTCGTGAAGCAAAGCGATACCTCTACTGAGCCTCAAAAGGTCTCGTATGTGTCAGCACAGACTGTGTTACCCCGAGGCAAAATGTAACAACACATATTTCACAATCGGAAGGATTTTCAATGGTCTGACGAATTTTAAACACGCATAAACAAATGTCAACATGAGCAAATGCTTCCGTAAAACATCTGTAGTTAACCAAAAGATGAAGATACTTTGTGCGCATGCGCAGAACAGCGGCCATATTTCAAAACATTAATAAGCGTATTTGGCAAGTCAGAAATCTCGCAAGACGCTGTTCAGTAAGCTAGCACTGACCTCATTTTGCGTGTGTGATCCTGTTCAGCAAGTCAGAAATCTTGCTAGAATCTAGCTTACCAAGCTAGTTACTTCCCTCCTTACTAGCCATCAGTTTCTAGCCGACAGCAGTCATGGTGACCTCCATAGTTTGAAAAAAATCTGTATTGAAGATTCTAATTTTATATTAAAAATTACATTATGAATTAAAGTAAGACTTATTATTATATGTGAATATAATACCTAACACATTAATAATTAATTCATTTAACATTATTAATAAATAAAAGAAAATAACATCTAATTATTATAATAAGGTTACACTCATTACTTTATTTATCCATGTGTGTTTATTATTATTATAAATTTTATATAATTTTAATAAATCATATATATAAAAATTGTAGAGTTTAGTAAACAAAGGAACACACAGAAAAATTAGTCGAATAATTATTATTTATTATTAATTATTTCCTTTCCTATTTGTACTGGAAACGGTGATAAAAATTCGAAGAGCGCCATTTTGATTAACCCGACTTGCGAGACAAGCTGTTTGGTAAATCTGCAGCAAGAATTTCTGTTCTCAGCTAGTTTCCAATGTGACTACACTAGTTTCTTCTCGCGATAAATCTAACTTGCCGAATACACTGAATTACTTAAAAACACCTGTATTGTTGAGTAGGATTTTTATATAAATTGCATATATTGATGATAAACTTTATCAGGGTTCGCGCTAGGCCAAAATATCTACGAGTCAATTTGACTCCCAAGCCTGAAAACTGCGAGTCATATATCAGAATATGCGAGTCAAAATTTAGATACTTTTTAACTTCCATATTTTTACATGCACTCACAATCTCTATAGTTACTGCTATAGTTAATTAGAAATTTAAACAAGACCGCAAGTGACAAAATGACGTAAGGTTAAAATGTGGTGAGAAAGATATGGGCCGATGATATCCAAAATTTAACAAGTCAATTTTTAGCAAAACTGTCCATTTGACGCGTAAATTGCGAGTAAGCGCGAACCCTGTTTATGAATTTTTTTCTTCGAAAAATTTTGAGAAGTGCCACGAATGGCTTTGCATAGGTATTTAGAATACGTGGAGCAACTCGTAGAAATTTTTTTTTTTTATCAAATTCGGTGAATTAGAATACGTGGAGTTTCCTTGTCAGAGCCTAAATGAAACAATTTTTTTTTTCTTTACTTTTCCAAGGTATTTCTTTTTTAAATAAAATTCTTTAGTAAATTAAAAAATTTTGATACCTAAGAAAGTAAGCAACAACAGAAACTTTACTTTAATTTAGAATAAGAAAATTATAAAAAAAAATTATGACTTTTTCCATATAGTTTACCTATACATTTTTAATAAGCACACTATCACTTTAAACAGAAAACCATGGAATATAAATATGCTAAAATTCTTAAGTACTTTGGAAAAATATATAAGTAATGAGAATCTATGTTTAAGCATTCGTTTAGTCACCAAATCATGGGAACCAAAATAGGGTTATGCACTGAATGCATTATAAGCATTTATGATAAGTGCAGAGAAGATGAAATATTTGAGAAGTTATGCTGATGATTGGCAGGTGATGAATAGAGAGGCCTGAAATTCATGTAATTAGTAGGTTTGCTCATGGCACATAAAATGAATAATTAGTCTAAAGGATTGACTAAGCAAATATATATTTGGTTGTGATAATGTTAAAACTGATGGAAAGAGGCCGGAAGTATAGAGGAATAATTTAATGAATACTTGAGTTTGAATAATGGGCAATCCTGCATGAGGAAAAATATATAGGGAAAGGAATATTGATTTGGGACAATTAACTCTCAAGAGGATTTCAGTCCAGTAATGACGTTTAGTATTAATTTATTATACACATTGATAACATTAGATTCATGAGACATGATGAAAAGAGAAACAATTCAATATTGAGTTGATTACTGTTGATGATGAGACAAGTTGATTGGAAATCTTATATGTTAAAGTGACTTCAGATTTTTAACAGATTTAAAGATTTGAAAATGCTAATTTAGGGATGAGCATGAATTATACAAAAGAAAGTATAAAAAATAAAAAAAAACAAAATATTACAGGCTTTAAAATAGAAACTTAGCAAATTCTGTACCAGAACAGATAATAAAAAATTCCAATTTATGTTGTATTTTATCTATTGTTTGCTCTTTTTATTTTATTTTATTTTATTTTATTTTATTTTATTTTATTTTATTTTATTTTATTTTCTGAATGGACAAAAATCTTTTAGCTAGGAAAAATGGAAATACCCAGGGGTCAGGTACAGCCTAGTAGATAAGCCCTTTTATCTAGTGGGCTGTGGCTCAGGTATCAAAACAAGCAGCTACAACCTTTAAGCCATAACAGATTCCTGCAGTTACCTATATATTCTCAGTGAAAAAGAGCTTTATTATCAAGTACAATGCTTCTAATTCCTTTTGAACTCCAATTCAATTTTTCATTAAAAAAAAAAAAAATCCTGGCACTTGTTTCAAAAATAAAAGCAAATACTTTAGATTACTTGATAGGAAAAGGGTGATAAAGAATTAAATAACAACAACCAGCATGATTTACTTCTTGGAAAGCATGAAACAAATAAACTAAAGATTTAAAATTAAAACACCTTAAGAAAAAAAACATTGGGTGCAATAAATTAATTGAGCGACTTTGAAATGAACAATTTTGATTAAGATAAAAAAATACGAAAGACCGGAATTCAGTAACAGGATTTAAACAAGTATACCTGGAAAATATGCACATAATTTCTGAAAATAATAGTAATAACAACAACAATTTGGATAATAATAAATAAAAATGAAAAATAAACTTAGCACAAATACCTTAAATTTTTCTCAAAAATCAAAACACTGATATTTTCTTACATATCTCCTTCTCAGCATCATTAATTACATAAATTAATTTAAAAACTAACTGGAATGTAAGGATCACCTTGCTTCAAAAATTAAGATATTTAACAATCATTTACATTACACTTACTACAGTTTTTGACTTAAAGCTTAATAGATATTTTATAATGTTTTTTTATACGTTTAAGAACTTTTAAATCTAATAAACATTATATAAATCATTAAAATATTTTAAAGTTAAAAAACTCAACCAAAAATCAAATTAACAATTTAAAATACATTTATTAAATTACAAATCTTAAATAAAATAATTTTTTTTAACATTAATCATATTTTATTGATAGATTAAAATTTACAATTATTTGGATTTGTTTGTTTCATTTATTTTGCTTGAGATTTAAACTTTAAAATATTATA
This sequence comes from Rhysida immarginata, assembly GCA_023313115.1. Taxonomy (NCBI): domain Eukaryota; kingdom Metazoa; phylum Arthropoda; class Chilopoda; order Scolopendromorpha; family Scolopendridae; genus Rhysida; species Rhysida immarginata. Next base: position 345,901 of record JAHWFO010040748.1, read on the forward strand.
ATAATTTGTATACAATTAGCATAGATCCTCAACATCATTTGAATAACCTGATAAAGACTGCTATTTTAACAGATACAATTTTAAAAATAAAACTGCCATCTGTAAAGCCATTATTTTCAAATACTTTCATTTTGTGTTTTTAGCTGCTTTTCAATCTGTTTTTCACTAGAATATGCATTACACAGAGCCATTATATATACATTTTCATTTCTACACTAAGTGATGATATATATAGCTTAGAAGCGTAAGTTAAATATTTTTTTTATTTTTTATTTAATTTAAACTTGATAAGAATTTGATTCTCTTCTTTTTTATACTTTAATTATATGTGGCAGGAAAAAAAAAAAAAGAAAATTTGAAAAAAAAAAATTTGCAATAATAAAAACATATAAAAAGAAATCAGCCGAATGTCTAACAGATTGAGAGTAAACAATCAAGTGAAACCTAAATGAACTGAAATGAGAGAAAACTATAACACCGGGCTCTCAATTTCCATGGAAACCTTCATCAGATGGCAACGTAAAAATTTGAAGGGAAGTTGGCAGTTTACTTCTGTAATCAATGTTGTTGCTATGACATTGCAGCATTGTTACTATGGAAACAACTAATAATGATCCCAAGCATCTAAAAAGTGCCGATTTATTCTTCCCACTTAAATTTTCTCCTCCTTTTCACCATCTTCTCTCTAAATGTTTCTCCAAATTATAAAAATATTATTTCAAGTCTTCCTTAGAAAAAACAAAAGCAAAATCTTAAGAGAAGCATCTTATTATGTCTAAGACGATCTTTATTTTATTTTTACGTTTAAGGTTAACTCCATCGAAAACAGAAGAGAATAAAATAAAAAGGTATTCACAACCTTAAATATTTACTGCCTGAAAGAAATGCATCTTTAAAATGGCACTTTAAAATTCAGCACTTGCTTAAAAATAATGTTGCTGTCAAAGGTTAAAAAAAGGTAGATGTTATCATGTGCAGCTTCTTAGATGCCATGTAATTTTATAGTTATTAAAAGAAGTAAGAATTTAAAATTTCATAAAAATAATTAAGAAACTCAGTTTTATTAATGTCTTTTTTATATAAAAAATAATTTTATTCCTTAATTTTAATATTATCTTTTTTCCACCAAAACTAAAAAGAAAAGAGAAAGACAAGAGATAATCTTCAAAAATCAATTTTTTTAAAACAAAATATTAGAAGTTCGAATTTTAATTATAACTTTAAGATATCATTAAATATTTTTCAAACAGCCCTTTCTTCTCACTAAAATACAACTATAGATGAAATAATTTTTTTTCAACAGTTGTCATATGGCACAAACATAAACTTATCTAATGAAATTTCTTTAATTAAAGATTTGCCAATTCAACATTTACATGCACTTACATGACGACACCTATTCAAATTCAAATAGTCCCATAGCTTTTCAGGAGAACATTGCCACCTCAAGAAAGACATGGTTTCCAAGCTCCACAATGTCGTGTAGGGAACAAACAGGTCATACGGCTTTTGTTGCTTAGCAACATATAAATAAATGGTGCGCATGATCAGAGCAAGGCCCCTGTCCTTTTTCCATGTGCGTGATCTGAGGAACCACACGAGTCACAAGTTACGTTTGGCTGCATGCAGTCAGAGAAGAGAATCAAGGCCTTTTCGCTGTTTGCTTAATAGTTCAATTTTTCCTTTGATTTCATCTATTACAAGATTCTTCCTCAAACAATTTCTTTTTTTTTTCCTCCCTGTGCACAGTTTGGAGAAAAAAAAAGGAAGAAAATCGCCAATTTGCTTTCAATAATAAAAAAAAAAATACATTTAAATTTTAAATTTAAAAATCAAATTAACAGTTGAGGATGCTAGTCTTTTAAAAAAATACTTTTTTTTCTCCCCTTAACTAATTTTTATATTTTAAAAAGGAATTCAAATTTTTCTCAAATTAAGAAATAAAAAGTTTAAATTTAAATTCAAAATTAATAAAAATGTAATAATTAATTCCCATAGAAAACACAATTCTACAGGAATCAGTTAAAAACCACCTCGTTTTTAAATTCAACAAACACACTGAAATCTAATTTTAAACCTTATCCCCCCCCCCCTTCAACATTTATGCTAATACGAAAGGAATTAATCAATATTTACAAGTTTAATTTATTGATTTTTTTTAATGCAGTAAATATATTTATATTAAAGTTTATATTTACTTTTTAAATTTTATTTCTCTTTGGAAATGTAAATAAAAAATATTTGGAAAATAAAATTAAAATTGTTTTATTTAATAACTAAGATGCATCATGCCCCATTTAAAGTGTTTTATTATAAACTTTTTAAATATATGCATTAAAAAAATAAATCTGCTAAATACTTAAATTTGTTGTTCTCACACAATTTCTCCTTTTAATTTTCAAATTTAATTATTTGTTAATTCTCAATGTCATCATAGTAGATTGAAACAAAAACAAACAAAATACTATTAAATATGAGTTAACAAGAACACCAGGGCAAAATTAAGCTGGGCAAATAACCCTTCCATCAATGCAGGAAAAAATTGCAGCATTTTCACCTATTTTAACTAAAGTGGCCAAATAAAGAATGGATTAATCCATTCCAACTAACTTCCAATTATATTTATTGACATATTGAATAACGCTTTGAGGAATCAATAAAGGAGGAGTACTTAACATGGGTGATTGCACACAGGAGGAGACCTGCCACAAAAGCACTTGGGGTTGTTCAGCACTGTCATCTGAAGTAGAAAATTTCCGCATCGAATCAATTTTGGGTAACAATTTCAATAATAGGCACAATCCGCTGCAAGCAAAATCTTTTGCGTGGAAAAATAATAAATGACAACACCGTGGCTAAACTTATGCATTCAGGAAAAATTAATCATCCCGTCTGACACCACACAATGAAAACTAGTAAATTTGGCAAATCCTTTAAACATTTTCCCACACAACTTTTAAGAGCCATTAAATTTTAAGGTGACAATAAACTTTTAATTGTAGATAATTAAGATCACAGACAATTATAAATTTAATTTAATTTCACTGAAGTTTTTCTCAAAGGAAAAAAAAAAAAAAAAAAAAAAAGGCAAAAAAAAAATAAAAAAAAAAACAAAAAAATTAATAAAATTTAACTTACTCAACTAAAGGAAATTAATAAAAAGATTTCTAACATTTATGTGAAAAGCCGATTCAATCCACATTGATTTCACAAAGTTTATGGTGACTAGTGGGTTTTTCAACTAGCCACTAACAACAAATTTATAAGGCTTTAAGGTAACTTAAGTCCAATGAGATGGAGGGAATGAAAAGTTATCCATTACCAGCTACTTGATTCAAAATACTACTATAATTCAAATAACAGTGTCCAATATTTCTTAAAAAATCAAGTAAATTAGACACTCTTAAGTCTTGATTGGAAACTTTTGCCAAAAGATGAAATTATAATTTGGAGTAAATGATATTATAGTTTTCTTCTGTATATGAATTCAGTGAATATGCATTATGTATGCATATTTCTTATTAAATTTAATGTATAATTTTATCACTTCTAGTACAAAAGAACTTTATATATTGAACATATTTCCTTTTTATATCCATTATTTGATTTCACTTTTTTATATTCAACTAATATTCATATAAATTTCATCATGTTTATCTAATGGTATAAATCATCAGATTTTTGAATTTTTTTTTTGTTTTGTTTTGTTTGGAATTCCATGCTGAACAAGTTTTCAATTGGAATTTTTTGTATACCTGTTACGGTTTTTAAGATACGATTTGAATGTGTCCTAATTTGCATATTTGGATGATGGAAAGTGCACCATGGGATAGGTCGCCCACAATTTCCTATTCATTGGATTCATCAAAATTGACATATCTGCTTCGGTTACGAAAATAAAAGGGGGGGGGGGCTCATTTTTGTATCCACGCTGTATACAGGTTCAATAAAAAAAAATTACAAATCAACAACATTGTTAAAAACGGATATATTTATTTCTTTATAAAAGATTTAAGTTTTTTTTGTTTGCACGTTCTTTCCTTCCTAGTGAAAAATAAATCTTCAAAATATCTTTCAAGCACAAATTCTGATCGGTCCCCAACAACTCCCATGGTATGATGGAACAGCCCCCAAGCGGTTAATACTGTCCGTTTGTGCTTTTAGACAGCAGCTTTAATGATAATTATTCGAAACTGAAACTTTGTGATTAGCGATAAACATTTGATTATCTAGAAGGCTAAAAGACTTGAATTTCATTCGCCATTTTGATTCCATTCAACAAGTAGAAATTTGATTTTGGAATCCAGTTTCACTGTGCACAACTGGCCGCACACATGAGCGAAGCGGTCGTTATTTTTAGGCAGAATTTTTGCAACCGCAAAGAAACAGTTGCGATTGCTCGGTGTTTATGGAAACACTCCCAGTGATTTTGGAGCAACAATTATTTCCCCAAAGACAGGCTTGACATAGTAAACAATTTCAGTAGGTTAAAAGAACAAGTGATTGCATTTTGTTTCTTTTCTCTCTGACTGGTTGATTACAGAGAATAGAATGGTGATGTAATTGGCAGTTAGGTTTGGACCTAATTGGTTGCTTAAGTGGTCGTTACAGACAGATTTTTTTAGTATAGGTTTAAATACATTGGGGATCGGAAATGTTGGTCACTGATCGAGTTAAACAGGTGGCCGTTATGCTCAGATCGTTGTTAGCACAGGTTTTACTGTATCCAGCTTCTCCTTTAGATAAAACTGTTTTCTTTTTTCTGCCATGACGAACTGCAATTATTTTGTGAATAGTTGAAATGGTTTAAAAATACTTAATAACATGGTGTTTACAAAAATGCATGTGTTGATACAACACAGCTTAATAATGACACCATTTTACTGTACTAAACACGGATTGGTTGCCACTAAGCGATTTTGATGCTTTCCCAATAATTGATGCAATTTTGTTGCTTTCCCAAGTAATTGGCTGTTCAAGGTTTGACCAATGAAACTTTTGATCTATGAGGGGGATAAATTAACCCAGGGAATGTAAAATTAGAATGTTAATCTGAATGTATGTTAACTTGAGGTATATGTACTTTAAACTGAAACTTTTTAACATTAAAAGAATAGAATTTCTGTCAGTGATTTCAAATTTTGAAATACACGTTAAAGTGAGGTATGTTGTAATGGGATTTTATTGTATATTGAAGCTTTTTAAAATTGTAATCGAATAAAATTCTAAAAAATTAATCTAATATTTAAAAGCAATATTATATAAGAAAATAATTTTATAATCCAAGCATTTCATTTCCATTTATCAGAATAAATTTGGACTATACTTCAACCACAAAATCCAAGTATTAAAATCTGATGATCCCAAAATCCTATCTAAACAAGAAATTAATCCCGTCAAGATAGAATAAAAATATCTTCCTACTTTTTAGCATCTTTATGTATTCTTGACCCCTTTTATCCCCATTGTTTAAACTCTTTTTGTCAAAAATTGATTTTCTCAGTTGATTCACGATTTATCATTCCTGGATATATTGTTTTACCGGAACATCGTTGATTTTTTGTTGGTCCCTGCCCAACTGCTATTAAAACAATGCTAATAAAATATTCATCATTAAGAATTTTTACCCCAAAGGACATTTTCCTGGATTGATCGCTTTTTTAGCAAATTTGATTAAAATCCATTGCAACACCTGTTTACCTGAACAGATCCCTATAAGCGAGCATATAAAATAAACTTGTATTGGAAAGTTTCGTATGTACAAAGAAAGGAAAATGAAACAGAATCACATGATGCATTTGTGGTCAGGCTTCACAGTAAAGGAAGTAGAAAGAGAAATTCCATGAAGTTTTTCATTAAACTTGTACTGTAACATCAACTCCTTATTACTATACTGTATAAGCAAATTAAGTGTTTTTCATTCATTTAATACATGACCATCATAGTCCATCATATTTTTCCAGTTGTCCCCTGAAAAAATATGAATCGAAGTTCGATTGTAATTAGAAAATGGAAAAGAACTTTTATTTCTTTCGTTTTTTATCATGTTTAGATCGAATGACAACTCACATACCATATGTTATCATTTGAAAGCATTAATAGTTTCTGAAGACCACATGACCGCTATCCTCACAGCTCTAACCACACAATACACCATCCAGCAAAAACTATGTCAATGTCGGGAAATTCAAAATTAGCCAATGAAATGATTTAAATCAATCCTAAAATTGTTTTGATTGGCCAACTTTGCATTTCACAACCTTGACATGGCTTTCCTTTAGCTAGATAGATTATAGCAGAATTTCTTAAAGTGGTGGTTGCAGAAAATTTGATGGATCATAAATTTTTCAATTATTTTAGAAATTTTTCAAGTACAGTGCAAATATTCATAAAACATAAGAACACCCATGATTCGGGGGGGTCCTGTGGAATTTTAAGTGTGTGTGGGGGGGGGGGGGGTTGCAAGACGAAAAAATTAAGAATCATTGGACTATAGGACAATTTGCCCCAAACTTTTGTAGCAAGGTAGATCTTGCCTACAGGACTCAGCATAGGAATTTCATTCTGGTTTCATACCTATATTCCACATGGATCCCTCTAACTCCCACTCCAGTGGGACAATTGAAACCCAACTTATCAAAGCAGCAATAACAAGACTCATATGAGCAACAGAAGAATAGGCAATTAAAGATTTTAAATAAACAGTGAAGTAGTATATGCCCATAATAAGCTGCATGCCAAATAACAACACATTATTATACATCAAAAAAAAATGTAGAAAATATGAAGGGAGCAGATGGACAGGGTAAAACCAAACGCAGCGCCATTCATCTGCAACGTAATATTTGACTACAGGATGCTCAATCAAAAAAATCAGAATATTCGAGAAAATTTTTATTCAACAGATATCCCTGAATAAGTGGCTACTAATAGCATTAGTAGGCTTGATTTTAACATAGCCATAAAACGAAATCACAGGTTTGAGATTAGGTGATCAGGGAGGCCAAGCTACAGAATCCTCTCCTGATACTGTCACGTTGCACCGTACTGCTCCTAGCAGCCAATTGTAGAACTAGGGATGCATGAGATTATTCAAATAAAATCTTGTGGACATGAGACATAGATGCAGTGTCTTATAATGATGGCGTGTTCTATAGACCCTACAATAAAATCACAAAACAAGGGAATACTTTTTTAATCACCTTGTATCTCAAATTTTTCTCATTCACCTGATATTTCATACAGTCTATCAGTATTTTTATATTCTGGCTGAAACGGAGTCTGATACCAGAAGATTACTACCACAAAAGAAAAGATGTGCCCAGTTGAATCATAACTGAAAATTCAGATACATAAAAACCATCTAACTTACTAATTTTATATGTACAGAAACAAACCATATCATATGTAAAAATTATTGATTTCTTGTAAAAGTCAAATAGGGTTTTCCCTAGGCCCTTCTGAACAGGTGCCCTGCCTGGCTAGTTTTAACTGGCTTAATAAAGGATAATTTAATACTACTACTACGATTAATAATTTCAGAGACTGTACTGATATCTGCAATTAGGCTTGGAGGAAAGAGGAACTATTTGACTGTAGCATAGAGGCATATATGAAGCGAGACATGATAAGGAGGAAGCAGCTCTGTGGTGGAGAGTTTTTCCAAACAATGCGTGTCGGTGAATTGTAGTTGTTCGCATTTGTCAGAAAGGCATGGTTTATTACGAATTCATACCGGAAGGGACGACAGTGAACAAGGAGAGGTACACGTAGATCCTGGTTCGCCTCCGTGATGCTGTCTGTCGGTAACTCAAGGATTGGGTACTGCAACATGACAATGCCCCTCGCGCATCAGTCTTTCATGGTGCAGGCTGCACTAGTCAAAATGGGAACCTTAACTCTACGACACCCTCTCTACACATCCGATCTCACCCATGCGACTTTTACCTGTTCTCTCGTTTGAAAAACTAACTCAAAGGATACAGTTTCAAGAGTGCATCTGAGGTTCAGGAAGCGGCAACGACCACCCTGAAGACCATCTCTTTCAAAGGCTTCCAGAAATATTTTCAGCAAATGTACTCGCATTGGAAGAAGTGCATAGTTGCAAAAGGGGAGTATTTTGAACATTTCTGGAGCTCTGCCGGGAAATGTCGTTCTAAAGTTTAAAACAATTCGACGTTTCTAAACTTTTGGAATAATGTATGATTCAGCTCCAATGTGTTTTACATCCATTTGCCAGTGCACAAGCTTTAGAATTCTGCCAAGCGAAAGCAATACAACATGACACGCTCAAATCTTGCACGAGACCATACGATAAGAGTGAAGTACTTGGAGAAGTAAAACAAATTTAGTAGGATGTGTGCAGCATTCCAGAATAAAATTTTAGAGTGCCCTTTGTATGCCTTTTTATTTCATGTAGTCATCTCTTAGGTTTTCCTATACTTCAGGCATGTGGCTCTCTTGGCACTCATGACATTGTTTTATATGTCATAAATCAACCTTTTTTTTTGGTAACATTTTATTAATACTTACATAAAACACAACACTATGAAGTATTAATAATGATATAAGCAGCCTAATCTATATATATAAAGAAGGATGTTTGTGGGTCTGTATGTTTTTTATACAAATCTACAGTTTTATTCCGATCTTGATAAAATTTCGCATACATGACCTTTAAAGCATGAGGAAGGTCACTGTCTACCTCAGATTTCGGAAAAATAATAAATATCGATAAAAAATCGATATTCATGGTTATGGCAAGGCATATTAATGAGAAATATCTCATGACCAACAATGCAAGGCAAAGTTGGTACAACAATAGGTATCAACAATGGTATCAGCACGCAATTCACAAACACACTGCATGAACCAACAATATATATCTCATGACTAACAATGAAAGGAAAAGTTTGTGCAAGTGTAATTATCCCGGGCAACGCCGGGTACCTCTTCTAGTCTTCTATATATATAAAGAAGGATGTTTGTTTGTGGGTGTGTTTGTTTTTTATACAAATCTACAGTTTTATTCCGATCTTGATGAAATTTTGCATACTTGATCTTCAAGGCATGAGGAAGGTCACTTGTCTACCTCAGATTTCTGAAAAATAATAATTATTGATAAAAAATCGATATTCATGGTTATGGTAGGGCATATTAATGAGAAATATCTCATGACCAACAATGCAAGTCAAATTTGTGCAATAATAGTTATCAACAATGGTGTCAACATGCAATTCACAAACACTCTGCACGGACCAACAATATATATCTCATGACCAACAATGCAAGCAAACTTTGTGCAACAATAGTTATCAACAATGGTGTCAACACGCAATTCGCACTATGCTCGGACCAGAAACATATCTCATGACCAACAATGCAAGGCAAAATTTGTGCAACAATAGGCCCGTCGTGTTCTTATCAACAATGGTATCAACGCGCAATTCACCAATAACAATGAGCACAAAATGATGATGCAATGATAAAGCAATCCTTTCCAAGAATTATAACAATGAACATAAAATGATGATGCAATAAGGGTAAGTTTCAATTTGTAACAATGCATAGAATTCCTGTTATTCAGGTTTTTTCTTAGAAAAGAGTTCTTAGTACTTAATTTTTTGAAAATCTTTAAAAATGATTAGTAACTGGAGATAATGGAAAGTTATCAGACTATTGAGAAAGAGTGCAAAGACGACAGAGGAAGCACTCCTTTAGCTCCGTGCTATATTGAGCAAATGATAAGGAAGTAAATAGATGAATCGGCGACCGCTAGAGTACACAAAGTGATGAATGGCCAAGTTTTGCTTCAACACATCGAGAGAAGAGTGGAAATTGCAACAACATCAAGTGTACATCTGAAGTAAGATTACGTGAGTAAGAAATTATTGGAGAGTTCCATCCTTTAAAATTTTTTTTTCGAATTTAAATTAGGAATTTTTACTGTATTAATTCTAAGCATTTTCATGTGTTTATTTTTAAGATATTGCAAAATTAATTTTAATTTTTTGAGATTGTTCTGTTTACCCACAAGTGTAATTATCCCGGGCAATGCTGGGTACCTTCGCTAGTAGCATATAAAAAGTAGAATCTACAGGCGAGTAACCGAGAGAAATCGTAGCCTATCTGAATCTTTACAATACAAGAAATGAGTAGAAGCTGTTGGGCAGATTTCATTAATCGTGTAAAATTCTGTAGACAGATGAATATCACTAATGATAGAAACAGCAGATTCTTTTGTTGCCATAAATTCTTTTTTGTAACAGTTTACTAATGACGTACTTAGAACAAAGCATTATACAGCATCATTAGTTGTATATAGCATTAAAAGGTAGAATTTAATGAATTACCGTATAATGTGAAAAATTTTGACCTAAAAAAAGCACCTAAATTTATGAGACTGTATTATACAAGAGAGAAAAATTAATGCTACAACGGGTATGACGAACTTCAAACGAAACTAGCGTATAAAATACATCACAGTACATTATGTAGTACATTAATTCACTTTTTTCTCAATTTCCCGTCACTTTTCCGTCACCTAAAGCTAATGCAAAACTAAATTCTCAAAAAGAAGATGGCACTTCAAAGTGCTTCAATCTGATGAACTTCAAAGGAAACTGGTATAGTACATTAATTTGCTTTTTTGTCAATTTCCCATCCATTTTTCTTCAAATGAATATTTATTACAGTACCTTAATGCGTGAATAAATACTATGTACTGTAATAATTTCAAAAAATTAAAATACAATAAAAGTACATGTAATATACTGTAACTATATTGTTCTGGTCTTCTTCAAAATTAAATAACCTTTTATTGTATTTACGAACTTTTTGAAGAACGAGACGATAAAGAATTGGATTATAAAGATTTTCAATTGTAAAGCATCCAGGATAGACATTTTTATTTAAAAAATATACATAAGAAAGAGTTTTTTTTCAGTCAATACTTGCATATTAAAATTTCTCTAAGTTAGCAACGAGTTAAAAAAAACGGTTGGTTGGTTTATTAGCATTTTTGGCGTCGACCAAGGTCATTTTGCGCCTTTTACACAAGTTATATCTGTACGCAGCCCGGGACAAACACTAATATCCATGCCCATGGAAGGATTCGAACCCACGACCAGGTGGACTTGAAAACTAGAGAGCCTATGCCCTAGTCCTCTCGACCACCTGGCCAGCTTAAAAAAACGGGGATCAAATTATACAAGAGGGTAAAATTTTTACTGTTTTTTTTTGAGGTCTGAAAGTGGGATCGCATTGTAGTAAAATTCTGTATATTTCATGAACTGTACAAAGGTTTTATAGAAAGCTCGGTACAGAAAATTGACACAAGGACTCCAAAATCCAGATATTGATTCGAGGACTCCTCAGTTTGAGATGCTGACATGAACAAAAAAAAAATGCCATTTTTATGTATTTGCAATTTCAATATGTGTACGTAACATGTAAGAAGTTTATAAAAAAAATATAAAAAAAATAAAAAATTAAATGCTTGCGTGTTGTTCTCTTCACTCTCTCTTCATAATCAGACTTTATTATTATTATTTTTTTAATTATATTTTCATTGCATTTATTATAGGAATATTAAATAATATTTTCTGTGTATTTTATTCTGAAAATTACAGTATTATTTGCAAACTCCAAAAGCTTTGTTAAAAAAAGAAATTGTGACCTAAAACCTCAGAAAACTTAATACAGTACTATACAATGAATTCCTTTAACCAAACATAAACGAAGTTAGCAGAATTTTAATCAAACACATCAATTTAGGTTGAACTATCACACAAACAATCTGTTCGCATTATTAAATAACCTTCATGAATTCGTGTCCATATTTTAACCAAAAGCTATAGAGATGTTTATTACTTTAATAAACCAAACCTTTTTACAGGTTTAATTTAAAACATTAATTATAATTAACACAATCTGAATTGTTTTAATGATCTCGACAAATGGTTTCAATTAGAATTTAAAAAATAAACGATTAAAACAGCTTCAGCTCATTTTGCTATTTTTGCATATTAAATAAACAGTTAAGAAAATTTCACAAATGAAAACCATGAAATGAGGGAAGAACCTTTATGGAAATAAAATAATCAATACTAAAAGAAAAAAAAAAACAAACTAGTAAGCAAAGTTGAATGCTCTAAATAAGACTGGATTTTTTTTCTTCTCTTTAATGATGAAAGTGCAATGGCTCCCTGGATCAGAATAATCAGATGAAACTCTTTAATATTTTGGTGCTCAATTTAAAAAAACATAAAAAGCTTTCTACGATATGGAAAAATCCTCTAAATTTATAAGCAAAGACGTACACATAAAGGTTGCTTTTTAGTTTATATAAAATAAGTTTTGTGAAAGTAGAGAATCCTTCTGGCAAAGGGAAATAAAAACACATGTTTTTGGCACTTAGAGTGAAACAAGTTAGAAGTTAAATAACCTAGTGTATGGGTGTGGATGAACTTAGTGCAAATCAAAAGTATACAACAAAGAAGGAAAAGACTAAAAATAAAAGTAGAATTTAACCTTATTTCAATATAATGATTCACTGCAAGTTAAGAGTAAAATTCTCAAGATTACTATTTTAACAAGCAATTTAAAGGGAAAAAAAAAAAAAAAAAAAAAAAAATAGGACAAATTTCCATTATGATGACTATTATATGTGCATTAACATGTGCTATGCGTAAAAGTCACATTTTCCACTTAATACAGTAAATAGCCGGAACTGTTATTATATCTTCTATATAGAAAGAACAACCAAACAAATTTTAAAACCAATCAAACAAAGAAACATTAAAGAAATCATAAAGAACTGAAGCAAAATTCAATTTAATAAAATAAAAAGCAATGAATTTTAGATTCAAGGGACCAATTCAAATAATTATACTGAAAACAGAAAATGTACTGTATGCAAATTTTGAATAACTAAAAACAATGTTTATGAGGTCCACTGGTCAAGTATTGCCGAATAAACTATAAAATAAAGGAAAATCCAAAAGTGATATGGATAATACCAGGTCCAGGGGAAAGTTACAATCGTTTCTTCACCCTTACTTTTTGAATGGTTACAATCCTCTCGTAGGATGATTTGAATAATGCAAATTTTTTATACATTAAAGAGAAATGATTGGTCATTCTTTTGCACTTACTTGTCTAAGTGAAAACATTCAATTTAAAGTTGAAAAAACGTCTGAAATGACATCTACATCACCAATAATTCAAGCCTGCCTGTTGTATGAATTTAAACTTGGCCATAATGCAGTGGAGGCTGCTCATAACATTTGTACAGCATTCAGTGATGATTCTGTCACCGACCGGACGGCACAGAATTGGTTCTAAAAATTTAGAACTGGTGATGAGCGTCTTGAAGATGAACCACGTACTAACCGACCGTCAGTCATCAACGACGACGCCCTGAGAGCTGAAATTGAGTCGGATCCAAGCCAGAATAGTGCAGAGCTTTCTTCTAAATTTGGATGTGACCACTGGACCAGAAGAAGTCATCTGCATAAGACTGGATAAGTGAGAAAACTGGATAAATGGGTGCTCCATGCATTGACTGAAAACAATAAGCATCACCGATTCACCATTTGCACTTCTCTGCTGTCACGTAACAATTCCGATCCATTTCTTGATCGAATTCTTACATGTGATGAAAAATGGGTTTTATATGATAATAACCAATGTTCGTATCAGTGGTTATCAGCAGATGAACCTCTTCGCAAATGAGCCAAGGCAGAACTCCACCCTAGGAAGGTTCTCTTGGGTGTTTGGTTGACAACAGCTGGTGTGGTCTATTAAGAGCTCCAAAATCCAGGACAAATTATCACAGCAGATGTGTATGTTGGTCAGCTTCAACGTACACATGAAAAAATCAAGCAAAAACAGCCGGCTCTTGCGAACCATAAGGGTATTGGTTTTCTTCATGACAACACGCGTCCGCATATGGCAAAGCTGATCTGTCAGGCAATAAACAAACATGCTTGGGAAGTGTTACCTCATCCACCATACCCTCCGGATATCTCTCCAACAGATTATCACCTTTTCCGATCTCTCGATAACCATTTGAGAAACAAGTGCCTCAAGGCAGAAGAAGAGCTAAAACCTGAACTGGGTGTGTTTTTCAACTGTAAAACTCGTGACGTTTATAAAAAAAGGAATTTATGATTTAGTATCTCGTTGGGAGAGGTTGTTGATAATGATGGAGATTATTTCGATGAATAAAAAATTCATGTATGCATTAATCTGAGCGTCAATTGTAATATTTGCAAAAACAAAAAACTTTCCCCTGGACCTGATACTAGTTTATGGCCGACGCGTTTCAGTATTACACCATTATCAAGATATAACAAGTAAGAATTCCATTAGCAACATAATATAAAGCAAACAGGAGTAGGCTACTGACTGGTGGAATACAATGGCCAATAAGGTATTAATTGGAGATGGCAACTATATGGCAGATCTAATAGTAGACTCATCTCTAGTTAACAAAATCGAGGATACTGACCAGGAAGTTGATAATTGCATCTGTGTCGAACGATGTCTGGTTATTTAGCATCTTTTTTTGATTATCTCGTGGATGTTTCCCGATTTCAATTGCTTTCATGCATGGCAATTCTCTCCACTCCTTTTGCAAATCCATATAATCCTCATGCAATCTTCTATCTGTAGCATCCTGTGTTTCTTTGAAATTAGATGCTCTGCATATGCAGATTTCTTGTCCTTGTTAAGCCAATATCTTCTGTTCTTTGTATCTGGTGATAAACTAACGCCTTGTTGATCCAATATAATATGTGTCACAATCAGGGCAATCTAGTCTGGATACACCAGAGAGTTTGAAAACACTTCCATTGTCAACCTTCTTCTTAGGGTTGAAAATAAATTTACTATTGTCTTTAGTTCTAAATGCTAAACCAGAAATTAATCTACTATTAGGTCCATCTTATAGTTGTCATCTCCAATTAATACCTTATTGGTCACTGTAATCCAACAGTCAGTGGCCTACTTACCCTGATTAGTGGACAGCTTTCTCCTGTTTGCTATATATTATGTTTTAATGAAATCCTTACTTGTTACTATTCAGCCAGCTTTGATAATGGTGCATACTGAAATACATCGTCAATAAACTAATAGTATCCGTATCACTTTTGGACATTCCTTTATTTTATACAATGTTTGTAATCCAAGTAAAAGAAGGCAAGAGTACAGTCTGAGTTATCACAAGTGTTCTAACCACTAAACTTAAAGGATTGCTGATAACAAATAACTGCAATTGCCAAATTGCAAATCATTTTAATTTTAGGTGCATTCTCCTTCAATTGCCACCATTCTGGTTGTTGCAAGCTTAGTGCTATAACATTATCTTTGATGTTTCCCCATTAAAAAATCAGACGAGTGGGATCTGGTTAACATGGGTGGGAATTGAATGATGTGAGAATGAATTTTTGTCCAATCCAAAGACCCCTCCCCCACTTCTATACAGGGTGTCCAAAAAGTCTAATAACATGGCAGATATCTCAAAGCTGCTAAGTAGGTGAGATCTAATTAGTGTGGTTCATAGGTAATAGAGGGGTGGGAAATTCATTGCCGCACTCAACTTTGACCTTGAAAGATTTTGAGAAAATAGATGAGAAAGAGTCACTCAAGGTCAGGCTGAGCTGGCCAGGTTGGCTGAGCTTTTTAACACATTTGAATTGCAGTGAAGCACACCGTTGGGAAGGGGAAGCACACTCTAGAGTGACTCTTTCCAGACTTTTACCAGACTTTCTGGACACCCTATATATTCTCTAGCATAAGGCTTTAATTTCTTTTTTACTTTTGCCTCTCACTGCTGAAGATGGCTATTTGGCAAGTGAATCACGTATCTGGTATTTCAATTCTCCTTGTGGATTAGAGGTTCTCCCTTTTTGATTGTTCCATTCTACAGTTTTTACAAAGATATATGATAAAATTTTCATCATAGTAGTGGGAATCTTACTAGAAATAAGTCTTCTTCTCCAAACACTTCATAAGTTATAATTGTTCAATGTACTGAATCTTCAGAATTTTGCACAAAATATAAAACCAGGAACAAGAATGTGCACTCAGAATTAAAAAAATAAATATATACATAATAGGTGGGCACAAAGTTCTTGTTAACATTTTAAAATATCACCTTGGGATGAAATGATTTGTGGGAAATAATAGATAACCTCAAAAAGTTTTTTGTAGTTTATTATTGCCGATAGACGTTGCTGCAGTCATTTTTTAAAAAATGGTGTCTGTCAGTGAAAAAGCTCAGTGCATGGCGTGTATTTCAAAAGTGATTTTATTATTCAGAAACAGCAAAACTTCAGAACTATCTTTTGGGAGTATAAAATGATGGCATTCCAGGTTTGTGGAGATCGGTTTTTACATGATGAGAAAAGATCAGAGCGGCCTTGTGTATTGGAAGAAAAGTGTTGAGCAAGTATGAGAAAATCGGATGAAGCAACATTCCATGTTTCGGACAAAGTTAGGCACAACGTGAAAAAATGGGGTTTTGAAAATCTTCGTGCTCTACGTGGACACATCTGGATAGTCTGAAAATTAACGTGTGGTGTGCACTCTTACATGACGAAGTTATTGGACACTTTCTTTTGCGAGACTACAGTTATTGCAAATAGCTATCTGGATATGTTTCAGAATTTTGCTGTACCTCAACTTCAAAGCTGAGAGCACATGTTTTGTTTCAGCAAGATGGTGCGCCTCCACATTGAGGGCTAGAAGTGCAAGTATACTTAAATCAACAATTTCCCATGAGATGGCTGCTCTGGCCACCAATATTAGCAAACATTACGATGCTGAATTTTTTTCTATGGGTTTCATGAAAGATGCTCTGTTCAGTACTGCATACCTTTGCAGAGCATTAAGGACTTGAAAGAACATTATAGCTGCAATTACGATGGTAAACGAAAGCATGTTAGAGAAATTGTGGATGAAGTCGAGTAAAGCTTAGATATTTTACGAGCAACTAAAGAAGCAAGTGAAAGTTGTGGAAATCTTCCAGGGAAAAACTTTGCATTTATTCATCATTTTTTGCAATCTGTATAATTATAAGATTAACATTTTTATGTTAGTGAATTTTTGAAATATTGACAAGACGTTGTGCCCATCCTGTATATATATTAAAAAACCTGTGCTAATAAAGTTTGCTTTTGCTTGTCCTTCATAAATTTACATGGGAAATTTAGTATAACAGCCACCTATCTAACATGATCAGTGACCAGCATTTTCGGCCACTAAATATATTAACTTACACTAAAAAAAAAACAACCCCAAAAACCTGTAACAATCAATTATGCGACAAATCGGATTCTAACCTAACTCCGAATTACATTACTATAACATTCTCTTTATTCGACCAATCAGTCACAGAAGAGATACAGAAATACACCCATTGGTTCTTTAAAGTTTGCTTTTTATTTTTAATTATGTTGTTGATTGAACTTGTGTGTAATAACCACCTGAGCTTAACGACCACTTTTGCTTGGTCCCATGGATGATCATTCTAGACAGGTATCACTATCTCTGTATTCTTTTCGGATAGTTATATACACAAGATATTATATTATTAACATAATTTTAGAATTACGCCAAAACATTTTTGTGTTTTCTAATTACAGGAAAAAACAATTTAACATCATCCTACACAACTACAACCCTCACACTGTTGAGATAAGGCAGTCACTGCTCACTGTCACGATTCATATAAGATATTGACAACAGCGTAAGAGAAAATATTGTACAAGGTGATTCATAAGTCCCTCTGCGGTTTGGTAAGTCAACAGAATAATAACCATGAGGGAATGAAAACACTCATGTCAATGCTCATTCTAAGTTCTGTGTGTATCTTACATGTGTTCCATATTTCTGCCCTTCATGACGTGGGAGTCCTCAATCCTGTATTCAAAATACTGCCGCAAATCCCAACATCTACTGGTTGATGCCAGTGAATGCATGAGTGAGTCTCTCTCATAACTGAGCTAAATCACAAGAGACATAATCCCATACGATAAAATCAGGTGATCAGATCATGACAGTAATAATTATACATATATAGGAAAATTGGAACAGCAAGTACTTTAATGAGCTTGTCTATGATGAAAAACAAACTGCAAAACAAAGGCAAAATTGAGGATTCTGCATACTTGTGATAACTTTTTTATACACACTCGTAAATGAAGGGCTATTGGAAAATGTAGCTACAGGCAGCTAGAATATCTATGAAATGAAGAGCAATATGAAGCCATCAGATTTATATTAGTTAACCAAAAAAGTTCTGTTGGGTTTTTGCAAATAAAACACCAAGACCACAGGTAATGTATGGCAAAAACAACTTGAACACGGAAAAGTAATAATCGCTTAGAGAAATATCTGAGGAATAAGGTAGATATGAAGGCAGTAATCCCTTATGGGACACTACATGGCATTGCTCCTGTTCAGCAGTGCTAGCTATTTGCAATGCAAGGAAACCTGCACATGTTCAAGTTGCCAAGTGATGACTGCAGCTGTAATGGTTTAGATTTGTAGAAGGACCTCGAGGTCCACAGTACTAGCAGAGTCCACCAGATCATGGCTATTCATCACTGGAATGGAATTTTTGGAACCACTAAGTTTAGGTACTGCACTGTTTCCCAATGCAGTGAATACTTTATGGCATGCCTCTGAAGCATTTGTGCAAAGATTGAATTTGTATAAAAAACCCATTCAAATGATGGTGCTTTTCACAGACATTGCGAAGGTGCTGTTCTACACCTAATACCAAACTGGACACCCGAGAAATTCCTCAAAAAAGCATACAAAACCTATACACATGCATAAGTGTTTATCTCAATTTTACAGTGAACACCATCGGAAAGTGACAGAACTTTTTTAGTTACCTGATACTAGACTGCAATGGAAAATGGACAAGGAAGAATCTTACTTAATGGCAATAATGATGATGATATGTGAAAAAAATTAATGAGATCAAGATATAATTTAAATATGGAGATAAGCCACATTAAAAGAAATAATTTATTATTATTAGACAACTTATTACAGAGTTTTAAAGGGGAGAAATTATTATGAATGGAAATCAGTGATGTTCATCCAGCTTATGACAATACAAGACATACATCTGAGTGATAATGCACCAGAATCTTGTCAACCAACTATACAGGGAACCTTATTCAAAACCTAAGCTTTCTGTTGTACATCCATTTTTCATCAACTGTAAGAAACCATATCTTTGGAGGGGCAATGCACATTTCCAGATGCCACATATGTTGCTGTTTGGCGAGTTCGTGTGGATGCAGCATTTGATAGTTTCTACTACGATGCACACCTAATAACCAACTATGCAAATTAACCTAGACTGAATTGGCCAATCATTATGATACAACCAATTTAGCTTTTCATTGGCTAACTATTAACATTCTTCTATAAATCTTGAGATTCCGTTCACCACCAATTTGAGTTTATTTTATTCCATTCTCTGCTGTTCTGATAAAGCAAACTCTGTATAAGAAATGAATAAATGAAAGCTAAGAGTTAGTGTTCCTAGCATACGGTTATGTTATGATTACCAAAAACGAAGGGAACCTCTAATCCACAAGGAGGTGAAATACCAGATATGTATTTCGGCTGCCAAACAGCCATCTTCAGTGATGAGAGACAAAAGTCAACTTTCATGATATGACTGGAAAAAATGGAAAGAAAAATTCTGCAACCTGAATCTGAACCAAGCCTATGGCATTGTGCAGAGACGGTAGCCCTCCAGAAGTACAAAAAAAAACATGGCGGTAAGAGGGAAAGCATAATTATTAGCGGCGGTTGCCAAAGAATTGCAGTTAGAGCACTGTTATTAAGCACAAAGCCTTAATTTTGCTGTACAATTATTCGTCTTGAAATTTATAAGATGAGGTAAGCATCCATGAATACTATTTTTAAGTTATAAAATACCGTGATACATACCCCCTCACCAATGCAATGTATCACTCGACATTTCAATGACGCCAGTCTCGATTCTCATGATGGAAATTTTACGAAGATTGCCTAATTAATTAATAGTTGTACCCCTAGAAAACCTATGGGACATTCTGTTAAGACTTCACTGCTGACACAAGCACTACAAGCCAAAATTCCATCTGCATGGGATGAGCTGAGTCAAGACTATGTTGTACGACTCCATGCCACGACATATGCCAGAATGCATTAAAAATAATTGCGGCCCAACATCCTATTGAGAGTTGTAATGAGTTTAATATTTTGTCATATCCACAATCATTGTTTAATTCTTTGTTGTTGTTGGTGAGCACTTAATTCCTTTAAAATATCTTTTCAATCTGATGATTCCTTCTAGGTGAAACTTTTTTTTTTTTTTTTTTTTTTTTTTTGACGATGAGTATAAAATTAGTTTTGTTTGTGATTTGTTTGAACTTTTCATTATGGGTAAAAATATGAACAAAGTTTTGACTCGGCCTGGTCCAAGAGATAAAACAGTTGTCATGGCTTATGAAATGAAATGATAATAATTATTTACTGATTATCCAAAGAAGAAATGTCACAGTGAATAAACAGACATCTACAATTAATAAGCATATATATTATGCATGCGTCAATTTCCTTTTCCTTTCGTGCCAGGTGCTATAGATACTTGCCTTTCCACACTGTTTTTCTGCTTCTAGTTCAGTGACTCAAACTGAAAGAGCAGTCCCAATTTCAGGAAAGGGAAATAGCAGATTTTTAATTCCTATTTGCTCCTACATTTAATTTCATTTCTAATGATTTTTAAAGTCAGAAAGAGTTATTTTTGTTGATGATCACCATTCCCACTGCAGACTTGATAGACACGTCTCCCACTTGAAGATCTTCCAAATATCGAGTTGGTTGTCGAAATTCACTGGTTCGATCCAATGTTAGGCACTATTTCTGTGGCCTATTTTACCTGAACAGAAATCCTTTATATGTATATGAACGAAATTATACAAGGGGCAGTCATAAAGTCATTACAATCAACATGAAAGAATGATCGCTTTTGAAAATGCGTGATGCCACTAGGAAGCGACATCTCTCAAGTGCTGGAGGATTCAAAGCGGCATTTGCTGGAGTACCGGTAAACACCGCCAGAAGAACGAAAACAACATTATGCAGCCTGTTGAAAAACTGGAGACGCGAACCACGATAGGTTCCTGCATTTGAAGGGGAACATTACCACACAAATTCATGAGGAGTTAATGGCCATTTATGGTGACAATACCACATCGTATGAGACAGTCGCCATGTGGCATTGATTTTCCACTGCAGCCAGACAAGCATGGAAGATGAACATCAGAGCAGATCCCCCTCCATCTGTGACGAGGCAGAAATTGCGAAGGAAAGGCCAGGCAATCACTGGAGCATACTGCCAGGACCTTCTGCAGAAGTTACGGGAGGCAAAATGTCCAAAGGGGTCTTCAGCACATTCCACATGAGGCCATGAACACTGCGACAAAGCTGGAGTTCGACATACTGCCCCATCTGCCATACTCATCTGACTTGGCCCCAAGCAACTTCTGCTTCCCTTGCTTGAAGAACCTGCTTCATGGACAGCATTTCCAAGAAACAATGAGGTCATCTTTGAAGTGGAACAGTTCCTCAACAGCCAAAAGGAGGACTTCTAAAAAAGTGGCATCCAGCAAGTCATCCATCATTCGGCAAAGTGTGGCTCTAGGAGGCATTTGTGGAGGACTGACTGACGTTACCATCTTGCAGCGTCACCCCATCTCTGTCTTCCAGCTGATTGTAATACTTTATGACCGCTCCTTGTATATTTCATAACAATGTTATAAAACTCTTTACCTCCATTTTTACCATTTTCAAATGCAACTTCAGTAATTAATAATTTCACATAGGTTTGGCATTCCATGTTCCACTAAATACTTAAGGAATAGTAATCAAGGTCCGATTGCAACAAAAGTTAGATTTATTTCAGATGGGTTTCGGTATTAAACCATTGTCCGTTAAGTTTAATATTGAAATCCATCAGAAATAAAATCTAATTGGCCGATTTCACGCACTTCCCATTGGTCTAGAAAATGACCTCGTTTTTCAAGACGGACATTCATGGGGGGAAAACACATAGTGCACCAATACACAACTGTGTTATTTATGTGGATTAACAAAGGTTAAAATGGTTAGAGGTCGATGTGTTCCTCAATGTACCAGCTGATATGAAAGAGTTAAAGTTACCTTGCATTTGTTTCCACATGAGATAAAACTGTTGGAAACATGGATGGATCATTTATGAATGAGAAAGAAACGGTGGTGTGCAGCAGTAGGAAGGAATCAGCGAGGGATTCATTCAGAAACTGAACTTTGTTATACACTGTATTATTTTTTTACATCGCTAACCCCTTCGCTAGAGTTTCCATTATTTTCTATAACTTACCAGACGTTTTAAAAATGTAACGAGAATGAGATAAGAGTCCAGGGTAAAGCAACAATAAATTTCATCACCCTTATCGTTTACTTCAATTTTACTTTTTAAATTAATATTATTGGCTTGTCTAAGCTTATTTCTTGAAAATTCACTTATTGTTCTAATTCAGAAACTTGTACTCTGCAAACATTAAATTCCATAAAATTCGCAAATTTGCTGTGAAAGGCTGAAATATGTTAAAGATGCTTTGAGATGTTTAAACATCTCTATTTTTTGCATTTGTGTTTAGAAAAATTCATATCCCTCAGTCTCCTGTGGTTGTTATTCAAATCTGAAGCGTATCCACTTCCACAAATGTAATTTTCAAGGTGTGAGGAACATCGTTTTTTTTTTCATCAAGTGCCAGCATTGGCAATGACAACAAATCCGTACAGTCTCCAGCTTCTTCCACATTACTTCTACTACTTACTGATTTTTTTTTCTAAATGTTTGAAACCCATTTCAAACTAAAAGTTTGGAGTTTCTCTAAACTGTTAGTAATATTCATATGAATTGTCGAAGGCATGACCCATGATGCCGATACCCATTTTTGAATGGGCATACTTAGAGAAATAAGTCAATTGTTTGCTGCAATTGGACCTGGACTACCATTTCTTGAATAATAATTTCCCTTTACTGCTTTCCACAGCAATAATGGGATAACTTTGGCTCAGGCAATGACTGATTTGCATCGACAATGCAACACTACCAAGTAAAAGCTCTTTTACAAGCAAGGGTGCTGTCAGTTTACCTCAGGCAATTACAACTGACATTGTTAAAAACAATCCCAGAATTTCTTTTTTTTTCTTTTCAAAATTAAAAGAAAATTCCCAAAAGAGACCAGCCAAGTGGATTAACAATACTGAGAGCCACATTTAAGGTACATCTGATCCTGATCAATCACAAAGTTCCCAAGGAATTACATATTTCTTCTATCTTCTTTTTTTCCTTCTCTCTTTCTATCTTCTGTTAGTTGCTTTCTTAATTTTTTGTTTTGATTATGGTCTATGGCTTGGAGGATGTTTATAAAGTATAAAAAACGGCATCAATATGTGTTTCAGTGATCTTTGTTAAAAGCAGATAAAAGGAAATGCACAGTAATCATACAAACAGATCTCTATTTTCAAAAAATTGAGAAATTTATCATTGAAAATAACTTTATAAAATTAAATAAAGACCCAACACCCACATTTCAAAATGAAATGAAAAAACCCTAACTTGCAAATCAAACATAATTAAAAACATTAATGTGAGTGTAATATTGTTGGTTGTTGGTTTTTATATTGTAGTAGATGGTGTTATTGTTGACAGATTGAATTTAGAAATTTAACTGTGTTTTGATGTTCTGATTGGATTTGGTTATTTAATAAATAGGTTTTATTTTTAAGTGTTGCTTTGTGTATGCATAGGTTTTCACAGATTTTTATTTTGTTCAGATTGTTTATGACGACATTGGGAGACCGTGTTTCTTCTAATTTTACAAAATTGTGTTTTTTATGTAGGATGTGTTCTACAAATTTTTATTTGGGGTGCATAAAAATATATACGCTTAAAAATGACTACTTGTAAAACATATTTGGGGGATGACTGATACGTGATAGAACACATTAAGATCATTTTTTGGAATTTTTGTCTGTTTGTCTGTCTGTTTGTATGCACATCACACAAAAACCACTGAAAGGATTTTGATGAAATGTAAAATGGTTATAGCTTATAGTCTGGGTCAATATTTAGGGTACTTTTGATCACGATCAATCATTTTTTTCTTCTATCTTCTTTCTTTCTTTTCATTTATCTTCCTCTATACATGTAATAAAACTAAAATTTTTGCATTCAGATATTGCAAAATTTCATCAAACAAAGAGCCCGAACAACGCTGGATGTATCAGCTAGTACATTAATGATTGTATTTCTGCTTCACGGCTCGTTCTTGGATTTTATTTATGGTTTAGATTCAAACACAGAAGTTCTTTAAAAATAGATTTTTTTTAGCTATGAATTGACTTAGAAATAAAACGCAAAAACTTAAATTTAATCTTTTTTGTTTTTCTTTGTCACCATTCTTAATTTATTTTAGCAAACAAAAGTTTTGTTTGTTTGAATATCAATGATTAAAGATTTATCTATGATGTTGCACTAATTGAAAGAACAGTGATAAAGCAATAATGCTAAATTTTAATAACTTTGATTGTTACAATAGAGTACTCAATGAGAACAGCTTAATATTGTTTTACTGTATAACCATCACCTCCTTTATTATTACAGACCTGTTTTACTAAAGAATTTCCATTGTTGTTTTTGGCATTTCTCAGTTTTGCCATGGCGCTGTTTAACCTCCCTTTGGTTACCATCTGAGATAAATAAAATGTAGTGCAAACAAAATAAAAAAGATACATAACGTATTAAATTTTTTTTGCATAGAATCTTTTATTTTAAAAAGAAGTTAAATAGCGAATAAAAAGAAACTTAAATTTGGTTAATGAAATGAATGCTTGTTCAGTTTGTTTTTAACGTCACTGAAAAATCATCTGACCATCTTAGTCCAAGCAACAATGTAACCTTCATTGTCGGAAACAATCAGATAGGGAGGTTAAACAGCGCCATGGCAAAATTGAGAAATGCAAAAAGCAACAATGGAATTATTCAGTAAAACAGGTCTGTAATAATAAAGGAGGTCATGGTATAACATACGTAACCTGATAAAAAAATGAATTATTTCAAAATATAATAGTTTTTTTTTCTCGAGTTTTATGCTACTTCAATATCTGTTCTATGAACTAAGAAACAATCCATTATATTAATTTCACTGTAGATGTATACAATTCCACACAACTTGCATATATTTATACAAAGTTAAATCATCTCCCACTCAAGTAATTCATCTTCAATGGAACTGCTTGATATGTAATAAATGTATAGGAAATTCTATTAAAAGCTACTATTCTGTAATATTTGATATCAATTTCAAATATAAAAGAAAAAAAGCAAACCCAAACGAGCAAAAAATTGAAACAATCCATGTTTCCAACACATTTCAGCTGTCTACACACAAGAAAAGGAAGCTATATCTCATAAAAAAATATTTTATTTATTCCTTTACTGTGGGGAGGAGGGGACTCCCTTTCCTCCACTTTCCCTTTCCTTCATTCTACTACTGTACTAGAGGCAATGCAAATACTCATTAAATTCAGAGATCTCTGGACTTGTGGCAAAAGGCCAAAGGAAAGCAGCATCTTGTTGAAAATATTTTTCTAAAACCTTGAACAGTTGAAGAAGCAACGCCTTATCAGTGGTAAAAGATTGGCACATTAAATTTCAATTAATTGAAAGAAAAAAAAAGTTACAAATATATGCCACCATGTCTGTACATTGTATTGTTCAATAATTCTTAACGTATAAATTCTAATAAATGGGGTTATATAAATATTAGTCCCATTTTATGGTCTTTCATTGCATCACATTATATAATAATAATAATAATTTTAAAATGCTGCTTTAAAAGAACTGCATTCAAATCAGTTACTGTGCTCGAGTTATCTTTACATTTTCAAAAGATAAAACTGTAATCTGTTCAGAAACTGAGTTTTCTTTAATTTAAAAACTATTAGACTATATATGGAACTAAAAATATATTAAAATGTATGTTATGCAATCATATAGCCATATAATCAAATATATGTAAATTTGTGTTTATTAGATAAGTAAATTTTTTTTTTTTTTCAGAAAATATAGTTTTTTTTTTTTTTTTTTTAACCCTGATTAGCTTAGGTTTTTTTAATTAAAATAAATTTTCTTGATTAAGAAGTAATGAAATTTTCATATAATATCAATCAGCAAGATGTTATTTTAATATGAAAATAAACCATCACAAGTTTCTAGTTGAACTGTTTAACTTTTCCCACAACTTTTCCTATCTCTTTTTTTACTCCCCCCCCCCCCCCCACCTTTAAAGCTTCTTACTACCATGTGTTACAACACAAAATCACAGGTTTGTAAACATTGTAAGATCACAATCATGAACTGCAATTCACTCCATGCACACTCCCCAAAACACCTTTAAATCCAGTAGCACCAACACCATCCATGTTTAAAACTGTTTTTAAGCAGGCATATCATAAGAAGAATCCATTTAGGCCTAAATGAAACCCCACTACAACAAACTTTTTCTGGCTCTGAAAAGAACTGATCAATACCTCACTCACCTTAAAAAACAGCCTCGGATTCCTCATTTTCATCAGTTCCATGTATCCTCCTGGTTTCCACGCTAAATGAAATCCAGTGAACTCGAGAAAAACTAGTGGGAAACCTCATGTAGAAACACAACAGAGCGACACACACACATGGTTCGTAATCATTGCATTCCTGTATTCTCTATAACCTCAGCCCAGATTAAGAACTTGCTGCTGTTGTTAATTACTTGGGAAACTTTGAAAAGTTTCAAACAAAGTTTAAAAGAACAAAATACTAACTTAAAAAAATTTATTTTAAAAACTTATAAACTTCACATTTAAAACTAATAACAGTAGTAATAATAGTAGTAATAATAATAAATAATAACAATAAAATTAGTCTCTGTAAATTTAAGAAATAATTTTTTTCTTTTCACTAATTTTTTGTATGCATTTTTAATGCCTTTATAAAAGCACAGAAACTAAATAAGGCATGTGAAAACCATATTATTTACACGAATTTGTATAAAAAATACGAAAAATGCATCCTACACAGCAGGATGTGCAAAATGGTTCCCATCCATGAACACCTTCACACTAATGTAGCACTATATCATAAAAATAGCTGGAGGGGAAGAGAAAGAGAGGAAAAAAAAGAAAAGAGAGAGAAAGAGAGAAACAGAGATGGGGAGTGAGTTGTGCTGTGTTATTGTCAATTCTTGTTATGTTTCCAAAGAGGACACACTAAAAGGAAATTGAAAAACTTCACACAGTACGTTAAGCAAGAGTGGGACGACTAGTATATAACTGGTGATAGATACCATGACAGTGGTGATGCGTCATGTTGCCATGGTAACTTAGCTGTACATCTCCTTAGCAACGAGGGGATCACTTTTAGTGGCTCTGAAAAAATAACTCCCCCAAATTATCTTAAGACTAAACTAAACTCCTTTTAAGAACATTTTACTATCTGAGCTCCACATACATAACCTTCTCTCAAAATAATGTACAATAAAATTCAGAAATACTAAAAATTAGCATCACTTTTAAGAAATGATAAAATCAATCAAATTTAAAATACCACTTTAAATGGCACAAAACCATTATTAAACAGTCAAAGAAGAAAATCAAGATTTTTTTTTTTTTTAAATCAATAAAAATGCCTGACCTACTTAGAATAAATTAATTGCATTCCTGATGTAGAAAAATGATTAAATTAAATAGGAAACCAATACATTTTTAGGACTTCAAATAATTAAAGTAAAATTCTAGAAACATTTTAAAATTACATACCGGTAATATTTTTAAGTTTGACATAAATGGTGAATTTTTCTATTTTCTATTAGCATAATCATTCTCATGCCTGCATGGGTTAAAGAATTAAAGGTTTATCAACGGAGAACAGTGCATAATATGCACCATAAATGAATATACTGTAAATTTATAGTATTTATCTGAAAATTATCTGGCTATCTAAAAATTCAACAAAATACTACTACTACTAATAATAATAATAATTCAAGAAAAACTGTTAATAATAAAGTATACAAGGGTCATACAAAAATCTTAGAATAATGGTAACCAGTTCCTTTAACCGTTAAATTGGGATTCCTTAGTATTGCTTATAGCAATGAAATAGGTAGAGGCTTTGCAATACAATAACAAGAGAACAGAGCTTCCAACTAGTTTAGCCATATATTACCGGCTTTATCAAGGATGTACATTAGAGGCTTCACGTCCTTATATACAGAAACATGGTACAGTGGAATAATATGATTGGATAAAATACAACGAATGGCATGACAAAGTCAATGAGTAATCTAGTCTGGATACAATGACTAGATAAAGTTAGAAGCTAAATGAACAGATAGGTGTACATTGATTGGATAAGAGATTGGGTACAATAAAGAACAGAAATAACTAATGGATGAAAGCAGTGTGCCCAGAAGCGTGGGTGGGGTGGAGCCAAAAGGCACCTTCAACAGTAATAACCACCCACGCGAACAGGAGCGGGTTTTTAGAACTTGCACGGGTGAGATAACTTAAATGCAAGGAGGAGGCGAGAGTGAATCAGCAAATAGAATTTTATTTCTTGAAATAATTGCAGCATAAAACACCAAAATTGTTTATCTTTTAAATTAAACTTGGTGCCCCAGTATTTAGCCATGCAATCTAATTAACATACACAAATAGTTTTAAACAGAATACTTATAACACTTAACAAGTTCTAGTTGAATAGTTATAACTACTAACAAATTCTAGCTGGCACATGAAAATAATCACAATGACTATTGCTCTCTGAACAACATGCTGTCGCTGTACTAATAACACCACAGAGTCAACCCAAGAACGTGTCGTGCTCTCCTTTAATCAATTCACCCCTAGGACCATGTTAAGTATACCTAGGATTGGGAACCGGGGAGAGAGCTGTAACCCCAAAAAAACAGACTGCTTCTATATGATGCTTATGGCTATCAAGCCACCCTCTGTGTGATAATATAAGTATGTGGACACATTTACGTTGTTCAGCAATATTCTAACAGAACTCCGCACAAACAGATACAGCTTTTCGATTGAATGAGTTTCCTGTGCTCAGCTAACAATGTGGTGGTCATAGACCAGCCCATAAAACAAACATACGTTAATTATGGTAAATAATTATAACCAAAAGATAACGGTCACTATTCTCGATCTACACTTCTACAAATTATAGTTTATATCACCATATGTAAAATAACGTTATGAATCATTATTTGCTTTGCCGTTTTATTCAATGTTACAAGATAACCGACGCTTCTTTCACTTTTGCCGAACTTCTGCACTACTCTGACGATTGGAATCCCTACTACACTTCTATAGCGTTTTTTACATTGAACCCTATCAAAATATACTGTTCCGTCTATAAGGATCAAAACAAATCAAAATGATCTCACCGGTCTGTCGAACTTCAGGGGGGAATTGGACTTCTCAACTTAGTTGATAATGAGCAATAGCGTTCCAAACGCACAGACTCTCTTATCGGCTAGAACTGCATCCTTAATGCCACAGGTACATCAATTCACGTAAAAGATTCCTTCACACAATAACATCAGTGCGCTTTTTAAAAACATTCTGACTTCTTCAATTAGGCTTAACTTTGAGAACAAAAAAAGAGACGATGTCGGTACTACGAGGGGGGGGGGGGGGCGCCGAAGAACGAACGCCACCGCGTCGTCTGCTTCACTGCATAGCAACACGCTCGAAAAAAAAAAACGAGATGCACTCTCAACAAAGGGACAACAACCGCAACACTGTTGACAACTGCATTCCCCGAAAACAAGATACTAACAACAAAGATTTAAAGCGATTGTTGCTCGATAATTATCACCAATATCGGACAACAATCAGCCTTTCACAACGAACACAAAGCTTATAACCGAGATGATAATACCATAAAATTCTATATAACATAAAATGCGTTGTTTACTCCACACATAATCGTAACAAATCACAAACGCCACGCCCACACACTCTTAATCCCATGCATCCACAACCAATACAAGCGCACAAAAATTCACTCTACACCATTACCCACTACAGAATAAAGCGAACTCCTAGACAATAGTTTCATAAAAACAAAATATTTTTTTTTTTTTTTTTTCATCTCAAACAAAAACACACTGATAACAGTCACAGCAGAAAAATAACGATTGGATAACAAATATCATACTAATGTAGAATAATAAAACTTATAAATGTAAAAAAGACATAATTGAATAAAGAACAGTTAATACATAAAAAATCTCAAGAAAATGAAAATACAAACTAAGAAGGAAAAAATAAAAAATAAAAAATAAATAAATAAATAAAGTATTACAGTAAATCTGGGACAGAATTAAGAATAGAAAAAAAATGTCAAAATCACTTCTTCATGTTTCTTGGGTGCTCGTCCAGTAATGGCAAGATGGTTAGCATAATGGGATTTGTCATCTTTCTTCTGGTAAAAGGCCATATGCTCTTTAAAATGAACAGCGAAGTCACAGAATAAGGAAAAACAGAAGCGACACTCGCG
Organism: Rhysida immarginata; assembly: GCA_023313115.1. Lineage (NCBI taxonomy): Eukaryota > Metazoa > Arthropoda > Chilopoda > Scolopendromorpha > Scolopendridae > Rhysida > Rhysida immarginata. The sequence continues at coordinate 376,586 of JAHWFO010040748.1, forward strand.
TGAATTCTTATTCAATCATGTGAGACACGAAAACCATGCAGTGCTCGCAGCATCAGAAGCAGCAGGGCTATACTAAAAGTGAAGAGCAAGGCAATGCAGTATCTCATCAATGTTACAGAAAGGTTGGAAACGATTCGGTTAAAGACTAAAAAAAGTACACAATGTTTTGTATGTCGTGGAATATACAAAACACATAATTCTTGTAATAAAATGTATCTTTTACTTACAATATTTTAATGTTTAATATTGAATCTTTAAAGCTATACTACAGCATCACATAAACTCTACATAATTTTTGACATGAATTAATGTTGTATCATCTGCTTTCATCCTTGGGAAATCTGAAAAATTATATTTTTTCATTATTCCTGCGATTATTACTGCATCCAATTGCGGAGCAGTAATTTCCTTTCGTGATACGCATACTGGCGATGTGAAAGTTTTCAGGATTTTTCTGGTTGTACCAAAATTAATAATATAATGGGTGGTTTACATCTCAATATACAAACTTTTAGGGGAGGTAGTATGGGTGATTCTAAGCAAAAAAGGTTCATATGAACATGGTCTGAATTTGAATGATAACGGAGATATAAACACAAATAAAAATGCCGCCACCAAGATCGACAAGTTAATGACTCATGTTCTATAACAAACAGGATAGTGAAATTTGGAGGAATAATAGGGTACATAAAACTGTGCATACCGTTAAAATTTGATCGAATTCCAACAAGTAGTTTCCGATTTACGCATTCAAAATCGTAACAGTCCTCGCATGTGAGTACTAACCAACAAGTGTTACGATTTTGACTGTGTAACTCGGAAACTACTCGTTGGAATTTGTTCAAATTTTAACGGTATACACAGTTTTATGTACCCTATTATTCCCCCAAATTTCATCATCCCAGATATTATAGGACCTGAGTTATTAACTTGTTGATCTTGGTGGCGGAATTTTTATTTTCGTTCAAATCTCGGCAATCGTTCAAATGCGGATCATGTTCATATGAACTTTTTGCTTATAATCACCCATACTACCTCCCTTAAAAGTTCTATGTTGAGTTGTGAATCACCCTATAGAGAAACACTGTAATCCTATCTTCTGCTATTTAGTGTTACAGCCCAGCCGCTAGAGTGTACTCGAACATGTGTGCCTCGGTAAATGAAGGGAGTGTCGCTTCTGCGTTTCCTTATTCTGTGGTGAGGTTGCTGGATGACTAACCAATGTAAATCTTAAATTTTTTAAAACCAAGAATTCCTCTCCAAACCTCCTCTTAACTGTCAAACTGACTTCGACATTTTTTCTATTCTTAATTCTGTCTCAGATTTACTGTAATACTTTTTTTTTTTTTTTCCTTCTTAACTTGTATTTTCATTTTCTTGAGATTTTTTTGTGTCAACTGTTCTTTATTCAATTATGTCTTTTTACAAGTTTTATTATTCTATATTAGTCTGTTATTTGTTATCCAATCATTATTTTTCTGCTTCCATCCAGTTATTTGTTTATTTGTTATGTAGGTAATTACAATAGTGTATTTCTATCCTTACTGTACCTAATCTCTTATCCAACCAACATATACCTAGCTTGTGTAATTAGTTTCTACTATTATCTAGTCTTTGTACTCAGATTATATTACTCATTGACTTTGTCATGCCATTTGTTGTATTTTATCCAATCATATTATTCCATTGTACCATATTTCTGTATTTAAGGGCGTTAAGCCTCTAATGTATATCACTGATAAAGCCGGGAATAAAGTTGGAAACTCTGCTCTCCTGTTATTGTATTGCAAAGTCTCTACCAATTTCAGTTCTTTTAATGCTATAATGAAATTTATTCCAGACAAGTTTCAGTCCTAAAGCCACATTCACAAGAAAGCTAGAAAGACCTTCACAAGAGAGATTTTTCAGCCAGATTCAATTCTAGCGTCATTCACATGTTCATTAGTCATTTTTTGCATGATTACACTGCAACTCGCATGAGAAAGGTGTTGCAGATCTTTCTGTCTGAAATAGAAAAAGTATAGCTCTCGCATGCTAGAGCGAGAAAGTACCAGCCAATCCGATCAGAGCATGCGGCTTTTCCGATTGCCTGCCTGTTGCAGCAAGGCAAGTGCAATGCTGAACACAGATGGAACACAAGGACACTATGAACGATTCTCCCATGTTGTCAAAGAAACAAGAGCGGCATTAAAATAAACAATTGATCGCTTTAAAAAGGCAAAAGGAGGCCACAACGGAAGAAAAACTTTAATTGTAATTCTGGATTTTTAGTGTAGGTTTTTTTAAAAGAAATTTATTATGTTCAAGTTTTAATAATTAAATATTTTTGATATGATTTTGTAAAGAGATTTATATTGATTACAACTTTATACCGTTCAAATTACACAGGCCAACAAAAACTAACTTTTTAAATCATCTTTAACATTAAGATCTGATTCTTATGCTTTTGCATGTGCTAAATTCGTTTCTGATGTCAGGGTTTTTCTATCACCTGCAGATTTTTTTTTCTTCAATGGAGCACTTTTAAATTATTCAGTCTGGGGCCTGATATATTTCTTTGTGGCCCAAAAATATAGTTACTTTAACATTACAGCTGCTTCTCTCCACACCCATTACTTTAACATTGCAGTCTCTATGTGCATAACTTGAAAACGTTACATGATAGAAAAAAAATCTAAAAGCATATTCGGATTCAGTACACAAAAAACCACAAGAATAAGGCAAATTAATTCAAGATGAATTTTTCATTGTTGGCCTGTGTTATTTTCACTTTTTGCATAAGTTATAATTGTAACTTTAAATATTACAGTAAAAAGGTAAGATGCTGGATTAACTATGGCTTACAAATGTCCAATGTGCCGACTGTCATTCAGCAATGCAGCCGTCAGACAAGACACCACACTGATCACTGCATTAAGCAATATTTTTCTCGATACGGCAGACACATGTTGCTGGACGGAATCTTTCAATGAAGCCAATGATATGGGTTGGTCATGATACACTTTTGACTTCAAGTATCCTCATAACTGAAAATCATAAGGCATCAGGTCGGGCTATCTGGGTGGCCATGCATGCAGAAAGAATCGACTGAGGACACGATCCTCCACAAATGTTGAGCGAAGCAGTGATTGCACAAGTGCAGCTGTATGTTCTGGTGCTCCATCTTGTATAAAGGTGACTATATGCAGTGCTCGTCATGCTTGCAATTCTGGAAAATGCTGGTCTTTAACAGTGCTGCATAGCGCACACAAATGATGGTAACTGTCTTTAGAACAGTCCCTGTGACTTCCTCGAAGAAAAATGGACTGATTATGAAATCAACAGTGAAGCTACACCAGAATGTAACTTTTGGCTGATGTAGGGGATGTTCAACAAATGCTCATGGATTTTCCGTACTCTATACACAGCAACTTGTGCGTTAACATTGCCAAAAAGTGTGAAATGCGCTTCATTGATTCAAAGAAGCTGCCACTCCATTTTATTATTACCGAATCAGCTAAATCATGGTGAGTGATGAAGTTGTCAGGTGTCAGCTCATGATTACTTTGCAACTTGTATGGAAATCACTTAAGAATAATTCACAATAATCGCTATACGCTGCTGTACGAAATGCCATTCCGTAGGGACACTTCTTGTACACTACATTCCCTGTGTGCAGAAATCCGACTCTGGGCGACAGCAGTGGATGATGAGGGCTGGCAACTTCTTGGACGTGAAGCCAATGAACCCATGGCTTCAAATCGTCGTATCATTTTTGTCACTGCAGCACACGTCATAGGTCCGTTACCATCTTGCATTTCATGCATGTGTTGATACACCAGCAATGCTGCAGTGGCACTTTCCTTATTCTGATAATAAAGTTTAACTAACAATGGACGTACACGTAGTTGTAAGACACACTTGTTTTTTTTGGTGCAAGCATACCTTGGAAGTGATATTGTTAAGTGAATTTATGCGTATTGTTGAGTAGTGGAAGAAAAAAGTTGAGAGCGCATTAACACACATACACACCACTTAAACAATGGAGTCTTTGTATGGCTATATGTGCTCAAATTTTTTTGTTTTCTCGATTTATTTTGAAAGAAACAAAATTTAGCATTATCTTATTTTGCAAGCATCAATAGTAGCTTTAGACGAGTAGCATATTTCAATTCTGTGTGAATCTGTGAGGTACATGTTCATGCACTTTCCTTGTAAGAGGACCTTCTTGATTAATAATAGCATTTCTATGCCTACAATTTCGTCACGGTGAGACGGAAGAACTATCAGTATCTGCTTCCAAAATAGCATTTGCAGCAAGTGCAGCTCTTTTTATACCGTCTGAAAAATGTGCATAAACTGATGTCTATAACATGACAATGCCACCAGTTGGTCAAAAACTGAACAATTCCAGCATTAATTTTTTTTCCTGGGAAAAAAATCCATTTCATTTCAATCGTTTCTGTGCAAAAAGTATTTTTTTATCTGCATTTGTATGTGAATTATTGAGTTTTAAAGTTTTTCCTAACATTTGGATCGCCCTTTCTCTACAGAAGATGCATAAACGAAGTCAAAAAGTTATATTCTACTAACATTTCTCTATATATTGCCCTTAGCAGATCAGGAATCGCCATATGCTATTTTAAGAGCTGCTACACAATTTTATTTTTTTAAATGGTTAGATCCACTTTTTTTTTTTGTTTGGAAATCAGCAAAACACAGCAAGCCTACCACTTTTCCAGAAAAAAGTTTTTACTTACCATGAATACATATTTATTCATGGTAAATAAAAACCTTGTTGTGGAAAAGCGGTAGGCTTGTTGTGTTTTGCTGATATCATATCCACAGGTAAATTGGTTATTTTTTTTTCTTAGTTTAAGACTTTGCATTAAGACCTATGCAATTCTGTTAAACTTCAATTAACTAATTCATAAGGATGGGGAAATTATTTCATTAAATATTTAAAACACAAAAGGAAGATATGAAGTTATTGAAAATAATTTGTGCACTGCTTATGATATAGTAAATTAGACATTTTAATATAGTATTGCATATCATTTCCCATGGCCACAAGTGTCTGTAATAAGGTCACAGATGTTTTAATATAGTATTCTGTTTTTCAATTTTATGTTCTTTACAATTAAAAGTAGGACTGAAAAGCTAATAAAAGCTTTACAAACATTACTAAACCTCTATACCCAGCGCTGTGAAAATATTTGCTTGGATAAAAAGGGTCACAAGTGAAAAAAAGTTTGAGAAGCCCTGCCTTAGATAATATATATAGAATTTTTACCCCAATGACCTGAGATGCCCTATAAAAGTAAAAACATGGGCACTAAATAGCAAGGAACAGCAAGGCCACCCAGTGACTAAAAACCACCCAAAGAAGCATGAAAGGATATACGAGGGTATATCAGAAAGTAACGCCATTTTTAGGTATTTTTTTAATGGAGGAAATATAGTCGCTGCACAAAAGTTAACATAGCTAAAAAAAAATAAAAAGGCTCAGTATATGCACAGATATTGCATAACAAGAATTCTTCCTAAGCATGCACACTACATGCTACCAGTCATTTTGCAAATGACCACTGCTAATACATCATCTACAGTGGAAGAACAACGTGCTGTTATAAGATTTTTTTTTCGCAAAAGGTAAAAAATCCGCTGAAATCCATGGGGAAATGGTAGAAGTTTACAGTGCCGACTGACTGGACTATTCCAATGTGTGCAAATGGAGTAAAATGTTCGGGAAGGTAGAGTCAGTCTAATCAATAAATAGCATTCTTGATGGCCTGCATCAGTGGCAACACCAACCATTATCGAAACATTAACAACACAGAGAAAACCATCGCATATCCTAGAAAGAAGTGAGTGAAATGTTTCACATATGCTATGGATCTGCATGGGATATGGTGCATGAGAAGTATGGATACAACAAAGTCTGTTCGCATTGGATTCCAAAAAGTCTGAGACCAGAACAAAGTTGTAACAGAATGCCGTGGAAACCCGAATTTAAAACATTGTATTACTTGCCTGTTGTGTCAGTGGTTGTAAGAGTCTCAATGTTTCGTGATTGGCTGTCATACAAGCAAAGTTTTTGCATAAAATCTGCAAAGCTAAAGTTGGTGAAAATCTATCCATGCCCCATGTTGTAAAGGCCGTGAAAATCTGATTTGCAAAAAATTCAAAGTTTCTCCTTCAGCTTGGAAGATTATGCTTAGTTTTTTTTTTCTTTTTTGGATATGCAAGGCATCCTACTCGCAAAGTTCCTGCCATTACCTATTGTCAAATGTGGACTAAACCAACACCACCTCTACTCAAAGCCTGAGCATGAAAACATCATACACATACATTGTTACATCACCTACGGTAGGGTATTGTTAATCATATTTCTACCAATAATATTCCCAAAATTGTCCCTACCGTAGGTGATGTACCAATGCATGATTTTTTCGTGAGCAGGCTTTCTCTCTAGGCGCTATTGACTAAACTGCGGAAACTAGAAGGAGGAAATGACGTTCAACTTCTTTATGACAACGCACATCAGCATAAGGGCAACATCGTCAAAGCATAAAAATAAATAGAGGGGTTATACCCTATTTATTGCAATGGGAAGCCAGTGTCACCAAAATTAATTACTCTATGGGTCAGCTGGATTAGGGAAAAACATTCCCTTGTTGGAATAGGATAGACTTGTGATTACATATTACTTAGCTTTATTCGATTATGTTTCGGATCCTGCTCATTTTTAAATGTAGTTTGCCATTATTTAATCATAACACTTTACAATATTATTTCTTATTAAGCATCATTATTACGTTATTTTATATTTAAAATTGAGAATGTACAATATTACGGGGGTTATGATTGGTTCAGAACAAAATTTTTAAATTTTTTTTAAATATTTTGACCTATTTTTATGTAAATAAATATTTATTCTAATTTAGTTTACAAATTTTATCCTAATAAAAAAAAATAATAAAAAATATGATACAAAATACAATCCTTTATCCAGAAGCACAAAATGTTCAATGAAAATTCTAATAAAAATATTGAAATAAAAAAAAAGAAGAAAAGATAAAAGATAAAATTGTTTAATCTCAAAAAATAAAATAAAAAATTAATACTTATTCTAACATTATGAAAAGAAAAAAAAAATCAAACAAAATAAATGTTATACTGATATTAATAAGAATCATTTAAAATTAAATTTTCATTATTAGGTAACTCATTTAATACATGTAAAAATTTATTTAATAAATACATTCTGTAAATAATTATTTAGTTGAATTTTTAATGGAAATTAGATGTTTATTGTATATTTAGTTTAAATTCCATGAAATTAAATAAATAAACAGTTAAAAAAAAAAAAAAAGGTTGTACAGGCCATAATTGGATTGACTCTTTTGAACTATTTATTTATTTACTTTATTAATATGATTTCATAGAATTTATATTAAATATACAATAGAATTTACATCTAATTCTGCAAATAAGTTAATGCATGTTGGTGATTTTTTTTTATTTTAAAGAATCAGGATTTTCAGTAATACGTACTTTACTAATAATTTACAAAAATGTTTGTCTGTGGTATGTAAAAAAATAGAAGTTATTGTTGAAAATCGACTTTTTTGTCGTCTCTGCTTCTATTTTTTTATGCTTGAAGGTCTCTACCACAGATTAGTGTTTTAATCTGTGGTCTCTGCTATACCATGTGAAATATACATTACCCCTTCTATTTCTATACTTGAAACAACTATCTTCTTATCCCTCAATGATTCACATCACACGAAAGGATTGTCGAATTAGTGTGCAGGGGTATGCCCATGTCATGTGACCTAACTCTGGTGCCATGGAACAAGAGGCTTTGATCCTTGTATCTATTTTTATGCTCGAAGGTTTCGGTTGAGAAATTCTGAACCACTCAGCCTACAGTCCAGACTTAGCGCCCTTAGACCGCCATCTCTTTGGTCCCATGAAGAGATTTCTGGGTGGTCAGAGGTTTGAGACTGATGAATTCAAATCTGCCATGCACCATTGACTGTATTCACAGGTGAAGGAGTTCTATGAGTAGGGTATTCTGAAACTGGTGCAGCATCAGGGTAAATGCCTAAATCGTCCCAGTGCCTATGTGGAAAAGTAGATAAAGACATGTAGTTCCGGCTGCACTTAGTTGTTTACCTGTACGATTTGCAATTTTCTTTGAAAAAAATAAATGGCGTTACTTTCTGATATCGCTTTGTATTTCGAAGGGCATAGCTTAATTCTCAATCGCAAGATTGGGACTTAATTTTTTTATATGGGTACATATATTTAAAAAATTATTAATATTATTAAGTGGTTTTAACATGTTCATGTATGCTTAAAATAAATTTGCTATCCTTTAAAATAACACAGAAACTCCTGAAAAAATTAAACATTTTAATAGCTGTCTTAAGCCTAAATTAAAAGAGACATGCCAGTGAATGTTAAGGCATTTCATAAGGAACTTATGCACAAACTAAAATTTTTACATTTTATTCTAATTTTTTAGAAAATAACCTATTTAAATTATAGAAATAAATAATAAAAATTTAAGTAGAAAAACTTTAAAAGATAAAATTACTTTATATTTTAAGAAAATGATTTTTAATACAAATTAAGTGCACTTGTGATTTTTTATTTATTTTTATTTATTTATTTATTAATTAATTAATTTATTTATTTATTTGTAAAGCAAAATTTGTCATGCTTTTGCCCCTTGAATGGTGTCAGTCAGGAAATTTCACAATGCCTTCAGTGACTTATTGATTTTAACCTCCAGAGAAAAATTCAATACAAAGGCAGTTTGTCTCTGTAATTAGAGATGAATTATTTAAGTGGTGCAGATTTTTTGTGAGGGACGTGATAGATTGCATGAAAATATAGCTTTATGTTTTCAAAGGAGGTGTGCTCCACCTATGTCATGATGGGATAACCATGAAACCATTACAATTCTGAATGTGTGAAATCAATGTAAGGTCAGAGACATAATGCCAGCCTTTTCAAGACTGCAAAAAAAATAACACATATAAATAAAACACAAAACACCTGGTGAAATGTTATGGCTTTTTTGCTATCCTAAAGGGTACTAATAGAAACATTAATTTCTCTAATAGCCATATCAACAACAAAATTTTTTAATTGTTCATTAAAATTAAATGCTGTCTGTAAGAGATGCTAAATTATTTAAAGAATACAGATTTTTTTTTTCATGAGCAAGAGGTGAGAGAAAAAGCTGCAAGTTAATCTTTATTTATATTTTAGCGAGCAATGAAATATTTGTGGACCATTTAAATTCAAGTGGACCACTAATTTAATATAGCAAACTTTTATACTATACCATTAACAATTATTATTCCATGACATAAAACTAAATAAAAGAATCTGAAAGTAAAGGGTTATTGTAAAAAATTAATTTAAAAGGGTCATTTAATGTTTGCTTTCAAATTAAGCTTCAATAAATACATAAACATCAACATCTGAATTTATTAGCTTGGGTTTTATTCTCAATTCTTAAAAAAACATCAAAACAAAACGTTGATGTTTTTCCAATTTAACGGTACCAAGTGATTTATTGTAATTTCTCCATTTCCTTTTTTAATCCCTTTCCCATGAGTGGCCTGTTATTTTCCCTCTAATCATCTCTCTAAATTCCTGCATTGGTAATGCCAGAGCATTCCATTTGCATATCACATCAACAACTGTTGATTTTAGATGGCCTAGCGGTGTCAGATATTGACATGTTGGCTATGTGACAGCCCACAGTGACACCTCTCTTAAAGTAACTATTTCCATCATGTCATACAATTGCTTAGAAGCCATAAAGTTCAGTGGGGCAGTCATAAAGTTCACCAATCCCTCTCCACACAGACTCTCTGCAAGGTCACACACTTCTACCATCAATATTTCATCGTGAATGTCGTAAATGTAGAGCCCGTCGTCTGCTCGGAAAACCCATAAAGAAGAAATAACTATAGCACATATTTGCCTTCTGCGCAGGTCACCAACATCAAAAGTGTACAGTCATGTGATTGGGGATGCAGGGCCGCCGAAACGCATGCTATCGTGTGGAAGCCAGCATGTATTGTATTACCGGTATATTAGGGGAACAAATATGTTATTTTGCTGTATTATGATGAATTATTACTGTTCCAAGGAAAAGTTTGTTAAAGGAGGAACTGTTGCCTTTCATTCATACATATGCTTTTCTTATTTACAATTTTTGTAGAATGCAGGTTGAAGATATATGGGAGGAACACTGACACTCAAACATAGTAATTTACTTTTCCTCAGGATGAAGCAAGATGGAAAATTTGGATGCAGAAGGCAAAAAAATTTTAAATCCAAAAGTTACTCGAATGTGTGCTCTAAACACTTCACTGAAGAAAGTTTTGACAGAAGTTTCAAGTTTTGGGGGAGTTTGGCTGAAAGCTGACGAAGTTCCAACATTATTCGATTTTGGAAACATCTTATGCCAAAAAGAAAGGAAAATGCAGAAACCTCCCCATGTTAGGTGTGTTCGATAAGTACGGTACATTTCTCGTTTCAAGTGAGATTTCAGTAATCATAACTTATAAGTGAACTTTAGTCTGCTTACCTATGCTTGTATCTTTACACAGCAGGAACCACACCATGCCTTTCTCCCTCAAAAACATATCAAATAATTGCCAGTTAGCCTTTCGGTAATGACAGCAAGATAAAATTTCATCATTTTTCTTCAATTTCAATTGTGAAATATAAATATAAAAAGAAAGGTATGGAGAAAAGTATATGTATTTCTTTGATATAAAGAAATAATACACTATCTCCTTATGCCATTCCTTGCAGCAACAGTTTCTCTTATGCAGAATTATATTCCAGAAAATGCCAACAGACATTGTCTTTTCATTGTAAACAGCGCCGCATCGTTCTCATCTGTCCTCAAATCATGTGACTCGAACCACCGGCTATGTTGGCACATCGAAATCGCTCACTGCGCAGCCTAATACAGGCTCTATTTTTTCTCTACGGGAAAACCACTCCTTAAAGCAGAAATGACCTCATCATGAAGTGGCTTAATCGATTTCCTAAATAAGCCCAGGCAGGCGTCCAGTTAATATTTCATGCATAGGAAAACAAAAAAAGCCAGTTCATGAGAGTGACTTCATAGCGATGATGAGGCCATTACTGCGACTGGGGATGGGCCTTCTACATTTATGGCATTCACGGGTAAAATATCGATGGCAGAAGTGTGTGTCTTTGCATGGAGTCAGTGTGGAGAGGGATTGGTGACCCCACCAAATCTGTTTACCATACAATCATGACTTCTATACAATTGTATGATTTTTATGACTGCCTCTCATATATGTTATTTGATGATAATAACAAAATAGTATAAACATAGGTTTTTATAAGATTACAAATGAAATGGACAGTTACCGTAAAAGCCTGATTTGAGGCCCGGACTTCTATTTGTAAAAACGGTCTTGACAGGCTTCTCTACAAGACCTGGCGTTAATAGCAATTCACTAAATTTTGAGATGCAACTTACAAGGAAAGTACACTAAAGTGTATGAGAGAACTCTATTTGTGCGCAAGCATATCCTGGAAGCGATAATGTTGTGCAGTGGCGACAGTGCTTCGTTCAAAACGGATGTGAAAAATCACATCAGTATATTTCTGAATATTATCAAATTAATTAATAAAATGAAATAATAAATTAAGGAAATAGTTATTAATTACTATACAGATTTTTTTTTTCAACTGGAAGGCAATTATTTAATTTTAATAATCTATTTTTATACACTAAGTTTTAGAAAATTGCGAATCCATTCAATTGCTGTCTGCTGCTACTTTCATTGCGTTCATGTGAAGTGGATTTTTAAAGTTTTACATCATAAACTATTGTGCCACCCACGTGTGGGGGTGGACTATATATGCGTAGTCCTATTATATACTTGGTCCCCGTACGTAGGGGCAAGGGAGGGTGGACCTCGTATTAGCGGTGCAAAAGAGTATTAGATAGTACGTTTTAAGCAAGACAAATACGTTTAAACAACTATTTGAAATTTAATTACTTATTTCAATACACCTCATAAAATTAAATCATTTAACAATACTTAATACAAATTCAGGGGCCCTCTGAAACAAACAAAACAATAACATAAACTCCAAATGCAATAACTCTATATTAAATAATGACAACACCAAGTATTTATGCCTATAATTTACAATACATATTCACATTGGCATATAGTCGGCATAAGTGTACCCCTTTTATACTTTTTTTACAGCGGTACTCTAAAACGTACCAAGGCAATCTGTTCCAGCCACCCCTTTGCGCATTAATCAGTTCCCATAGAACCTATGTGTTTACTCAACACTGGAACGTGTCGTGTACCCCTTTTATATTTTTGAGAGGGGTACCGTAACCTACATAAGTATTGCCATTAAACAACTACCTGTCTGATGCTACAATGCGCAATCGATCACTTAGGTTCTGCTTTTCCCTTCAACTTAAGCGCGGGTGTGGGCAGTTGCACTAATACAGTCTTATGACTCATTTCCTCACTGGGGCCTCTCGATTTGCTCACTAGGCAACATTTATGCCGACTCAGCTGAACATAAATTGTTCAGATGGTAATGATTATCTTATGCCATTTAGTATCAAAACCTTTAATGTCTGTTTCATTAAATCTATTCAACATAGGAAAGAACAAAACAATTGCACTTGTTCACAAATTAATTGTTCTTCATAAGCGCATGCAAGAGAGCGTCCCATCGAAAGAAAATCAATGGCTACTGTCACTCAATGCGTAGTCAACCCACATAACACAGGCACGCAAGAATGTCAATATGCATTCGGATAACATCCTATTGACACAGTTTTTCTTATAAGCAAAGAAATAAATTCCCCGGACTAAGATAAAATAAAGAACGGTCTCACCCAGCTCGATGGCAAGTTGCTTTCTCAACTCTGTAGTTCATGAGGACAAAAGAACATCTAGGCCAGTCGCTGCCATGGACACGGACTTCATTCAAACTGTTAGGCATCTTTTAAAGTGAAACTCACAATACATCGAAACATCAGCATTCGGAGTCAATTTTGTAACAAACTGTAAAATTAACTGCATTGCTATCTGTTCAAGTTCCACTTTCAAGCGATGCTTCTAAGGTAGCGAGCGACAAGCGCCATTTTCGAAGCCTCTATCGCTGATCGCTTGTTTTCGCTCCTCTCCAAAAACATAACATATGTCCTGTCCGGTCAGTTTTTTTTTTAAAACAAACTATATAAGGAACCTCTCTTAACAATACTGACAAACGATAGAAAAACCGCAAAAAATACAGCGAACGGGGCATACACACACACCTTTGCACAATTCAAAACGTAACGGGAGCACCTCCTCCCTCCATAACCACATAAACACTTACTTACAGTCACACTATAACAATTTGCTAGCAGATATTGTCTTGTTTTGGAATCGTTGGCAATGACTGTTTCATTATTATAAAGTTCTTCTATCTCTTGTAATGTGGTTTCTGTATCTCATTAGATCGGAACTTTATTTGAGACCAGCTTCTCGCTGAAATTTTTAGATAAATACCCACTTTTAATTTACACTCCAGGCTTCAAATTGAGCTTTTACGGTATGTTTAATAGTTCCTAGCCTACTTTCTCTTATTTGATATAGTTTGTAAATGAAACAATATAATAAATACAGTAAAACTCCTCAAATCCAGACTCCTAAAATCTGGAATGTTTGGAGTGACCCCCGAATTCTTCTTCCGGTTTTCAAAAAGTATTTCAAAAGGCTTCTCTTAGTGATTTTTGACTATTTATTTTTAACTCACAACATTTATGATACTGTATATGTATACATGTTGCATGTTTGAAAATTTTTAAAAGTAGTAAACGACTGTTATTATACCCCGTCTCGTTTCAGTTGAGAGTGACGTCACCGAAAAACATCGCTTATCAGACATAGCACACAACATTGTATCCTTCCGCAGTTAATTTTTTTTTTTTTAATTGTGTCAAATGACTTTTCTATCCGCCGATTTTTTATTATATCGACGAGAAAAATATGAAATATGACAGAAATTTTGAACTTTTTATACAGAAATTTATTCAAACTATTTCTTTATGCAGACGAACTGTAACCGCTTCACTCGTGATGTCACTCTCAACTAAACTTGAGACAGGGTATAGTTGAGGCACTGTTCAAGTTGAAAATGAATGCTATTTTTTAGAAGCCACACACTTCCCATTGGTTGTCCCCATTTTGCTTTCAAAATACATAAATAAGCTTAATATGTAAATTAAAAGATTTTAATAAAATAGTATTTTCAATATACATTTTAATTTAATTCACTAAAATAATTATTCATCTGCCTTTACTAAGTAATAGTACCTATCATAGTCTATAGATATAAATCGCACTTCACCATTTTCCATTGTTTAGAGAAGTAGGGATTTCAGATCATGCTATACACGGTATAGGTCACAATGGCCCAAGTGCGATCTAAATTCCCTAACTCATAACAGTTATTTTATTTATATAATTGATGCCAATGTTAAAGAGTGAGCAATGAAATAAATTCACGTTGGTTTATCAATTTATTTAAAAATTTTGCTGAATACACTAAATTCATCAGTATCATGTCATCAAATTCTGGCCGAATTCAATTCCGGCTCCACTGAAACTGAAAATGAAACTTATAGACAACAAGTAGATATTTAACTTTTCTTAAGTAGATAAATGTTCATGTTTGAAAGAGCAAAATACTGCTTATACTTTCAAAATACTCCCAAATTCCAATGCTCATCATCACCCAGAAATGTATTGCCTTCATTTTATCAATCCCTAAGAGAAAATACAGCCCCCCCTCCCCCTTTAGAATCCATGTTAATACAGTCGACTCGGCTTATAAGGAAATTGGCGGAAAAAAGGGGGGGGGGGGGGAAGAAAAGAAAAAACAAACAAACAATAGAGCTTTTTCAGTTCGCGTCATCGTGTCGTCATTGTGATGCCATCGACACGAGGAAAGTTTATGCCACCATATTGGATAACAAGCTTTCGCTTTCTTCGCTATTATAACAAGCTTTATATTATAATTTGCTACTCGCACAGCTCTAGAAATTATTATACAATGTCTTTTTGCTGCATCTTAGGGTGTTCTAATCGGCAAACTAGAGAGAGATTAAAGTCTTTTTTTTATTTTTACAGAATACCTGTAGTTCAGAAGCACCAAGATAAGCTAATCTTTGAAAGAACACAGAGGAGAAGAGCTTGGCTCGCTGCAATTAAAAGAGTTGTACCCCACGACTGCGACTGTATAAAATACTGGTGTGTCTGCTCCGATCATTTCTTAAAATGAGATTAATCTGGATACTACACACAGAAAACGCTTGTTTGTCGTAATAAATACTATTAAACATTAAATAAATGCTGTTTGTCGTAATTTTTCCAAAGGAGCCTGGTATATCAGAAATTGATAAAGTTCAGATTAACGTCTCCCAATTTTCTCATCTTATACATGAGTATATGTGGTAATTATGATATTCAATCGATTAAATAAAGCCCACTCATTTTCAACCGCCTATATTGATCATTGATGTTAAAACATTCTTAACAAAAACAAACTGTATAGGAATTTTTAATTTTTAAAAATTATCTTAATTAAGCTATATATTTATATAACGAAAGAAAATTCACCACAAACAGTAATAGTCTTCATAAGTGTGAGAGTTTATAAGAAACTAGGGTTCTACCCATCAAAAATGATGGAGAACTTTTCAATGTTTTTATGGCTTAATGATTTATATAAATTTTTATTACATTCTTATTTTATTTTTCCATTTTTTTGCTATATTTCAAATTTTTTTATTACATTTTTCAATTGAGAAATTTGAGTTCAATTCAGCAGATCTTGAATTTATTGTTGATACATTACTGCAAAAAGCCTTTAGCAAATTTTTAATATTTTGAATTTCTTTAATATGTGCACAAATCACAGTAAAAACTATTACATATTGAATTTTCATCGGGATCTGATCCACCCTGAAAAAATCAGATCATGTGGACAATTTTTTATTTTTCCCATACAAATTTGATTTGGGTACTCCCCCCCCCTTCCCCCTTGGCTACTCCCATATATTTGTGCTGATAAACCACATAAAAAAAAAAACCCAATAAAATCTCAGATCTTTGACATTGGTGGTTCTATGAACAGGAGAAGAATCAATAACTCTTATTGAAATTAATTTTATTTACCTTGCAAGAGAAAAAATATTTAAAGACTGTATATTTCTCCTATAGCAATTAACTAATTTCTTTATATTCCAAAAAATTACCGTAGTTTCTATTAGCTAATTACATGTTCTTTACAATTGTCGAGTTAAATTTCTTTAGCAATTGCTGTAGTTTGGCATGCGCACGCAGCTCACAGTTATCACCCTTCTTTGTTACACGTGCATTGCATTATAGCATTACAGCCATACACACAAACTAACTGACACGGGAAATTATATTACAGTAAAACTCCGTTAAGACGCTCCCATTTAATATGCGATCCCGCATAATACACTTTTTTTCCTAGTCCCGAGGGCCTGTGAGCCTTTTAACATTTAAAACTTCCCGCTTAAGACGCCCCTGTTAAACAGGCGATCCTGCATAATATACTGATTTCTTTCGGTGTCCTAAATAAAATTCCTTTTAATTCAAGATACTGTATTAACATCGTTACTCAACGGGAGAGCCATAATTGAGCGTCACAATTTTGTTGTGAACCTGTTGTCACAATATCAACTAACTGATTGACTTTGATATTGCGACTCAACAAATCGATCCATGAGTACCTTGTTCTAGTGGTGAATGCAGAGCTTTGTTCGGCTCAGCAAAAGTGAAAATTATTGTAATTCAGAAAATGGCAGAGGTGTCTTTTAGGCGTGTAACTCGTGTGGGAGTAAAATGAAAGGCTTTGTCTATTGACGACAAACTGAACATCATCAGACAGTACGACGAAAAACTTGGGAGTGCGGAATAAAACACAAATTGCCTAATAAACTGGGATTGCCCTACTCTTCCTTGAGGACCATATTAAAGAACAGGGATGAAATTGATAAAAATGCATTAGCAGGGAGTAGTAAACGTCAAAAGGTGAAGGTTGGTACTGTATTCGGTTAATTTTTATGTACCTGTTATTTGTCTGTACTATTGTTTTTTTATTTACATGTATATTCTTATGGAGTCCAATAAAACTATTATAATACGGTATTATGTATGTTGTAATAAAATAAGGCATAACACCCTAAACTTCTTTTGTAATTCTGCCTGGTAACCCGCTTAAAATATGTTAATCGTGTATGAGGCAAAATTCCGCCTAAGAAATTCTTTTAGCGTTTTAAGCAGGATCCCACATTTATCGCCATTCCACTTAATACGCAATTTTTTTATTTCCCCTTTAAAAGCGTCTTAATGGGATTTTACTGTAGTAGATATTGGTGGTTGCTTGTAAGAAACGGCCCATTTACATTATTGATTTGAGTTAAAGCTCCTGCCCACCTAGTCTGAGAGACCAAAAGACAAAAACTCATCCATTTACAGTTCTGACATTACTTTTTGTCAATTTTATGATTTATATAGAGGTACTAGCTGAGATGCCCCTCTTCACCGAGCTTTTCAAGGCAAAACGAATATGGGGTATCAGTATCTTTCTACTCTAGGCATATACCAACGTAGTTTAAGGTTTGCCCCTGGAACTTGTTACTTGCATAACCTGGGTGAATGGGAAATTGTCGATGTTCGAACTCCACTAAATGATCAGTCGCCTGTAACGGTATTCTTGGAATTGTCCAGCATTATCCTTGCTGAGTACTGTAGCTTGTATTGAACCTGATTATTCGGAATCGGCAGTTGTATTGTTTAATACCCAAAACGTTCAACCTAATGATATCAACCCTACAATTTACCGACAACTTCGGATGTTGCTGTGGTTTTACCTGGCACATCGTGATATTATTTTGCGTCAGCACACAATAGCGTTCGTCAGATTTTAGAAAATCACCATTGGTAAGATTCTCTGCACTATGTGCTTATTTTTCTGCATGGAACGCAAAGGTGGCATATTTCTGTGCAGCCGAAGAACAATGCTCATACCAAATGTGTTATGATAAGCCAGTTTTATGCTTACCATCTTCAAATTCGTTACGTAAATATTTAAGCTCAGCGAAGATGGGCTTATATAATAAAATCCATACCTTCCCGTCTTCGCCAAGCTTGTCAAGGCAAAATGAAGACAGAAAAACAAAGTTGTTTAAACAAAACGTGTATTTCGAAGGATTCTTTGCCGAGCTTTGTGGCAAAGTAGCATTGCAAACATGTAAATAAGTTTTTTTTATTACAAAGGTGTTGTGCCCGGCGCAACTGAGCAGAGGCAATAAGCAACATTAAACACCCATAGATAATACAAAAGGAAATATTTATTAACTCACATGTCCAGGATCTGTCTTTGCATAGCAATTCTGCATGTTGCAATTGAATAGGGGTATTACAGATTGAAGTTATATTTAGATCCAGACATAGCTTCAGCAATGAAAGTGCCATTCACCCGACCATTAATTGAAGTGCTGCAATTCCACTTGTTGCCGTACCCAGGGCAATTTTGCCTTCCAATCGAACAGTCGCCAGCACTTTTTCCAGCAAAAATGATTTACCGGTTTCGCCAGGACCATCCAAGAACAGTCTCTCCTTTCTGGCATCTCACTGAACACCGCATTTAATATGTGATTGTACACAATCAGCTGTTATTCATTTAAGAGCGATGTTTGACCCACCAACTCTTGTGATCTTGCCCGAAGGTATGGAGTCTCTAGTGATACTAGTGAATTTGAATTCTGTAATGTTTCAACTTCTTGATCAGTGAACTGATGCAGTTGAGGCATCCCTGGATAATCCTTGAGTCAGCCTTCATTGTTCGTCAGATATTGGTCCAAATCTCTTAATGTGAGATGTAGCACGCAAAGATTAGTTGCTTCTGAATTGAAATGATGCAGATGGTCTTCTGACAACGCGTCTGCACAAACATTCCACATTAGCTTAGGTTCCTGGGGACTTACAGTATGCCAGAATAACTGCAAATCAATGTCTGAGTTGTCAAACCAGGAAAGCAATAGCTTCACGCAACGCATGCAACAATGCCATTCTTTAGCAACCTTAGAGCTTCTGAAGCCTCTATAGAAAGTATCTTGCAATACACCAACAATTCTTCGAAGATCTTCAAATGATTTTGGACTACGAACAGCGCATAGCAATCGATGCTGTCGACTTCCATACTCCACTGGATTTGCATAGGCTTCTTCGACTTCTGAGATTGTCTGAAATTTTCGCTTCATCAGCACTATTACCCTATTTATTACGAATTGAGCTATTTACACAGTTTACTAATTGTTAAATACATGCATGAAACAATTATCGAGCTATTTTACGAATCTACCACACATGGAATTGAAGTAGATAATTGGTGTTATATTGTTAAAAAGAAAGGAGATTTTTAATTGTTTTCTTTTGATGCGTCATTTACTTTTGTTAGCATTAAAGCCCGTCGTACAACGGGTACCACAACAGTCGAATCTGTAAATTTGATTTTAATTTAACTAAGTAAATTTTTTTTTTCTTATGGCCTATTGTTGCAGAAACTTTGCCTTGCATGAGATATACATTGTTGGTCCGCCCATATTGTTGCTCAACCTGACCTTGAGTGACTCTTTCTCGCCCATTTTCTCAAAATCTTTCAAGGGGAAGGGTGCGATTAAAAATTGTTTTTAGACTAATGTGGTGTTGCTCTACAGAGCAATTGAAAAATTTTCTCTATCTTTAATAGTTTTCGAGCTAGCAAATGGATGACCTTTAAATTTGGGGGTCAAAGTCAAATTTGAGTGTGGCAATGAATTCCCCACCCCCTTATTACCTATAAACCACACTCATCAGATCTCACTTACCTGGCAGCTTTGAGATATCTGCCATCTTACCATACTTTTTGGACACCCTGTATATATAGATTCAACATCAAATGTTCTCCCATGCCCCCGTCCCTATTTAATTTTTTTTTCTCTTTTATTATGTGTGCTGAAATTTGTATTAATTTATTTATTAAATAGCGGAAGAATGGAGCTGCTTATTGTTTTCACAATGTCTGTCTATCTGTCAATCCATCCCCTTCATAATTTCCGCATTTTTTGAGGTACATGTAGAAGGTTGAAATTCGGAATGTAGCTTACTATGGGCATGTGCACCTTCACTATTTAGTTTGGTTTTGATTGGCCCACTGGGGCCGGAGTTTTGGGGGCGGAAATTATGAAGGGGACGGACGGACATTGCAGCTTTATTTTTATAATATTTGATATACAGAATTGTTTAAAGGTTCATTATAGTGTGTGTGTTACAGATGTTACTTCTAATTAAATAATTTTTTTTTTTTTTTACTGAAGTATCAAAGTTTTCCTCTCTTATCGATGTACAGCGTACATTTTTGTCCATTTACTATTGACTATGACTAAATCATGTGGATTGTACATGGAATTGTGAGCAAACTTACCACAAAAAACAGGAGTTGTATACCATGTAGTTGCCTGAAAGCAAATCATGCCTAATTGCCTGTTTGTTTTAATATACCGTGTCACAAATTGATGTATACACTCTTTGAAACATTATAGCTCAGCAACGAAATGAGATAGAAATATAAAGTTTGTTGTGTATGATCTAGATGGCACTGGAAAAGCATAGCAACATGTTCATTGTTGTTCATTTGTTTATAAACCCAAATGGCGATGAGACTTTCATTGGATGAACGTAAGTGGATACTGAAAGTGTTATTGGAAATTAGAGAATGTTGTTGAGGTTCAACGATATTGGAGGGTTGAATTTGGTACACCACCGCCAACAAGGGTAACAAAAACATAACTCCGAGACAAGTTTGAAGCTGAAGGAACGGTGAAAGATGTGTTGAAAGATCGGTGTGGAAGAAAGAGAAGTTCCACTGATAATGAAAGTGTTCATGCAGTTATGGAGGTTTTTGCAAGACCCCCAAAGAAGTCAGTGAGGCAATGCTGCCATGAAATCGGTTTCGTCAAATCCAGTGTTCATCGAATTTTGCGAGGTCAAAAATGGAAGCCTTACATTCCGTGATTTTCCGCCTCGATCTTCCGATTTAACCCCTCTCGACTAATATTTTTGGGGAACTTTAAAGAATACTGTACGCCACAACCCCACAAACACTGATGGAATTAAGAGAACAGATTAAACATTCCATTAGCTACAATCCAGTCGGTATGTCACTCTGTTCGACGTCGGTGTTGGGAGTGTACTGTGGCAGAAGGTGGACATTTTGAACATGTAGGAGCTTAAGGAAGATTAAGGAATAAAATACAACAAACCTTATATTTCTATCTCAATTCATTGCTGAGTTATAACGTTTCAAAGAGTGTATACATCAATTCAGGACACCCTATAGACACAACTGCTGAAACTGTATTTGCTAGGTATCAGCTAAGCAACAAGTTTCATTGGTGATTTCATACCACCTGACTAGTATTTGCATTAAATCATTACAAATAAACTGATATCTGAATGATTCCATAGTTTATATTGTTCACTTCAGATTGCTATTCACCGAAGATTACTCTGTGAAAATGATTTTGGTATAGAGCTGTGCTACCAGAAATAAAAGCCATCATAGGCGTAACAATATATGGGTTAATTTCTATGAACTCTCCTTGCAGTGAGGGAAAAAAAATCTCAAATCTTTGAAGCTTGATGAAAAAATATTAAAATATATTTTTTAAAAACTTTAATTCATAAAATTCGATTTAAGAAGACTGGAGCTTAAATAGAATATAACTGGCATCTCTCCCTGCTGATTTCGTAGTACTGCAAGATTACGCCATTCATCAGTTAATACATGTACACCATAAACCAATTATAATGAACTTGCTTACAGTGAAATTTCACTTATAACGAAAATTTTCTCTGGCCCAACCCTGCCAATGTAAAATTGCTCTGGTATAACAACGAAATTTTTTTTTATGAAAATTCGGTTATAACTAAAGAATTTTTAGACTTTTCTAGTGAAAAAGTCGAGATATTTTTTTATACATACAAAAAAATGATACCTGAAAACCTTATTCGAGTTATGCACGACTCTTCTAAGTGGAGCGCTCTCTTAAGCGGATTTTACATAAAAGCTAAGTGAACAGCACCATTGGTCTATAAATGCTACATAAACCCTGAACTCTATGCTTTGAATTCACTACAGCCCTGCACACATAGAAATCGCTACAATTTCGTTCAGCAAACCTCAATTTATCGAAAGAACAGTAAGATGCTTTTCACCCACTTTCTTTTGTACACCTTCTCATTCTGTTTTTACTGCAAGGATCAATTTTTTCCAACCTAATCGTAAATAAAATTTTTTAAAAAAAAATCCATGTTTAATAAGTTTTTTCAAACCATATATCATTTATAACAAAAAAATTCTTTGTCCTACATGAATTTCGTTATAAGCGATTTATGGTTTACTAGCAAAATTCACGTTTTCTTTGTACTTAAAGTGTTTTGGGAAACTTGCAGCATTTAAACTCAAACTGGAGAATACGCCTAGACCGTTTTATTTAATGTTTTTTATTTTTGCTAGGCCTCAGGAAAAGTGGCCAATGCTGATAGAAAATTAACAATTTATTCAAACTAATAAAGTAAAAGAAATTATATGATAAATAAATAAAGTGCTGATTAACTATCTTTAATAAATTGGTCCTTTAATATTTTTCCCATATTTAAATGTCGAGCGAAATTTTTTATTCTCATTTTTCATTTTTTCAGATGACAGCAATGTCCAAATACTGTCAAAAAACGTCAGTATACAATAATATTTGTATACAATTTTAAAATGATATGTTTGAATAATGAATTTCTTGATACAATAACAGGAAGAATGATCACTTGGCCATTCCAAGCAAAATTCTGATCGACTGATCATGACAATCAATGAACGCGACAACTATCTTCCAACTTCCAAAGCAGGACAAAATTGAAATGTTCACTAAAATGGTGAGATTATAATGTTTTCAAAAGGATAAACGATCACCCTAATAAGCCTAAAGATAAATGTCTAAGAGAGAGACTCCTAATTTTCAGTCAATATGATCGATTCATATGAGGCCAATTTTTTTCACTTTTTTTTTTTATAAAGGCTCCAGAGCAGTTTATTTATTTTCTGAAACTAGTTATGGTTGTAAAAATCTGCTTTACTTAATTTATAGATGCATAATGTCACTTTTATACAGATCACGTTTTATTGTGGGGCATTTTCATGGGCCTAACGTTATATCGACCACCCCCTCCGTGTATGTTATGAAGCACAAATATTTTGAAGTACAACTTGTAATGATTTATAATAAATAAACCAGATATGGAATGAAAATTCCTGCTTTCGGAAATCAAGCTAGAACACACTGTAAATAAATAAATTTAAAAAAAAACAAAAAAAGGCTCGAAACTCTGCACTTCTTCTAGACAAAATAACGAAGAATTCATCGCTAAGCATTCCGTTTAGAGAGAGGCGAAATTCGCTAAAAACGTCAGTGATGCTTCCTTTACACTCGTTCAAAATGTTGGAAAAACGCACACACTTAAGGCTTTTATGAATTTATTGAACTAAAGTATTAATAATACTAAGAAATAATGCATTATATTCAGATTTAGAAAAGGTTTAATTCTTTCCCCCCCTCCCCACTTTAAAAAAAATATTAACGAAGAGCACAAAGTGATGGCGGTATTTTGGATTTGATCGACTAACTCTTCAATTTACTTTAATGATAGACAACACTTGAATAACGTAAAATAATACATCAAATAAAGTACAATAAAAAAAATTTTAAAACTACTATATGCTAAGCATGTCCAACCTAAAACTTCGGCAATTCCACTCTTCAATTAAAGATATGTATTCGCGTCTATATCATTGCAGAGTTGCTCGTAATAAATATTCTTCAGTAAATTACTAGCTTTCGAAGAAGAACATTGCAAGGAAAATTTAAACCAGATTAAATATAATACACTGCTGCCCCTCTAATTTGCGGTTGGCTATGTCACGAAATCAGATAAGTCACGGTCAATGGCTGGACCAAGTTTTTTTT
>JAHWFO010040748.1:400764-425557 GCA_023313115.1 Rhysida immarginata
GAAGTTAAAACGCCCGATTCTTGAAAGCGGTTATGTCGCAGACCCAATATACAACTGCGACAAAACAGGGCTATGTTTCTGTATGTCCAAAATTCATCATAATTACGATTCGTATGTTGCTTTTTTCTTCTTCTATTTTTGTATTTTAAAAAAGATACATGTATGATAAATAGAATTAATGAGAAATTTTCACTGCTTAAATTAGTATGCCATTAAAACCTATTAAAGATGAAATTGTTATTGTCATTTAAACATAGTGATATTGAAGGTGGCGCCATCTCTCACGGAACAGAAAATTCGCTATGTCGCGACTCGCTATGTTGTGGGCGGTGAAATCTTTGCTCCCAACATTCGCGACTTAGAGGGGCAGCAGTGTAATACTTTCTCAAATTAAGGCAACCTTATTCCACAAGTCAGCATTTTAAATTTTTAAGGGAAAATGTAGCCACTTATATGGGAAGAGGGAAGGGGTGGTTCTATAATTGGTCACCATTTTCAATTTCATGGAAAATAATCAACTCGAAGAAAGCTAGCTTATAACAATTCTCATATTAATTTCCATAATTAACTTTTATAGCCCTCCAAAACAGGCTATATGCATTAGGGGAACTATAAAATTGTTTAACCTGGAATATTTTAATCATCATAATCGTTACCAATTATGCATTTGTTGAAAAATCCTCAACCAGAAGCCATTACCTGTCATCTTGGGATTTCAGGAAAAAATTGCAGACTTCTGCAATGCCGACTTGCGGAGTGACGACTGTATTTTGAATTTTGTGTTGGGATGGCATTGGGAAGATCTTCTGTACCCCCCTTACCACATTTGGTCATGATTAGACAAATATAACCCTTCAAATCCTATATTTTATAGATACATGACTAATGTAAATCCAAGTTCTGTCTGCGTATCCTCTTTACATACTCAGTCCCTGTAAAAGAGACTGCCAAAACCATTTTCTTCTGACCCTAGGGGGATGCTGGGACTCAATTTCATGTTCTTCTTTTATTTTTTTCAAATTTAATTTAACTACATTGCAATAGAATTTGGTTTGTGTGAATCTGTTTATCCTGGTTTGATTTGCCAATAGCTTTTGTTAGAATGCATGAAATGTTCACGAATGAATGTGGAGTATGTAGAGTCTATGGCAAAAAAACTGCGAACGAACAACTGCCTTAGAAAGCATTTCTGAAATGCGGACTCAAAGAGTTTTGTCACTATAAATGAAGAGCTGATCAAGGCCAAACACATATGAAAAGTTCGAAAAAATAAGAAAAGTTTATGAGAGTTTTGAGGGCCATAATTGCAAACCCTTTCTTCGTAGCCTTATAAATGCACCCCTATTGTGGAAACATTATTACTGAAGCTAAGCAAAGTCTACATAGATAACAGTTGTTATTTATGTAGCTGCTGTCTAAAATGACAACTTTTTGTTTATGCAACTGTTAAATGAAGTTCTGTGCAGTTGCTGCTCTTATAAATATTGAATTTCTGATTTAAAAAAACGCTTTTGTTTTTAAAATTTCCACAATTTATAGTTTGTTTTTTTAAGTGTAGATATTAAAGTTAAATTTTCCCCACTTTTTAAAACTGCCCTTAATGCTCATTTACAGGGTAAATCAAAGTCTCCATACAAATGGGGATAACTGTGACTAATGTCAGTCTTTCTTTTTGAGTAGGTGAACCAATTAAAAAGAACGCCATAATGAAGGAAGAACGAATTGATATCGTTCTGTTGCCTAGGAGTAGTGCTACCTGTCATGTAGCTGGACCAGTAGTTTCCTCGGCACTGGATCAGTCGATATGGTTCAATGGATTGGCCAATCAGGTCACCAGACCTCAGCCCATGGACATTTACCTTTGAAGCCACCTAAAATCGATTGTGTACCAGAAGAAAATCCGTACTTTGAACCATCTTAAAAAGAGAATCACATTAGCTTGCAAACAAATAATGGGAGAAACTTGTCACTTGTTTGATGGAATTGGTTGGAGCGGCTATCCCTTTGTTAGACACGGAAGGGAAACATGTGGAATATAACCTGTACCAGTAGCATAATATAGTCTCTAGCTGTGCAGAGACTTTTGACTCATCCTGTATAATTAACTCAATCCTTTAAAGTACAGGGTCCAATAGGGAAACCTGGCAAATTTGGAAAACAGAGAAAAAAGGTTGTGATTTGATAGAATGTCCTCAGACTAGTTTCGGCATTTAAGCTCACCTTCATCAGGGTACAAGGG
This sequence comes from Rhysida immarginata, assembly GCA_023313115.1. NCBI lineage: Eukaryota > Metazoa > Arthropoda > Chilopoda > Scolopendromorpha > Scolopendridae > Rhysida > Rhysida immarginata. The sequence goes on from JAHWFO010040748.1 coordinate 403,004, forward strand.
AAAGTGTGGGCTAGCACTCTTGCATAGCAATACTATGAACGATACCAAGTGTCATCCAAATGAGGACCATTCTCACAACCTGTAACTGAAATTCTGCATAGTACTTTAGACCAGAGTTTGAAGATTTGCTGAGCTGCTATTTCCCTATGAATTGCATCTTTTAAGTTCTTCTGCATTACATTGTTCGTTCATGAAAAATTTCCCTTTGAGATTCGCAAGAATGATTCTAATTTGAATAATGTCATTTTTAAAATGTACACTTTCTTCATCCAGTTCTTTTCTTATGATTCTAAATGGCACTTTATTTGCTACAAATTCAAATCACAATCTTGTATTAGGATTTCAAAAACAGTCTTGCTCTTTTTTTATACAAATTAGAATTACGCAATATAAAACATTTGTACAATATTTTGGGAACGTAACATCGGGAAATTACATGACCTTAATCATCTAATGATTCTGGTTATGTATAAAACTGTCAAAGTCCATAGAGTGACAAAAAAATACAGTTCAGATAAACTTACACAAAGTATTGCTTCTTCTAGTGCTTCTTCTGTAAAGCGTTCATTATGGCCGTGTTTGTAAATTGAGCGCTCAGTGAGCACTCAGAAGACGCTTGCTCCAAATGCGTTCGTAAGTTCCCAGCCTCCAAGATCTCGACGTTCGTAAAATCTTGCTCTTCGAAAGCGCTCCCGAGCTTAGTGAGCGTAGTTTATTTTGGCTCTGTTTACGAACACGGCCTATCTGAATATAAAAAAATCTTTCGCGAAAGTGTTCGTTATCCGATTTGTTCGTTAATTAAACACCCACTGTATTTACTTTTGGACTTCTAGAAAATTGGCAATTTCCATCAAAATAAATCAAGTTGACAACTATGATGTAACTGTGGAAGATGAATTCCTTCGATTATGTTAAAAAACAAACAAACTGTAGAACATGCTTAGCACATTTCAAAATGGGACTTAAAAGGAAACCTATTGGTAAGCACACTTGTAGCATTAATGAAACAGTCCATCAATCTTGGAAAGAAGAAGAATAAGTTCATAATTGATTGCATGTGTCAGTTTGAATTAAAAACGATCCTTTAAACTTACCTAACATTTAAATTCCTTAACAATCAAATCCAAATCACAATTCCTAAAGGTGCATCAAAACACGGTGGAAGACATAGCGGTACGTTAATTCTCATACCATCAAGCTGGTCGTCTCGTTCAAAGTGGGCATGTATCGTCGTAGTTCGGCTCCTGATCGACTGCCGGGGTAGCCTAAAACACAGCATATATCAACAAGTGAATCATGTAAGCATATAACATGAGCACATTACCAATTTACAAATCCAACTCAAATTTGAAGTTGTGAAAGCTAATATATTATACATGCATCTCCAGGAAATTTAATAATAAGAAAGGTACTTTAGAATCAATTACGAGTGTGTTATACAACTTATCACTTAAGTCGGAATTCGCTTAGCACAACAGTGCGATGTAAACTTTCAGCGAAATTGCTTCCGAAATTGAAGGAAAAAAAAAAGATTTCTAGCTATCATCGAAAATACTTACCATGTAAGTGATCGAAGAATACTGTCACTGCTTCTTTAACAACTTCATGAGTGAACTAAAAGAAAAATCAACTTCAAAAACTGACAGGCCCCCACAGGGAGCACCAGGAAGACTTTTTAATTCATCAATGCCCTTTTCAATTTTTAAAGAGCGCATGCGTGTTGAAGGAAACGTCACTCATCACGTGATTATATATTTATTTTTTTTAAATATATATGTTTTTCATATTATTTTATTATTTTCAAGACACTTTAGATATTTCTTTCTGAATGATTTTTAATCTTTTTAATCTGTAAATATAATTTCTCAAAATCTCATTAACCTGTTTCGTACCCTCGTTCGAGAAAACGCCACCAGTGAGTTACGCTTTCGATTTGTTGTTGATGAAAGCATAGCCTACATGATAAGAGAAAGTTCAGAAAATCTATTCGTGTTCCTAAGTGGTGCTAAATTTCTCGTACAGTCTTGGTTCTTGGGTGTTTCTCCGAGTCTATTCAACGGTTAGTAAATAGAATACAGCGATCATTGCACAAAGGTGTTTCCGATTTTAAATCAAAAGTTTTTAATTCCAGTTTTATCACAAGTGTTGTCAGTCCCCTCCTATTCTGTTTACAGTTACTATAAACTTTTAGATTGTGTCAGTTACTACCTTCATCCATTCCTGATTGTGTATATTGAAGAGCCCTTATGAGCTCTTGGTATATTGCATTATATTGTGGACAGCCGAAAACGTTTCCTGACCTAACAAACGATGACCAGCATTTTAATTTAAATGGTAATTGTATTTAAAAGAGAATGAGTTTTTAATATATTCTCCCGGTAAATAAACATACCAATTCCATGAGATGATAAGGAACAGCATCAGTGAAGTAGGAAAGAGGTAGTCATTCTGCATGTCCATCTCAGTATTCGATATACAGGGTGAACTAAAACAATAGGAACAAACTTCAGGGGGCGATTCCTCACAAAAAAAAAAGTTCATATCAATACAGATGCTGTTTTTTTCTGTTGCAAAGTTACTTTGCAGTGGAGGTACAATGGCCCGGTACTCATATCAGCAATAAGCCGAAATGGTCTTCATGTATGGAGAAGCACATGGGAATGGTCGAAAGGCCACACAGATGTAGCAAGAAAAGTACCCTGACGAATAGCACCACTCGAATCCTTGTTACATTAAACCTGTCTATTGTGATCACCCACAGGACCAAGCAAAAAGTGGTTAAGCTGTAGTCTTAACCCCCTGAATTGTAGTCTGGCTGGTGAGCGCCCTAAGTCTGGAAAACGCTGCTCCGTAATCAGCACCCTCTACATCCCAAGCACGTGCACGTGTGCTTGCATCGTGTTCTGACGTTCATTCGGGAGCTGTAGCGTGTGCTTGTAAGAGAGTGTCACAGTTTAAGCAGAGAGCAAACATCAAGTTCGTGTTCAAGCTTGGAAAAAGTGCTACGGAGACACTGCAAGCACTGGAACAGGCGTACAGGGATATTGCCCTTAAGAAATCGACTGTGTTTGGTTGGTTCATCTGGTTTTCAGGCGGGCCAGAACAGTCTCGAAGATGAGCTGCAGTCGGAAAGACCAACAACCTCCAGGCAACTTGAAAACTTTGCAAAAGTGCTGGATTTCGGGTCCGCTCAGACGGATCTGCGCCTAGTTCGTTTCGCATCAATTGAATGCAAATCAGATGGAATGTCGGATGTTAATTGCTGGTGATCTGTTTGAATGAGCATCTGGGGATCCACAGATTGAAAATGGGACTACAGGGTCAATGCATTTTATGTCAAAAGAAGAGATCGAAGTAAGTGCGACTCAAGTCCATTTAGTTTCAAGTCCATTCCAAAGGAGTTTGCACGGGCTTTCCAGGAGTGGCAGTCTCATTGGAATCAGTGTGTGCGTGCCCAAGGAAAGTGCTTTGAAGGGGATTAAGGATGCGATGTACATACTGCATCCAGTCACCAGCCAGACTACAATTCCGGGAACTTTTTGATAGTCTCTTGTATAAAGGTTCAGTGTAAAAAATTACAAATCAACAACATTATTAAAAACATATATGTTTATTTCTTTTTAAAATAATCTAAGTTACTTTCTTTGCACTTTCTTGTCTTCCTAGTAAAAATTGAATATTCAAAATGTTCCATTCCATAAAGTCCGACTGGTCACGTGGTACGTTTGAACCGCTCCCAAGCGACCAAGTCCGTCTGTTTGTGTTCTAGACAGTTTTGATGATGATCGTTCGAAACTCAGCAACTACGATTACGATTAAAAACATTGATTATCCAGATAGCTAAAGAGTTGAATTTCTTTTCTTTCTTCTGCCATTTTGATTCCACATAACCAGGTAGAGCCTGACCTTGAAATGCGGTCTCAATTGTGCATGACCAGTCATTAATTTTTAAACGGGATTTTCACACCACACCTGAATGGTTGCTACCAGTTGGACTTTATGGAAACACCCCTAGTGATTTTAGAGCAACATTTGCTTCCCCAAACACAGGCATGATATAGTAAACAATATCGGTAGACTAAAAGAACCAGTGGTTGCTTTTTTGTATCTCTAGGCCGACTGGTTGATTACAGAGAATGGCATAGCAATATAATTGGCAGTTAGGTTAGGATCTGATTGGTTGCGTAAGTGGTCGTTATAGATAGATTTTTTACTATAGGATCAGATACATAGTGGATCGAAAATGACGGATGCTGTTCACGTTAGACAGGTGGTCGTTATGCTAACATATTTCCCATGTAACTTTCTGCGGGACCAAGCAAAAGTGGTCATTAAGCTCAGGTGATCGTTAGCACAGTTTTTACTGTATTTACAACCATCATTCAGCATTTGTATGAGAAGAGGTCCTTTTAGAAAAGAGGTGAACATAGAGGGCCTTACATCTTTTATAACGTTGACACAATTATTGCCACAGTAACATCATTATATTCTATACTAATTCCTCTATTATAGACGTGCCGTTTGTTTTTGGGCATATGTTCATATGAGGTTTATGGTCAAGAATCACCTTGATAGATAGAATCACTTCCTGAATCACTTCCTGAATTTGTTCCTATTTTTCTAGCTCACCTTACATAACCTGACAGATGCAAGAAAAGAATGCGGTCTTACACCCCATCTCATAAAAGAGCTAGCTTGATAACCAAGAGAGCTGGAGTGTAGTCTGTCCATTTCTTTAAAGCTGGGTAAAGACCATGCAATGAGTGCCAACGAAGGCCTTTCATTAGCACTTATTGCTTCAATATAGCACAGCAATAACATTAAAAGAATTGGACCATTCAATCGAATATGGTGTGGAAGAAATGCTCAGTTGGTCCGAGCGAGCGTGCAGTGTAGCTGTGTGATTGCTGTATTCAATAACTATTCAAAGGCTTTTGCAGACATTTTACAAACCATACTCTTTTTCTACTTGTAAATCTGCTATCCTTTTACTTCCACTCTAAAATTTTCTGGTTTTAAAAGAATATCATTATCCATCATCTTCGATTTTGTTTCGTTTTTCTTGCCATTTTTCTTTTGAGACATAAGAATACGAACTTAGTTATAATTTCTTTGTTGTTATTCATCACACACTGAAAAAAAATTACAGTAAGCCCCCTGTTTTACGTCCGCCTCGATTTATGTCCATTTAGATTTACATCCGCTGGCGGACATCTGAAAAACCCCTTTTTTATGTCTGTGGATAGTTTTACGTCTGCACCTGCTGTTCGCCTGCGCGCAAAAATTCAAGGGCACAGATGCGCAATATCGCGTTTTCCTGTAAAATGGTAAAAACAATAAAAAATAAATAAATAAAACAAAACAAAAAAAAACAGAAAAAGTGTTCGGGATGTTTTTTTGGTTGTTTGCTTTTGTTGTTAAAATTACTGTACAGTATTTTTTCAGTGTTTCTGTGTTGTTGTGTTTCATTTTTTTTCAAGTGTTGTAGGCCTAGTTTTTGTTTTCATTTAATTCAAAATGCTTTCTTATTTATTTCAAGCAGTTTAAAAAAATTGTTGAACCTAAGCCTTTTCTCAGTTAACCCCTTCACTCACGAATTTTTTAAAGCAGCAAAAATTTTTTTATTTGCACAGGTTATAACTTAGATTTTATTGTGCTGTACTAAATTAATAACATATATACTATTGGTGAGTGCATGTTTTCTGCCTTTTTTTACTGTAGGAATAATTTGGGGAGGGGGGGGACACTTTTTTTCTGTCTGGAACGGATTACATTTTTTATAATGGGACCCTATAGGAATTCTGGTTTGGTTTTACGTTCACCTCGATTTACGTCTACCATTCCGGAACGGATTACGGACGTAAAACGGGGGCCTACTGTATACATATGAGTTGTTACTCAAACACTTTAGTTGGTTAACCCATTTACGTATGGCTGTGCAAACAGAAAATGAAGTTTAGCTCAATATTTGTATGGGACAACATTTCTACTGCATCTTGCAGTGTCCTGCTAAGAACACTTTCGCCGGCATTCGTCAACATCTCCGACTGGACATTTTCAACATCATCTGTAAATAAAAATGGAGTTTTTCCTTTTATGGCCTTCCAAATTTCTGAATCCAGTCTTAACTATTCAATGTGTCGAAACTCCTGAGCAGTCATGGATGACAGAATAGACAAAATAGACAATTGTCTTGGGCCTGTAATATCCAGGTGAATTTATATAAGATGCTTTGACGTATGCTGTCATTTATACGACAGCATTGGACACTTTTACCCTTTATTTGATCTGATGGATGTGTGTGAAAGGGGGTTACCTAAAGAACGCCTGCTATTGGAGTGTACAGCGCCCAATGTGAAGCATGATGATGGTGGCTGTAAATTTAAGAGAAATGAGAGGAGAGATATTTCTCATTTGCTAAAAATCTCGCTGCAAAAATTGCTCTGCACGTTTTGACCCTTAGAAACTAAACTTCTTAGGATAGGTGGCCCTTCCAATCATTTAATAAATTAAATTCAGAGTTACTGAAATGATTGCTTATCTAATTAATCATAGTAATGTCATATTTATTTTTTCGGAATATATTACATACACCCTTATAATATGTACCTAATTTTTTATTGATTTCCCATGTATAATAGGCATTTGTGTATTATACTTACCCATTACATTGTAAACAAAGCAAATGAAATCATGTTACAAAATAAACATTTATTAATTACATTACTCATTACATTTCAAATCCTTCAAAATCAGAATCATCAGTATCTGAAGAAAATAGTTACAAAACATCAGCTGGCAGTTCTTTTTTAGGCCTCATTTTGGAGAATTCAATTTTGGAATAATATTTTGCGATGAGAAATTGAGAAAAAAAAAAGTGAATTAATGCACCGTATCTTCTATAGACCACTTAATGTAGTGAACTGCATTATCCTTCTTGATGAAACATTATCGAACAATTTGGAAAGACGAACGCAGTGACGGTTGAAAAGCTTTAATGAGCGCTGATTTTTTTTTTTTTTTAACAAGGTGAATGATGCTGCCATCCTGTTTTCGAGAATTTACTTTTGCAATTCGCAGTCACCAGCAATTGGCCAATGACTCAGGCTTCACGTTACCCCCTTTGATGACCTATTGGAACATCAGAACACACTCACAGCATGACAGATAATTGTGCAGCTAACTGTATAAGCATGAACCACTCTATATCCATCGCAGTTTTATTTTAAGCTGTTCGATACTTAGTTGCAACGAATTATCGAAGTTATTGAAATAATTATGCCCAAAATGCTGAAGTAATGCCAAGAAGTTGATTATCAACTGGATATTATACATGGCATTCAAGAAAAGGATACAGTTGATGGAACCGTAAATCGACTTGAAAATGTATATGATCATGATGATGAAGCAACACGTAAGCAGGCCCTAAATAGTTCTGGAGGTTTGACTCTGTATGTAGCTGTTTATAAAGGCAAGAAAAATGACTGTGATGAAAATCAGTGAGCCTACATGATAGAAGATCATTTAAAAAGAGGCATCACAGAAAGAGGTGATAACTCAATAAATCAGCAGTGGATATAGGGTGATTCATGTTTATACAGTTAGCTGACCCTATCTTGCCAAGCTGTAAGGTATCGTCTGATATTCCAATATGGCTCCCAAAAGGGGTAGAGTGAAGCTTGAGTCATTGGCCACTAGAGGACTGACGATTGCGAATAGTATTTTGCAACAGGAAATTGAGAAAGTATTGCATAACGTATTATTGTACAAACTGTATAACGTGCGGTACGAGTATATTACATAAATGCTAACAAATAACTTTGTTTGAAGTCAAGGGGGGGCCCCCCCCCCAGCCAAATCATCACAAAGTCAGTTTATTATACGCAATTTTTTATGATATGCAGTCATGATTTAACTTTAATTTTACACAATATGCATAAGGGTATTCTGAAAATTACAGTGAAAATGATTTGGTTTTGATTTAGAGATGCTATAGTGAACATCATTAACAAATATAAGAAAGCAGTACTGTAGTATGATTGATAAGTGCTTGATCTCTGATTAATAAAATGTTCTTTTTTTTTTTTTTTAATTTAGTTACAGTAATAGGAAAATACAATGGCTTTACCTCTTGCAACTAGTATTTATAAAGGAATTTCAGGCATTTTTCAGAAAAAAACTATTTATGTAAGAAAGATTATTTATTATCTGTATATTCAACATGTCTTCCATACATGTTTTTTATATCTAACTGTTGTTTTTTAGGGTACATGGTTGCGGTATGCAGTAGCGTATAGAAACCAAAGATTAGCTACAACAGATACTAATATAGCGGAAGTAAGTGAAAAAACGGATATATACGTCAACCATTGCAAATGAAATTAATTCACTAACAAAATGTAATTACATGTAAAAAATTTTGAAATTATTGATTAGTTTTATTATTGCTTCAAGGATGAGGATTTTAATAGCGGTAACTATTTATTTACAATAGACACAGAAAAGATATACGAGGGTTGGGGCATAAGTCATGGCAACTATATCTTTTTTTTTTGTGAGAACTTAAGTGTTGGGTGGAAAATGTGAAATATACAGATAAATGGACAAGGAATGGACGAAATGTACAGACATTTAACAAATGTCAACATTTTGCTCCTCATGTTTATTAAAGTATTCATGTTCCAGAATAAGTAACAGAAATCAAAACAGAGAACTACTATTGTGATATACGAGCAGGGCCGGACTAGTACTTTTAGGGGCCCTAAGCGCTGCACATCTTCCTCAGTATAATCCTGTTTTTCTGAGGATTCGGGGCCCCCTATTCACATGCTTACTCTAATGGGTCCCTAAGCACTTGCTTAATCTGCTTATGTATAAGTCCAGCGTTGTTCAACTCTGGTTACATCACTTCTGCACGATAGTTGACTAAGTACTGATTAACATTGCTCTCTGTGCAACAACAGGAAATCACAGAGCCATCTGGTTTTGTGGAAACATATTATGAATGCATAGCTTTTATGAGACATGACATTTTGTGATACCATTCCTTAGCTCTGAGAAAAAAAACCAGTTGCCATATAACTTATGCTCAACCTTCATTTATTTCAAATTTCATGTCCTATAGTGTAGTCACCATCACCATGTACAAAACAATTGCCATTGATGTGGAAGTCATAAGATCTGTTAGTAGTTCGAATAGAGAGATTTAATGCATGAAGAACCTCTGGAAAAGTTCTGAAGCGAATGCCATTTATAGAATATGCGTTAAGCTTAAAGACCAAAAGTGCCTGGTAAACAAAAAAGTTGAATCACTGTAATAGTACTATTTGGGCTTCTGTTCAAATTTATCAGTTCATTTTGGTGATGCTTCATAATTTGTTGTTTCCAGGAAGTTGAGCAAGTTATAAATTGCTGATAATGTGTAAAATTTTTAAATTGTTTTCATTGGTTATATGCCCAGATAAAATGTGATGAATGAAACCCACCTTTTCCAGAAAATGCCCTTTAATTCTAGTCATAATTTTTTTTTTCTGGCTCTAGCTGATGTATCTAAGTTAACAGGAATTACACGCAGGTTTTAGTTCTCAATTTTGCAGAAAATCGACTTTGAGGTTGCCTAGCAAATTTTTTATATTGCAATCAATTTTATAGGCCTTAAATTTGAGCTAATTTTCAGCTAATTAAATATCTGTTTGGTAACTTTTCATTAAGGACTAATGATCAACCACTCCATCCAGTGAAAGAAAAACTGGGTGTGTGTAATTAAATTTCCAGTTTCAATTGTTGCTAAGTAAAATTAACAATGTTTAACAATTGAAATTGGAAATTTAACTGGGCATGCAGAGTTTTTCTTTCATTGGACTGAGTATAGTATATTATGGTTTTATTTATCCTTTTTTTTTGTTGGGTTAATCTGACGATTATGTTAAATGCCCTCATTGTAAAGTTACAAAAAAGACTTGATCAGAATTATGTATTTTTTACCATATAAGTCCTTAACTAATAATTATTTAAAAATTTTAAATATCTTAAAGTCTAATCATATTTTTAAATTCTTGTTAGCTGTACAAATGTACAGAGAAATAAAAGAAAAAAAATACTTATTATAACAAGAATAGCTTTTATCACCCGTATAACACCAGATTAAAAAATAATTTACTTACTGGAAAATGTAAAAATATTGGTTGTAAAAACAAAAATTGACAACATGATGATCAAAAGATCAAAACATGAAATGAAATTCCTGGTTTTATCAAAAATAAAATATTATAATTTTCAAAATATCTATATGCAGTTGGTTATTATAAAGAGTGTCCCAAACTGAGCTGACATTTTAATTTTTTAATAAAACTCATTTTTCATTGGAAAAATTATTTATATACAGGGTGATTTACATCGAATGTAAAATACTTAAAGGGGGTATTATAGAGGTTAACATAAACACAAACGTCCTATGAACATGGGTTCAAATATGAACGATAACTGAGATATGAACAGAAATAAAAATGCCGCCACCAAGATCAACAAGTTATAATAACTCAGATTCTGTAAAGCCTAGATTAATGAAATTTGGAGGAATAACAGAGTACATAAGACTGTGTATACCTTTAAAATTTGATCTAATTCTAACAAGAAGTTTCCAAGTTACTCATTCAACATCATAATACGTACGTGTTCACTTGTGAGTACTAACTAGCACTTGTCACAATTTTGACTGTGTAACTCGGAAACTTCTCGTTGGAATTCAATCAAATTTTAACTGTATACACAGTCTTATGTACCTTGTTATTCCCCCAAATTGCATTAATCTAGGCTTTACAGAACCTGAGTTATTAACTTGTTGATCTTGGTGGCGGCATTTTTATTTCTGTTCATATCTCAGTTATCGTTCATATTTGAACCCATGTTCATAGGACGTTTTGTGTTTATCTTAACCTCTATAATATCCCCTTTAAGTATTTTACATTCGATGTAAATCACCCTGTATACAAAGCATCTGGCAAAAGACCTCCCCGACCTTGGTACCACAAATTTACTCTTTTGGGGAACTTTTCCATAACATGTTGACATAAAATGTTGCTAGGAAATTTCGGCAATGTTGTGTCGAATTTCCTCTTTTGAGGTCCTCAATTGTTTGTGATTTTTAGACGTACACTTTATCCTTAAGATAATTCCAGAGAAAGAAGTCTAATGGTGATGTGTAAGATGATCTCGACAGCCAATTCACATCAAGTCGCTGTGAATGGTTTACGTAAAATTTTCACAATTTTGCAGTGAATTTTTACAATTTTTATGCGTTGTTCAATTGTGTAGTTTTACATAATTTAACCTCAATGATTAATAATGACAGCACATAAAAATCTCTGCTCTGGCTGTACCACGAAAAATTTTGTGGCAATTCAAAATGTCAGTTCATTTTGGGACACCCTTTATAATGAGTGATTCTTTTTACTTTTAATTTTCTTTTGCAAATAGTTGTTTTATTCTCTTTATTTTTAATAATAATAATAATAATAATAATTACACGAATAATAAATGATAACGTAAAAATTGCATTTCTGTATACAGTATTAGTCACGAGTGGTTATGGATGGTCTTGGGTAATATAGTATAGGGTTATTACAAATGATTGACCCGATTTCATAAATTCACTGTAGATTTATTTTTTGACATTACTCACAAAACTTTGCAGACAAAAAGTTTTTTTTTTGTTGTTGCAGGTTTGCTTCTGATTTATGCCACGAGAGCACAGCAATGAGCTGTTTTGTTGTGCTTGAGTTTCATTCATATCAGTCTCTAACCCCTCTTGATTTTTTGTATAGGGTTATGTGAAAGATGAACAAGTGTTTACGCCTCCTCTACCAACAAACCTACCAGAACTTAAAGGCTCGCATCAACAGTGCTTTTCAAAGGATTGATAGGGACATTCTTCACAAGGTGTGGGATGAACTTAATTATAGACTTGGTGTTTGGAATCACTAGAGGAGCACATATAGAGCATTTGTAATATGCCCAAAAAAATAAACTTTTTGAGTTTTTCCATATGTCTGCAAAGTTTGGTGACAATATGTCAAAAAAATAAAGCTACAGTGACTTTATGAAATCAGGTCAATCATTTGTAAAAACCCTGTATGCATAGGAAAACACAATGTGACAAAAAACCTAACTATAGTGCTCTCTCTATATAATGGGATTCTACATAATGCCAAATTTATAACGTCAAGTCCATATAACAAAGTTTTTTTTTACGGAAAATTAAAACTTCATTATATGGACTTGCCATTAAAAATTTGGCGTTTTGTAGAGTGCCGTTATATAGAGGGAGCGCTGCATTAAATGTATACTCAGTGAATTCAGGTGAACATTGGGCATGTAATAGATGGTGTTTGTGCATCAAATGCATCTTGAAAGCAGTTTAAACTTGGAAGCATTATTCAAATTCAGAATCGAATTTCTCTGGAATTCAAAAGATGAGGCTCCACTGTACTTAGTATTTACATTCGAAGTTTTAGATAACACATACTAAAATATAGTATTCATTAAGCAGTTTGGGTTTCAATAATCTTTTTATATTATGAATCCAAATTTCTCAAAAATTCCCATCCTTATATAAATATTTTTATACATTTTTAAACTAATAGGTCAAATCAACTGATGATAATGATGCATTGTACAAAGAAATTGAAGTAGAAGTAAGAGGACATGATCCGGCCGTGTTGAAAAGTTATGAATGGTTTGCTGTTAAAGCTGCCCATGAGCTAGATATTAAAGTTACCAACACGTGAGTCCTATTATACTAGAGGTATTTGCGAAAGAAAGAGATGAACTTCAACTCGGTTACGTGGGCCAAGAATGATTAAAACATGCATAAAGGAACACTACCTGTATTAAAAACATGCATAAAGTTCCAGCTTTGTCAAGGCTGCTAAAATGGAGGATTACAAAACATTACATAAAGCAAATGACCGAAAACTACTAAATTTTCTTGAATCACATGAAATCACAAAAAAATCCAACAAATGAACTGGGTAGAGGCCTAACTGATCTAACAAATTGGAAAAAAACACATTCTTCTTTTAAATAACTTGTTGTCATCTGGCCCCGGTTTGTACATGATACTATATATGCAGTATTAACGAGAAATATGTTTCCCACTTCAGAGAGCTCTGGATGCATTCTACTGTTCCAAATGAGACAAAATTTGTACTAAAGATGAATCAAATGATGCGCTTGTCCTTTATTAAAATTTAAAAAAGAAAATATTACAAAATTCTCTCGATAGGTGGCATGAATGGTATTTATTTGCATACATTGGCATTATTTGTTGGATAAGAAGCAAGTGAATTGTGCATGAGCTTTAGTTACTTATCTACATATCATCCCTATGTTGCCAACAAAACTCTGTTGCAGCTGTAAAACTTTCCGCTGCATGAAGCAGATACGTATGAAGAGGTCCAATGTCTCTGTGTACTCTAGTAACTTTGCGTTCTTCCAGTAGAGGACGAAAGTGAATCCAGTTTGCTTGTGTCGAAGATGCGGCTATTGCGATTGTTGAAGCCAGCAATCAATCACCACATAGTAGTGCGTGTGTGCCAGTTGTTCACGTGTTGTGTATATGCTGTGTTCAACTGTATAAACCATCATGCGGCAGATTTTGCATTTTTATCCCTAGGAAGGGGATTCAGAGATTTTTAAAATCTTTGCACTTGTTCCTTGCTCGAATGGTAGTTGGCATCAGTCACTTGGACTGATGAAGCCCACTTTACCCTCAATCGCAAAGTTAACACCCACAATTGTCAAGTTTGAGCAGCGGAAAACCTCGCACTATCCCGGAACATCCCTTGCATCCTGAAAAAGTGACAGTATGGTATGGTTTTACGGCCACTTTTATCATTGGATTGTATTTTTTGAAGAGATGACAGCAAATGACATTCAAACCTGTTCTGTCACAGGACAACGGTATGCTGAGGGATTTTGTAATCCACAACTTCATCAGCATGGATGCCTTCATGATATCATTTTCATGCAAGATGGCACACATCCCCACATTGCTCATCCTGTACAGCAATTGCTAAGACAGCATTTCACGGATGCACAGGTGATCATCCATCATTTTCCTACAGCATAGCTCCTCACTTGCCCCAGGTGCCTTTTGATTATGGGGATACCTGAAAGACTGCATTCTGCACCATGTTCTGTATATTCCAGCAAACTCACTACATTCAGCTATGGAAAATATAGTTCTGCGATTAAAGCACATTGTTCAAAATGAAGGGGGATATATATGAGTTTTAGTGCTACATATTAAACATTTATATGTTATAATGTGCCCGAAAAAAAAAAAAATTGAAAAGTGACACAATTTTACATCTAAGAATGTTATTGAACTTAGAAAACGAAAATAATTTGCAATGATGATCGTCAACAATTAAAGAGTATGGATTTAATAACAGTAAAAAGGCTCGAGCAAAATAAACAGTGGATAAAGAGAGACATTATTGAAAATATTACAGAAAACGAAATAAAAATTTGGAAGCAGTTTTTGCTTTTCACCTAGCCAGGAACAAGTTGGATGTTTTGAACTCCGTAATGGCAGCTGAACTTGCTGTTCGATTGGAGTTGGGAGCTTTGTCGAAGTCTCCACCGCCTTATGATGTTTATGAATATTAATTAGTTTGATTTTGAGCGGCGGAAAATATTAACTTTGATTTTGGAATCCACAGGATTGTGCCGGTTCAAATTTCTTTGTTCGGCTGTGAAGCTTACTTGAAAGTAATGCTCCGGAAGTAAAATGGATTTTGATGAGAAATTAAAACTCGCAGCGTTAAGAAGATATTGGAAGAACCAGATGAGTCTTGCAGGTTTTTTGAATTTTTTCGTCTAGTTGTTTCCCCTTGGATTGGATTCTTGTCAGAATTTCTATTTTGTTTACTCAGTAGTTCCCTGGACCCAGATGATAACGTTTACTAAAAAGAAGAAACTTACCTGGACTACCTTTATCTGAGACGCCCAGGATTGCCCCCCCACGTCTAGAAATTTGTTACCTGGCTGGTTTCACGAGATATGCACATGACGTTTACTGGTTGCGTGTGAAGTGATGGGTAACCCCGATACTAGCGTCATATTAACAACCCCCTTCTCCTTTACCTAGTACCCCCCCCCCCCGCTCCCCATTAACGACGTTCAGAGATTAATGCGATTAAGGAAAAAATACTAAAGGAAATTAAATTAGGAACTAACTGTAAATTAGTGAAGACTTCCCTGAATTAAAAATTAGTCCTTACCTCTGAAGTTCAGCTATAATTTTCAATCTTAAACCTCTTAGTTGATTCGATATTATTTGATGTGGAACTTTCAATTTGGATTGTTAATGCAATAAAATGAATTATCTTGATTAGTTAAAAATTGACTTTCGTGCACCCTAAAGGTGAATTTTAAACTTAGATTAATTTTTCCTCTTGTTCCAAAGCGGTTTTGTACATCGTGCATTAACCTTTTATTTTCCTAGGTGATTATTCTTATTACCGTAATTTTTTTGAAATCGAAACGATATTTTAAAAGCTAAACCCAAAAAGATCCGCCTAATTTGAAAACTTTTATTGTTCAGTCGATGGAATTTTACAGAAAATGTAATCTGCGGATTAAGAAATTTAATGTACGGAGGATTTCTTTACTGAATAAAAGATAATTTAGGATTGAGTGACCATTGAATTTTTTGAAAAGCGAGGTATCTATAGTGCGCAGCACAGAAGAAAAAGAAAACTGGCGCATGCGTAAGTGCTTATCGATTGTAGAGGTCTGCTTCATTTAGAGTTTCTGAATTATGGCCGCCTCCTCCTCGCCCATAAGTCTGTTTGCTCAAGAGCAAATATAAAAAGGCAAACTAGAACCTGAATTTATAATGCTTTTAACTACTTACAAAATATAGTAATGATACAGTAATAAAAGAGAACAGCAGTGCAATTGGAATATCGTATTCAACCTATCGATTAATCAAGTACCAAATATGCTTTGGTTTCGTCTTTAGGCTGAAGATTTCGCCAAGGGATTGCCAGGAATAAGTAATGCTCCGTTTTCTACCCTTTTTTGATTGGTTGAATGAGTTTTTTTCATTTACGCATGCGCCAGTTTCCTTTTTCTTTCGTGCCGGGCACTATAGAATGTTTAAGAACCAGATGAATAATGTTTGGAGCTATAACAGTAGTGTGCCCGTTCTAAGTAGATGATCAAAATGAAGGTTTTATGACGTCCGATCAGCTTCAAATCCACTATTTGTTTATTTGTTACTTTGCAAGCAACGGGCTATGACAGCCCAATAACAGCTTACAATAATAAAAATAATAGAATGATATATATAAAAAGTAAATACAGTATAAAAATAATACAGTATATAAAATAAATACTGCATTATTAAATATAGACAAGGAAAGTAATTATAAGATAAATATAATAGTTCAAAGTCGTTTTTAACATAGTGATTATAATTTAAAAAAATTTAAATCAATAAAAATTGTATATTATCAGTAATAAAAAAATAAACATAGAAATATTAATCAGCAAATCTAGGTAAAGAATCATAAGATAAGAGTTTTATTTTTAATAATAGTTTGTTTATATTGATTATAACTCATAAAATTTAGATCAATTTTATCAGACATGACGTTACAAAATTTAAACATCCTGTAGAAAGGGTATCAAAGTTTGCAGTGAGTCAAAAGCGACAGTTAGAATGTGTAAGCATAGTCAACATTTGTGTACTCCAGATGGATTTTTATACAAAAATTTGTTTTTATTATTTAATAAATCTTAAGTGCATCATTTGATTCATCTCTTGTACAAATTTTTTCTCATTTGGAGCAGTAGAATGCACTCCAGAGTTCTCTGAACAGGGGAAACTTTTTCGCTAATCCTGTATTTTTATCCCCATGCAACGAAACTTTACTCTGGGTTATTATTAATCCAATTTCTACAAGGTTAAATGAGTTTATGTTGGGATCTAATATTGATAATTTCACTTTATTATCCAATCTCCGTAACCATAGAATTGTATGAAAGTCTCAACTTCAAATATTGTATTTTAATTTCTTTTTTTTAATCATTATTCCTATATTATTGACAGTTTTATTGTACCCACAAACTTTGCATTTACTCAGTTAAGTTTTTGTTGATTTTCTTTTTTATTTTATTTTTGTATTTTCTTTTTTCACGGTTTATTCAAGTTCCATATGTTTTGTGATTCTTGGCCCTTGAAGTAACTGCTTGAAGGATTGCCTCCGATTGGCCCTTACAAATATCTCTCACAACCTTGACATAATGATATAATATTCCATTGGTCCTGTTTGTTTGTATTCCCCCACCCCCCCAACTCTTTCAACCCCATGACATTTGTACGCACATGTAGAAGTTCACATGATGATCGAAATGTGTATAAATGATCAATAAAACATGTGGGAAAGTGGAAGTTCATCTTTCTCTTTCATAAGTAATTATCTACAATGGAATTAGGTGCTTTGTTTCTCCTTTTGTCCCTATTATACAACCCCCTCTGCATAAATTTAGAACTATCCTGTGTACAAATGGTAGATTCATTATACAGTTGGTTGTTTATCACTGCATAGCTTTCTTTGGAAACTCACTTTACACAGGATATAGAAGAGATGAACTAATCAATAGCAACAATTTACGCTTCTAAGAGATAGCCAACTGGATAATAACAGAATAGAGAAAGTAAAATTATTAATGGATACTACGTGTGATAAAAACTGTCTGACAAATGACTGCCTTGGCCTTCCTTAGTACCACTAATTCACTCTTTTGAGGAAATTTTCAATAACATGTTTTCAATAACATAATTGCTGGAAAATTTTGGCAATGATGTGTCGAATTTCATCTTTGAGGTTCTCAATAGTTTGTGGTTTGTTGACATACACTTTATCCTTAAGATAACCTCAGAGAAAGAAGTCTAACGGTGTCAAGTCACATAATCTTGGCGGCCAATTTACATCATCTCGCTGCGAGATAACACAAACTTTAAATTTTTGAAGTGAATTTTTACAATTTCTACTCGTTCGATTGTGTAGTTTTACATAATTTAACCTTAATGTTTAATAATGACAGCATATAAAAATCTCTACTCTGGTTGTACCATGAAAAAAATGGCCGCAAATTCAAAATGTCAGTTCATTTTGGGACACCCTTTATAAGGAAACCACAAATCCACAAAGAATTTAATGACTCGAGAATTTATACAGAAATCGAATGATACCTAGCCATTCAAACTGAAAAATTAAAAACAAGAAAATTGAATAAAAAAATTAAAAAAAAAAACAAAAACCCACACTTTAACGCTATCTATTAGTAAAGTCTTGAACGATATTCTTCATAAAAAAATTAAATTAATTAACTGCCACTAATTGATCAATTATTTAGTGGATTTTTTAATTGATTAATATATTGTCATCAGGACTAATTAAGTGTGCAAAATTTCAAATCAATTGGTTAATAGGAAGTAACTTTAATATTGATTACAAAATTCCACCCGAACAAACAAGCAGAGACAAAGCAAGTAGAATAAACCATGTTAATAAAAACCAAATAGAAAATAAACAAATTCATTTTTGTTTTGTTGAGCTAGGTTTAGCCACCTGCATAGGACCAGCATCGCTGTTCAGTAGCTGATTGGATGATCCTCTGTTTGCAATTTCAACAGACTCCAGAAAGCTTAACATCTTTCATAGAATGAATAATTTCAAAGAAGTCCGGATTATACGAATGTCTCTCAAGAATAAAGACTAAAAACTGGAGTTAATTATCCAAACATCAGGTGATCTTATTTGAAAAAATTGGAAAGAAAAATTTTGAGACCTGGATTCGAACCAGGAACCACGAGTATCACACCCGACAACCTCTACCAATTGGGCTATCGCATACACTTTACAGCAGTGTTGTCACTAAGGCCTCTTTCACACGACACGCCCAAGTCGTCCCATGGTTTAAATTTGCACCTTTCACATGTGGTGGTGGTGGCACCAGTGGATGCGCAGCCAGAAGAGGGGATGTGCTCCACACGCAATTTTTCGAGCCATCAAATTGGTGGCACGACTACGTCGTTACACTGATCACAGTAGAACCTTTCCCACGAACGTGCGATTTCCTGTGCCACCTTGGCCTGCAGCCATAATAACATAGCCAGAATCTAAATTTTTTAATGCCCTATTAACATTTTATTTTTTTAACATAAATAATTTATGTTTCAAAATTAATCAAATTGGCTTTCTTTAGTCACCTCTTCCAACTCCATTTTCCCGTCAATTCGCCATCTGGATGTTATTTGCTTATTTCTGGTGGCCGCTTTGGAGCCAGGAAAATCTGAACAGTCCACCAAAAAAGATGGTGGCGTCATGTGAAATAGGCCTTAGTGCCTTGAAGACTACCAGATAGTCAAGATGGAAAGCTCAAAGACAGGGCGGGCACCTGGTTCACTGATCAGGAACTCCTCCTATCCAACCATGTGTGTTCACGAAACTTTCCAACGGTTAAATAGGAGGAATTCCCAATCTGTGATCCATGTGCCCGCCCTATCATAAGGCTTCCATCTTGACTATCCTGCTAGTCTTCAAGACACTTTGTGACAGCATGGCTGTAGGTATAATGTCTGCTATAGCCCAATTGGTAGAGACGTCGAGCGTGATAATCATGGTTCCCGGTTCGAATCTAGGTCGCAGAATTTTTCCTTCCTATTTTTCAAATATCATGCAGAATAGCCCTCTTTAAATATGTGACCTGCAGAGCTAGACACCCCAATTTTCCCCATTCCTATGCAGACAATGTTATTTCCTTCTTTTTTGAACAGTTCTCCTCGAATAGTTCTTCTACAAGGTGGATAACTAAAACTTAAGAAATACTGGATGTCCCAAAAATGAGCGACAATTTGAAAAAATGAATTAACAAAAAATGAGAAGCGATAGAAATGTACGGTTTGCTGCGTTCTGCTTAGGAAACCAGGAAATTTATTCGCACCAAGTTTTCAGAATTTGTTACAAAGTTTGTCAACAGGTGGTACTGCTGACAGGGAAAAACTATAAAATGTTTTCAAAATCAGCGCCATCTAGCGAACAGCCTGTCCACTAGGTGGCATTGGCCTCAAGCTTGTGATTATGGCATTGGAGCAATTCTCCAAACATAGGGTCAGATTTTATTTGAAAAATTGGAAGTAAAAACTTTGCGACCTAGATTCGAACCAGGAACCACGCTCGACATCTCTACCAATTGGGCTATCGGAGACACGGCACAGCAAGGCAGTTTCCAAGTGTCTTTAAGGCTGCAAAGCAGTCAAGATGGTAGACCCATTGATAAGGCTGGCACCTGGCTCACAGACTAGGAATTCTTCCCATCCAAACCATCAAGAGCGTGATACTCGTGGTTCCAGGTTCGAATCCAAATAGTAGAATTTTCCCTTCCATTTTTTCAAATAATATCTGACCCTATGTTTGCAGAATTAACTCCAGTTCTTGTTTATTAATTTCTCATTAACTTGTGTTCATTAACTTTCTGATGGTTTGGACAGGAAGAATTCCCGAGCTGTGAGCCAGATGCCAGCCCTTATAAATTGGATCTTTCATCTAGACTGCTTTGCAGTCTTTCAAAACACGTGGAGACAGGCTTGCTATACAGTGTTTGCAATGGCTCAATTGATAGAGGCGTTGAGCATGATACTCGTGGTTCTTGGTTCGAATCCAGGTCGCAGAATTTTTCTTTCCATTTTTCAAATATTTGACCTTATGTTTGGAGAATTAACGCTATTTCTTATTTAAAATTTCCACTGAACTAGTATCACTTTATATAAAGAAATAAGCGGACATCTAGATTGATAAGGATACATCACTGTTATTATTTATACAGGGTATATCTGAACGGTCTGTACAAACTTAAAGCACAAGTTCTTATAGCCAGAGAATCAATATATGTCCCATGGACATAGGGTCACAAACGCTTCCTTCTGGAGATACAACTGTGCGACGTTGTCCTACAATACCTGGCACAATTGTCACGTCAGATCCGTTCAACCTTAAAAAACTAGGTTTATTTCCAGCTTGTACAGTAACAGAATGGTCCAGACATGCTAAAGTACATGCTCGAAATGACCTCCGTAAGGTTGCAGGATCTTTCATGAAAAACTGGCATTAACGCAAATGAAACCTTCGACCTGGTAGTTACTTATCAGTTCTCCCCTCAACAAACAGTATATCCTCCCATATTGCTTGGTAGACAGGCAACGTAGTTGGCGTTGCATTATCGGCAAGGCCTACAAGATAACAAGGCCTGGAAGCGAAAAAGTCACCTGATCAACTGGGTGCTAGCAACAGTCCAACTTTCATTGTCTCCATCTTGGATGTTAACAATCAGTATTTTTCCTTTAGTTGGAAACGATGAAAGTTGGATAAGATTATCACACACACCTTGATTATCAGCATACAATGTAACTGTGTTCAGTTGATGTGTAGGACAACGTCGCACGGTTGTATTTCCAGAAGGAAGCGTTTGTGACCCTATGTTCATGGGACATATATTGCTTCTCTGGCTACAAGGAATTCGTGCTGTTCAGGAAGTTTTACAGACTGTTCAGATACACCCTGTATATACTGATGACATTGTATTTCACATATGGGTCAATCCATATGAAGTGATCCAAAAAAAGTTAAGTTGGTTGCTTGACCATTTTTAAATATTTTGATTTTTTTATATGTGAATATCCTATAATTGAGAAGTTCAAAACAGGTATTAAAAAAAGTTTTACCTTGCACCGTTACAGAATGGCGGCCATTTATATTTGTAAGCGCACGACGGTTTTTCAATTTGGAGACATTAGCGTTAATTTGAATATCTCTGCAGTTGGTAAGGTACAACATTGCAATTGACATGATCGTTTTTAGAAACGTGTCCTCTACAACATTGTTTATTACCCAAAATACCCTAAATTCAAAAATAACCAGTTAAAATGGCCTCCAAAGTTTGGTATTGAAAATGTAAAAAATCCACTTTTTAGACCCAAAAATAACAACCAAGGTGCGATTTATCAGAGTGTATTTTTTTTTTCTCTAGTTAGATATCGTACACTACTAGCCTTATATAGAGCAGGATTCTCCCCAGGCCCTTTTTAACGGGCACGCCGCCCGGCTGAAGAATACATGAAAAACTGCACAACACTTCATAATATTTTATTTGTTTTTATTTTTGTCTGCCCAGTTATTTTAGCTTACCGCCCACCTGATAAAATTTTCTGGGGAGAACACTGCAGAGCAACAGCACTGACAAATGTTTACTTAATTTTTTATAAATTTTTGAAATTTGAAAATCTTTTGTAAAATTTTTTGTAAAGTTTGGGGCTAGTTTATCTCTGGTGGGACTGAATAGAAAAATTTGATTTTAGCACATTTTGTACACCTATACGATAGCAAAGTACTGTAAAAATTTCAACATTGACTGTGAACAAAGATATGAATTTTTGAAAATTAATGCAAAATAATTGACATTACACTACAATTGATCTTATGG